>OZ012741.1:2323216-2397568 GCA_963859935.3 Lathyrus sativus | reverse complement strand
ATGGAAAAGTTGTTACTGTCTTTGGAGAGGAAGAATACTTTGTCAGCCATGTAAACACTTTCAAGTATCTGGAAGTAGAAGGTGAATACATTGAAACTCCATGTCAGTCATTTGAAGTGGTTCCCTGGGCTGTTAAGGATTGTGTGACTCCTCCTGCTGTGAAGAAGGTTCCTGTGGTCATCAGAAACCCTCCAACAATGGCAATGGCCTCCCTCAATGATGCAAAAGCTATGGTGGAAGAAGGTGGTTGTACTATTTGGGGTCAGCTTCCTGATATTCCATACAAGTCTGCCAAGTTTGGTTTGGGTTTCACTGCAGAGTCCCAGAAGGCTGTTCGTCGTGCTCGTGCTGTTCGTATCACCAATCAAGGGGTTATCAATGCTGTGGGAGATCAAGATGAAGACCACAACTTGGAGGCATGGATTTTTCCTACTGTGGGTGCTGGACTCAATAATTGGAAAGCTGAAGATGTTATCCCTATCTCCTTTAGTCAGGAGTAAATACTATTACTGTGTTATGTTTTTAAATTTGTAATTTCTGGAACAATTAAAACTTTCAAGCCATGTGCCTTACCCGGGGCACAATGGTGTGCTTGTTACGGGTTGTCATTTCATTTGCATACTTCATTCAATAAAATCAATGGACGTTTCGTTTTCGTAAATATTGTGTTCCTTGTCTTTCTTTTTCTTTTATTTTTGCTTTATCAGCTATGTGTTCTTACACACACCCACGTCACTAAAATGCAGATCCTCATCCACTCTGGATCCAGTTGATAACAGTTCTACTATTGCCAATTACAATTTCGAGAATCCGATCTATCAAACTGAAGACGGAAACGAGGACGATTGTGAAATACCTGTAGAGCTTGCTAGGTTGTTACAACAAGAAGAGAAAGCTATACAGCCACATGAAGAGCCAGTCGAAGTTGTGAATCTGGGAACTGAAGAAAACAGAAAAGAGGTCAAGATAGGGGCTGATTTAGAGGACAGTGTCAAGAGCAGGTTGATTCAGATGCTACGTGACTATGTGGAGATCTTTGCTTGGTCTTATGAAGATATGCCAGGGTTGGATACAGACATTGTGGTTCACCGTTTGCCAGTGAAAGAAGATTGTCGTCCAAAGAAGCAGAAGGTTCGCCGTATGCGTCCTGAAATGTCAGAAAAGATCAAAGCAGAGGTAATGAAACAGTTCAATGCAGGGTTCTTGGCCGTAACTTCTTATCCTCAGTGGGTTGCAAATGTGGTACCAGTTCCTAAGAAAGATGGTAAGGTACGTATGTGTGTAGACTACAGAGATCTGAACAAGGCTAGCCCTAAAAATGACTTTCCACTTCCTCATATTGATATTCTGGTAGACAACACTGCTCAGCATAAGGTATTCTCTTTTATGGATGGTTTCTCTGGTTACAATCAAATCAAGATGGCACCTGAAGATATGGAGAAGACTACATTTGTGACACAGTGGGGCACCTTTTGCTATAAGGTAATGCCATTTGGTTTGAAGAATGCAGGGGCAACATATCAGCGTGCTATGGTGGCTTTGTTTCATGATATGATTCATCATGAGATAGAGGTATATGTGGATGATATGATAGCCAGGTCTCAGAATGAAGAACAACATCTTGATCATCTGCACAAGTTGTTTGAGAGGTTGAAGAAATACAGGTTGAGATTAAATCCAAACAAGTGTACTTTTGGAGTTAGATCTGGAAAGCTCCTGGGTTTCATTGTCAGTGGAAAAGGTATTGAAGTGGATCCTGCAAAAGTGAAAGCTATACGAGAGATGCCAGCTCCCCGTACTGAGAAGGAGGTTAGAGGTTTCTTGGGACGATTGAACTACATTGCAAGATTTATTTCCCAATTAACTACCATCTGTGAGCCAATCTTCAAGTTGTTGAAGAAAGATCAGGTGATGGAATGGAATGATGAGTGCCAGACTGCCTTTGATGAAATCAAGAGATATTTGCTAGAACCTCCAATTTTAATGCCACCAGTTGATAGAAGACCCTTGATTATGTATTTAACAGTATTAGACAACTCAATGGGGTGTGTATTGGGGCAACATGACGAGTCTGGTCGAAAAGAGCAGGCAATATACTACCTTAGCAAAAAGTTTACCGACTGTGAAACAAGATACTCACTGCTCAAGAAAACTTGTTGCGCTTTGGCATGGGCTGCTCGCCGACTAAGACAATATATGTTGACCCATACTACCTTGTTGATTTCGAAGATGGATCCAATCAAGTACATATTTGAGAAACCTGCTCTCTTCGGAAGAATTGCAAGATGGCAAATGATCTTGACGGAATATGATATACAGTATACCACTCAGAAGGCCATTAAGGGGAGTGTTGTTGCTGATCATTTGGCTCATCAAGCAGTAGATGATTACCAGTCAATGAATTTTGAGTTCCCTGATGAAGACATTATGTCTGTTACCAAAGAACCTGGACAATATGACGGACCTGAACAAGGATCCCGATGGACTATGGTTTTTGATGGTGCCTCCAATGCACATGGAAATGGTGTTGGTGTTGTGATTAGTTCCCCTGAAGGTTGTGAAGGTTAAGCCAAAGGTATATCAGGCTGGTGACTTGGTAATCAAGCGTATCATATTACCACAGGGTGATCCTAGGGGCAAGTGGACTCCAACATATGAGGGACCATTTGTAGTCAAGACAGTGTTCTCAGGAGGTGCCATGATACTGACTACAATGGATGGTGAAGACTTCCCACAACCTGTAAACGCAGACATAGTTAAAAAATACTACGCATAAAAAGAGACCCGCTAGGTTGACAGGCCTAGGCAAAAATAAGGGCATCCCGGCAAACCAAAAGGGTTTGGGCAAAAATTAGGGATATATATATAAAAAGATGTACACCCGGCAAGTCGAAAACCTGAAAAGGCGGCTTGGGCAAAAAAGGGTATCCCGGTGGATTGAAAACCTGAAAGGGCAATCCAGGCAAAAGTTAGGGATTAAAGCGTGTGACTATGTCTCGTTTGGATCACTCATGAAACTGCAACCAGTTGTACTACTTACTCAAGCTCAAACAGATAAAGCTCAATCCAATCGTTTCCGTCTCAACAGCAAGAAGATGAGATACTTGAGTGGCAATAGTAGAATTGAAACTCAATAGGATTATTTCCCACATAGCTGATTCTTTTTGTAAAACTTCATGACAAAATTCTCTTACTAGGGTTTATGTCTCCTTGTACAAACTTACCCGTGTATGGGTCACTTTTGATATAAATAAATTCCATCCTTTGAATCCAGATTTACTTTTACCCTATTTACATAAGCGAAACGTCCATTGGTTGTGTTTGAATGTATGTATGCCTTTGAATATGATTGATGTTTACCAAAAATGCATGTATGCTTTTAATATGATTGATGTTTACCAGAAATGCATGAAAATGCAGTAATAGTATTTACTAAGGACGAACGAGGGAAGGATTTCAACGAAGCTTCGCCGGTTCATCTTTACAAGACAGTTACAAACCATCAGTAGGACTAATCCATTTTCACAAAGTCTAATCTCCCCTGGAATTTATATCCATCTCTTTTATCCTCATACGGATATACGGGAAATTACTTTCCAATAAGGGCACGATGAACGAAGACGGGATGTTATACTTATCCTACTATCAAACGAAAACGAAGGTTATCTATACCCTACTATCCCCAACAACGGGAGGTTATCTATACCTTGTTATCCCCAACAACGGGAGGTTATCTATACCTTGTTATCCCCAGCAGACGGAGGGTTATATATTCTTCAACAACGAATCGGGATTTATTTTCCTTGGCCAGCAGTTGTTATACAAGGATATCCAGACACTTCCAGCAGTGTCATATCATACATACATCATTTACATCATACCATAACATATATGTCTATAGTACATTACCTAAGTGCATCATGTCATACATGCATACATAAAGCATAAACTAATGTTATTATACAGAATGCTACCTTGTTTTCAGGTTAATTATCCAACAAACAATCTTATGATCTTTGGGACTGCTTTATTGTAACCTCAAGGTTACGTTATCCTCCTGATGAGCTTCTTATTACTTTGGGACTGCTTTATTGTAACCTCAGGGTTATTTTATCCTCCTGATAGCCTCTCATGACTTCAAGACTGCTTTAGAGCTACTGATTGCTCTATCCTCCTGAAATCATCCTATTACTTCAAGACTGCTTTAGAGCTATTCATTGCTCTATCCTCATGAGGTCATATTACTACTTCAAGACTGCTTTAGAGCTATTGATTGCTCTATCCTCCTGAAGCCATCTAATTATTTCAAGACTGCTTTAGAGTTATCCATTGCTCTATCCTCCTGAAATTACATTATTATTTCAAGACTGCTTTAGAGTTATCCATTGCTCTATCCTCCTGAAATTACATTATTATTTCAAGACTGCTTTAGAGCTATCCATTGCTCTATCCTCCTGAAATCATTACTTCAAGACTGCTTTAGAGCTATTGATTGCTCTATCCTCCTGAAGACATATCACATTATTACTTCAAGACTGCTTTAGAGCTATTGATTGCTCTATCCTCCTGAAGACATATCACATTATTATTTCAAGACTGCTTTAGAGCCATTCATTGTTCTATCCTCCTGAAATCATGTCATTGCTTCAAGACTGCTTTAGGGTTATCACTATTGATTGCTCTATCCTCATGAAGACATGCTGCTACATCATTATTATTCCAGACTCCTGACAGCTTTCATCATACACCCATATTTTGAACTGCTCCCCCCCTAGTGGCATCTTTAAGCCCACTCAATCATATTCAACTAGCCATCTGTACCACTCTAGTGCACTGGTGAGTGCAAATTTTTGGGCTTTTGTGTTCAATCCCCTTCAACCTTCCAGGTTACGACTGGCAAATATACCAATCTAACCCCTCAGGTTTCAGAAAATTGAACAGGGGCAGCTGTTGCACCCCAAAATTTGCCCTCACAATACAAGACTTTGTGTTCTAAGAAGATTCACAAGGTTCACAAGATCCATAATGATTACAAAGCTTCCCTGAGGGTCATGAGGTCTACAAAGTCACTTCATGAGGTTCATAAGGTTCACAAGCTTCACAATACCTCCCATAAGTATCACAAGATATCTTATGAAGATTCACAAGGTTCACAAAATTCACAATTGGTCAGAAGAGTTGACAATTCCCTCAGACAATGCACCTCCTAAGCAGTGCATCCAAAACTAGAGTTTTGACTTTAATCAGGCTAAATGGACTTCCAAGACTTCAAGTGAGCTTCATAACATCTTATATGTGTATAAGAACCCCCATGTCAAGTTTCAAGACTTTTCTCAAAAGTTTGCTCAGTCAGATGATCAGATAAGTCAAAAGCAGTCAATGCAGTTAAAAGGTCAAACTGAGGTCAACTGTGGTCAAAACCAAAGTAAACTTCATGATTTTTTTTTTGCCAACATCAAAGAGAGGTTGGGTGAGAAATATTATCATAATAACTGTAATACCCCAAATTTTGCCCTAAGATTTGTCGTCGCATTTCATTGCATTTAATCAATTACTAACAAATTTGTGTAGTCGTTTGACTTTTTGCAGGTAAATATCATATGGCATGCATTTTTTTTCTAAAAAGTAAAAATGGCACAATTGGCAGGAGGACATGTGTAAGGAGTTATGAGTGTGAGGGGTTGAGAGTTCGAATCTCACCTGTGTCACTTTTTTTTGTTTTTTATTATTTTTACTCTAAATTTTTCTATCTTTCATTAAAAAATAGCAAAAATAGTTTTTTATTATTATTTAATTATTATTTTCGTATTTTAATTAAATCATTTTTTAAAATATTATTTTTTTCACTTTTTTCTAAATTATTCATAAAAATATCCAAAAAATCATAAAATAAAAAATATTGAAAAAAATTTTGTTCTTTTTATAATATTTTTTATTTTAGGAATCAATAGGATTATTAGTTTTTATTTTAAGTTTATTTTAATTATTTTAAATTATTTAAATTTTATTTTTTCTTAACTAATTATTTAGTTTGGGCTTTAAAATGGGCTTTAGGGACATTATTGACAATTTGGTGTTAACCCTAATTTGTTCCCTATATATACATGTGTTGCCTTGTTGGAAAAGAGGAGAGAAGAAAAAAAAAACTAAGAGGAGTGAGTGCCGTTTGCCGTTATTTAGTTTTCTTCTTCATCCATTACTATTGTTTCTTTTTCTTCATCGTTTACCGTTATTTCTTTTCCTTCATCTATTACTGTTGTTTCTTTTTCTTCATCTTTTACCGTTATTTCTTTTTCCTCATCTATTACCGTTATTTCTTTTTCTTTATCTATTACTGTTACGTTTATATATATATAATTTTTAAATTGTTAGAGTTTATATATATAAGATTTTTGATCGAATTATGTCGATACGATGTTTGCACATTTGTGTGCATGACGCGTGACATTTGTGTTAGTTCGATCTGGTTGCGATGACCGCATTTTTGTGTGAGCAATAATACTATTTTTTGCTTAATTTCTTTTTCTTTGCGATAAATTTTGTTTCGTCCGATTTAGATCTGGTTGCGATGAGCGCATTTCTGCGTTAGCAACATTGTTGGGTTATTTGGCACATTTAAAATTCATTATTGCTTTATTATTATTATTATTATTATTATTATTATTATTATTATTATTATTATTATTATTATTATTATTATTATTATTATTATTATTATTATCATTATTTATTATTATTATCATTATTATCATTATTATTACCATTATTATTATTATTGTTATCATTAATTTATTAAAATTTGTTATAATATAAAAATCTGTTTTTTAAAATAAATAACATTAACATCTTTTCCAAATTAATATGAAAACCTATTATTTTTAAGAAAAAACTTTTTTTTAGATAAATTTAAAATAATAACTAAAATCTTTTTTTTAAAATAATAACTAGAACCGTTATTTATTTTATTTTATTATTGTTCAATTCAAATTTCATTATCATATTGTATCTGCTCCTCTCATGTAACCTCGCGAACTTAACAATCGCTCTTTAAATTCTGCCTTTAAATTTCTGCTTGCATGGTTTAAATTATGACATTATCTCTCTGTTTGCATGATTCAATTATCTCACGCGTTTACTATTATTTCTGTCACATTGCACACATCCGAAGGTTAGGTCTAACTGTTTGGCCGCCCGCGCCAATAGTCCGTAAAACTTCACACATTCAATTTCAAATCCTCAAAACTACAAACTACAAACCCTAATTTTCACAAATGCCTCGCCGCAGGCAAAATTACAATTTTACCCTTAGCATTAGGTCAAAGAGCCGCCGCGCTCATCTTAGGGTTTCCCGCCGTGGAATCCCTAATTTAACCCTAATTACAACTTAACATTTCAACGTAGAGATTTGGAGTTTCTACACTCCACGTAAGCGTGTCCCTTAAGATGCGTTTATTCCCCTTGAGACCTTGACCACAGTCAAGAAGTTTCTAACCTCCCTATTGAGGGGAACTACGATTACTCTGATTCCACTCCCGTAAGGATACGTAGGCACAAGATGCGATGTCTTGCCGAGTAAACTTAGAATTAACCCCCTTTATTATTTATTATTGCTTATTTATATTTTATTTAATTATTTTGCTTATTATTTTGTAATTGTTTCTTGGATGTAAAGTTGTTTAATTATTTAATTATTATTATGGTTAGTAATTAGGGAGTGTAACAACATGTATGTAATATTAAAATAAATTTAGATCACTTTTAAATAAAGATAATTAAAATAAACACGTCACACACGTAAGTCGATTTTAATCGCCGTCTCACTTCCTAAGGATATCCCTCAAGTTGCCTATGAATAATGGTTAAGTGGGGTGTATAAAGCAAGTCCCTCAAATAGAAAAATCATCAAAGTCCCTTATGGTTGCCTTTACGAATCGAGTCCCTTTCGAAAAATGATGATGGTCCCTTATATGTGCTTATTACATCCCACAATGGCCTTCAAAGTCAAATTGTCCCTCACATATCCCTTAACATCCAAAGTAAGGACTACCTACTCCATTATAGTAGGGATAGTCTTACTAAGGAAAGGATAAAGAATAAGAAAGACCTTAAAACATTAGGATAGGCTACTCCTAGATACTTGCTCACTTCAAAACTTTTTCACACTTAAACAAATTTCCAACAAAATTTTCAAACAAGTTTTTTTCACATCCGTACACGGATTATTATTAAACTATTCTAAAATTTTTTGCTATTCACACACTACACTTTCAAAACAATTCAAAAGTGAGCTTAAGTACCTAAGAGCCCATGGATAACCATGGATGAAAAGGGTGCTAACACCTTCCCTTTTCATAACCTACCCCCCGGACCCAAAATATTCTCTAAGGTCTTTCCTGTTCTTTTATAGCCTTTCCTTATGGATAAAATAAAAGTCGGTGGCGACTCTTGCTATCCGCAACATTGTCAGTTCTCCCACCGTGTTACAGTGGTCAGAAGTCAGAAAGCTCAACCTCTGATAGACAAAAGAATGCTCAGAAGGGAAAAGAGAAGTATGACAAGAAGAAGATCCAATGTTACTGTTGTAAGAAGTTTGGTCACTTTGCTAGAGATTGTTGGTCAAACAAGAATAAGAAATCAGAAGAAGCAAATATAGTCAGAAGTTCTGATGACGAATCTGTGCTATTGATGGCCTCTGAATCTGATGATCTGACAGACAGGTGGTATATGGACACTGGCTGTTCAAATCATCTTACTGGAAACAAGAAATGGTTGGTTGACTTTGACTCTGAAAAGAGGACAAAGATCAGATGTGCTGATGACAAATATCTTAATGCAGAAGGTATGGGAAATGTCAGAGTGACTCTGAACAATGAGAAAACAACATTGATTCAGAACGTGTGGTATGTACCTGGCATCAGAAGCAATCTGATGAGTGTGGGACAATTAATTGAGAAAGGTTTTTCAGTTACCATGAAGGACAATCTTCTGAAGTTGTATGACTGCAATCAGAAGTTGATTATGGAGTCAGAACAGGGAAGGAATAGAACATTTAAGGTGAATGTCAGAACTGCAGACTCAGAATGTCTTAGTGCAACATGTGCTGAGAAAGAGAGTGAGCTGTGGCACAGAAGATTTGGTCATTTGAATTTCAGAAGCCTAAAACATCTGAATTCAAAGAAGCTGGTACATGGAATTCCTGCAATTAAGAAGCCTGAGAAGTCATGCAAAGTTTGCATGGAAGGAAAACAACCACGTTTCCCATTTGCGTCAGAAGTTGCTCCAAGAGCAAAACATGCCTTGGGAGTTGTACATTCTGATGTGTGTGGTCCATTTCCAGTAGCATCAATTGGAGGGAATAAATACTTTGTGTTATTTGTTGATGAATTCACAAGAATGACATGGGTATCCCTTATTAAGTTCAAACACGAGGTGTTTGATGAATTCAAGAAATTCAGAATGAAGGCTGAGAATCAGAGTGGTCAGAAGTTGAAGATTCTTAGAACTGATGGTGGAGGTGAGTATAACTCCAAAGAGTTCCAGAAGTTCTGTGAGGAGAATGGAATTGAGCATGAGGTTACTTCTCCTTATACCCCTCAACACAATGGTCTTGCTGAAAGAAGAAACCGTACTTTGCTTGATATGGTGAGAAGCATGCTAAAGGACAAGAAGCTTCCTCAGAAGCTCTGGGGAGAAGCCGTTTCCACTGCAACGTATGTACTCAACAGATGTCCTACGAAGAAGTTGAAGGAAATAGTTCCTATGCAGAAGTGGACTCAAGACAAGCAAAGTGTTAGTCATCTGAAGGTGTTTGGTTCTGTTTGCTATAAACATGTTCCAGAAGCCAGAAGACAGAAGCTGGATGATAGAAGCAAAGTGATGATTCTGATAGGGTACCACAGTACAGGTGCATACAAGCTTTATTGTCCAGAAACCAATAAAATTGAATTCAGCAGAGATGTGATTGTGAAGGAATCAGAAGTTTGGAATTGGGATAAGTCTCAATCTGATTCTGATGTTAGAACTTCTGAAGAAAGGTCAGAGTTAAGAATTTCTGAAGTTGAAGTAAACTCTAATGTTGATTCTGACTCTGATAGTGATTCTGACTCTGGAGAAGACTCAGAAGATGAAGGTGACTCTGATGATCCAGACTCTGATGGTAATCCAGATTCTGGTGGAAATTCAGACTCTGAAGATGGCCAAGACTCTGAAAATATGCCAGATCTTGAAGATGGTCAAAGCTCTAGAGGAAGTCAACCATCTGAAGCTGGAAACTCTGAAGCTCAAGACTCTGAACAAGTTCAAAGACCACAAAGAATCAGAAGCGTTCCCAGAAGATTTGCAGAATTTGACATGCTGCAAGACACTGAAGTAGACTCTGAAGGAGAAGTTATTCAGTGTGCCATGTTAGTAGACTCTGAACCTATAAGTATAGAGGAGGCTCTTAAGCAGAAACTCTGGCTGAAGGCCATGAAAGAAGAACTTGATGCTATAGAGAGAAACAAGACTTGGAAGCTGACAGAACTTCCAAAAGACAAGAAAGCCATCAGCGTCAGATGGGTTTTCAAGCAGAAGTTAAAGCCAGATGGTTCAATTGGCAAACATAAAGCAAGGTTGGTAGACAGAGGATTTCTACAGAAACCTGGGTTGGATTATTCTGAAGTGTTTGCACCTGTAGCAAGACATGAAACAATCAGAATGGTGATTGCAATAGCTGTTAACAGGAATTGGCCTCTGATGCATTTAGATGTAAAATCTTCATTTCTGAACGGTCCATTAGAAGAAGAAGTTTACGTGTCACAACCTCCTGGATTTGTGAAAAAGAATCAGGAAGGGATGGTGTACAGATTATACAAAGCTCTATATGGATTGAAACAAGCGCCCAGAGCTTGGAATCAGAAGATTGATTCATTTTTCAAGAAGCAAGGCTTTCAGAAATGTGAGATGGAGTACGGTGTCTATGTTCAGCATACTTCTGAAGGCAATATGACTCTGGTATGTTTATATGTTGATCATATACTGCTGACTGGAAGTTCTGAACAGGAGGTAGCCAAGTTCAAGAAGGTTCTAATGAATGAATTTGAAATGACTGATCTAGGCAAAATGACATACTTTCTAGGGATGGAGTTCAGATATTCTGAGAAAGGTATCATTTTGCATCAGCTCAAGTATGAATTAGAACTTCTGAAGAGATTTGATCTGAAGAATTGTAAGATGGCTGTCACACCTTCTGATACAAATCAGAAACTGGATTCAGACTCTGAAGGAAAGGATGTGGACGCTACAACCTTCAAACAGTTGGTTGGTTCTCTGAGGTATCTGTGCAATACCAGACCTGATATTTGCTACTCAGTTGGGATGGTTAGTAGGTTCATGAGTAAACCTAAGTGGTCTCATTACCAAGTTGCTGTCAGGATTCTGAGGTATATCAAAGGAACTCTGAAGTATGGAGTGTTATTTCCCTCTGGAGGAAATAATGAGTCAGAACTTCTGAGTTATTCAGACTCTGATTGGTGTGGAGACAGAGTTGACAGAAGAAGTACATCTGGGTACTTGTTCAAATTTTTGGGAGGTTCCATTTCTTGGTGTTCCAAGAAGCAACCTGTTGTGGAGTTGTCAACCTGTGAAGCTGAATACACTGCAGGTGTTGTTACTGCATGCCAAGCTGTGTGGATTCTGAATCTGTTGCAAGATCTGAAGATTAAAATAGACAAACCTCTGAAGTTGATGATTGACAACAAGTCTGCAATCAATCTTGCCAGAAACCCAGTGTTGCATGGGAGAAGCAAGCATATTGAGACCAAATATCATTTTCTGAGACATCAAATTCAGAGTAGAGTGTTAGAAGTTGTACACTGCAGCACTCAGAAGCAGTTGGCAGATGTTCTGACGAAAGCTATCAAGACTGATCAATTTCTCAGACTAAGGGATGAAATTGGTGTTACAAGTTTTGATGGAATATGAATTAAGGGATGGTATTAGAATATTAATAGTAATTCATATTTATTTAGTTATACTATTTTCTTAGCCCCTAAGTTTGTTAGAGGGTATTTTAGTATTTTATCTTATTCTAGTAACCCTAGTTTTAGCTTATAAATAGGGTGACAATCATTGTAACTATTATCATGTTTTGTAGCCGTCATTCTTAATAGAATATTTCCTTTGTTCATCATTTATTCACCTTTGCACCAACAATATAAAAGTATCATTTCATTGACTATAGACTCAAAGAAAGATCTAGTACTTCGAAAACAAACATGGACCTCTCCTAAGAAAACACCTAAACCAGGAAAATGATTAAAGAAGCACTGTCAGATGACAAATTGAAAATAATCTGACAATTGTCCCTTTAGACAACTATCTTGCACAAAGAAGATTCTAGGATTCTTAAGACCCTAGAATTCACTTATAAGAAGGAAGACAATTGTCAAATTCATGTATACATTCTTTTCAACCAAAAATACCTCTTGCTTTCGATAGACACTTAGCTGAACATCATAGTGTTTGTAGGTACCACCTCTTCTCAAAATGCCGAACCACGTTTGAAACTCAATATTTCTTCTTAGAAACCATTCGAACCTGCTCAACTTCACACTCCCGTAAAGACTCATTTTAAGAAGGATCATAACCTTTGTTTAATATAAAATATGTTTTGGTCATGGAAAGTTGTTTAGACTTAATGTCTAACATTTGGCTTATTGGTTTCATTAAGGTTCTCTAATTGATTTTCATTCTCTAGTATGTAATTATTGTCAAATTTGTTTTAGTGTCATGATTTGCTTTAATGGTGTGGTTAGGTATTAGCAAGATGATTATGTCTGTTATCCTAAGTGGTTGTGGAGAAGGATTATGTATTTTGGTAAAGTAATTTTGAAGACAATGCACATAGTGAGTGGCTATGCAGCACAAATCTTTATTAAATACTTCACTTTTGGTACTATTCTTTAAGATCAAGCTGCTTGCGGTGGATGAATACAAGGATCCTGCATTTTCACGAGAGCTTTTGCCAATGGATAACCAATCTTCTGAGATCTTGTGTAGACTATCGTTCCTAATATGTTATCACGGTGAAGGACTGGTTTAATGTACCCAATATGGATGCGTTGCTTGATGAACTCCATAGATTTGTTGTTTTCTCAAAGTTAGAACTTTGTTCGGGTTACCATCAGATCTTACTTGCACAGGAAGACACCTTCAAAACGACCTTTCATACCATTGATGGCCACTTTGAATTTCTTGTCATGCCATTTGACTTATCCAATGCTCCATCCAGATTTCAGGCAGCTATAAACACCATATTTCAAGATTTGTTTTGCAAATTTATACTCGTCTTCTGTGACGGACATTTAGGTTTAAAGTAAAAACTAGACCAATCATTTAGTTCACTTAGAGCAAGTCCTGCTGATCTTGTAAAATCATCAGTTCTATGCTAAATACTCCAAGCATCAATTCGGGATTACTCAAGTTTATATGTTGCGTATGATAATAAAAGTTTATATTCTAAGTAACAATACCGTGAATTTACTCGCTTCATTACAAACTTTTTACTCCTGGTTTCTTTTAAAGACTTGAAACAACATGTTTAACAAAAAGAATTCATAACTCGGAACATAAGAAAGACAAACTAATATAGTAGCAGCTAAACACGTGCAACCTTTATCACCTTACAAAGACAGTTATCAGTTGGCAAATAGATTGGCCAGTTAGTATTACAACATTCTGGATTCATTCGCTCCAACCTATAAAATACACGAATTACTAATAACAAAAATACTAGTTTTGCGAGTATGAAAAATCAAAGATAAAAAGTTTACCTGTAATTAAGCAGGAAATGATGCAGATATAAAGTTTACCTGTAATTAAGCAGGAAATGATGCAGATATACCGAAATTTCAAGTTTTGCTAAGTCGCTACCGGGACAAAGCCTACTTCCTGCTCCAAAAGGAAGAAAGGTTCCTACTTTAATTGTGTGATCCTGCACAATCATAGTACCATTTTTAAATATTCTTTTTTATTTCTCTAAAATGTTTCATAAATTAATATATTATGAAACTTACATCCCATCGGGATGGATTAAATTCTTGATGATTTGGATGATATTCAGAATTCATATGAAGACCTCTTATCCACACTAACACTCTCCATCCTTGTGGTATCATATAACCTTTCAATATTCAACAAATAAAACATATCTCTTTCAACAAATGAAGATAATAACTAGAAATGATAATAGTTTGCATGTAAAATTAATTAATACCATTGATGTGAACATCATATTTAGCCTCCCGAAATATTGAAAAGGGAAAGTTCACACATCTTAACATTTCATTGATTACCTACAACAAACATCAATAACTTACAACTTTTTTCTAATATATGATATTGTGGTACAATGTTAAATGTTATTGATGTCGATCAATAGCTATATACTTACTTTAGATAGATACACCATTTTTTTTACTTCACTAAAACTCAATCTTTTCTGCGAACCGGCTCTTATCCTCAATATCTCTTCTTGCTCTTCCTATAATACAGATACACATGAAACTTCTCCTTTTTTCTTCTAATAAAACAAGATGAAATTCTCAAAACATACCTTGGCTTTTTTGAGGAAATGTGGATGGTTTGTAAGGTATATGATAGTCCACATGATCCCAGTTGCTGTAGATTCATGTCCAGCAGCTAATAGTCCTATTAACAAATCACTGATATCTCCATCCTCCATTTTTCTACCATTCACATCTTTCATATCTAATAGAGTATCCATAAAATCTTTTTTCTCTCCCTTATGTTGCCCATTTTTTATCTTCATCCTCCTTTCACTCACAACAGGTTCTAATATTTTCACTATCTTCTCCCGTGCCTACAATAATAATTTCATACAAATGTTATCGTATCTCAACTGAGTTGACTTAACCGAAACACATAATTTGAGATGAAAGACTATAAAGTGTTTAATACCTTGAGTGCTTTGTGAAAAGTAAAACCAGGAACATTAATGGGAAGAGAGTTCAAGCCATTCATCAAATCCTCAAATAAACTTTCAATCTTTTTAACAACGTTATGATTACAAGAGCCCATAAAAACATGGACAATAGCTGTAAAAGAAACCTTCTTCACTTCTTTCAACAGCTCAACGGGATGCTTCATACTAGATACTTCTTCTAATGATTTTACAACGACGTCCTCGATACACAATGGGAGGAGTAAATTGGCTTCGAAAATGCCTATGTTCGGCCTTAGACCCATCCACTGCAAATCTGGATTGTAGCAACTTCGCGACAGGTTTTGGATAACCAGGTTTAAAGTTTACATCATCTAAGAGCACTCTTCGAGACATCTCAGGCTCACAAATTATGATACTTGGAGTTCCTAACAAGTGATTTTTGTAGATACCATTTCGTCCAAATCTGATAAAAAAGATAACAGCAAAGTAACTAAAAGAATAATACAAAATATAAACATGAAGGAATAAAGAAAAGAAGACTCACTTGAACATAATGTTGGTGATGAAAGAATCAGGTTGGCCATTTTTGAAATCTCTGATCAAAGAAAAAAGATTTCCAATAAGAGGCCATCCCATGTCACCAGGAGGCAAAGGGTATTGTTTGTTTCTTAGTTTGAAATGATAGTACCATCCATTGAACCTTCTCACTAACTTGCTTAAAACGTAGCATGCCAATAAAGTTGCTGTACAAATGTAAAACCATTGCATTTTCATCTTTTTGTATGCTCACTCATTCCTTTATCTAATCTTATATATAACACAAAATAAGGGTTCATTTTATCATTTTTATACTTATTTAATTTTATTATTTTTACTTATTTTGTCGAAATTAACCTTTCTTTATAAGTTAGTTAAAAATTAATTTTTTTCCACTAACTATTTAAATGCAGATTTGTTTCCATTATTATTGGTTTATTTTTACATTAAAATTAATTTTTTTTCCAGCAGATTTGTTTTCATTATCATTGATTTATTTTATATTAAAATTTTAAGACTATTTAACCTTAAGACAAGAGGTGAGTGGACGGATATAAGTTTCACTTAATTGTTTGAATTGTTGCATGAAATGCTTTCAAAAAGGTAACATGTTTCCAAACTATAGTTACGAGGCTAAGAAAATATTGTGTACAATGGGTTTGGACTCTACAAGCAAAAGGACAATAGTGTTAAAAATGATGATGGTATAACTAAAAAAGATGTTTCTTCCAAGGTGATGTGGTACCTACCGATAATTTAAAGGTTCAAGAGATTGTTTGCTAATGTAAATGACACAAAAAATACTAGATGGAATGCAGATAAAAGAGTATGTGATGGAAAAAATTGTCTTGTAGCAAATTCATTGCAATGGAAGAAAATTGATTCGTTGTTTCCAAAATTTTCCCTTGAGCCAAAGAACCTTAGGTTTGGACTTGCCACTGACGGAATGAACCTGTTTGGTAGAAAATTTATTCGTTGTTTTCAGATTTTTCCCTTGAGACAAGGAACCTTAGGTTTGGACTTATCACTGACGGAATGAACCTATTTGATAATTTGAGTACTAATCATACCACTACAAGAAAAACAGGATTTAGCTAGGGTTAAACCCCTCACTAAATCAAAATACCCATCACAAAACAACAATTTGCGAGGGGACATGCCCCCTAGCTAATCAGGGCATCGCAAATAATTGGTGAGGGGATAAGTCCCTCGCGAAAATGGCTAGGGGACTCGCAAAATGTAATGGAAAAATATCATCATCCTGCACCATAGACGTAGACACAGACTAGAGCCAGAGAGGGGCTCAGTCCTGTCAGAAGGGAAGTTGTTACGAAAGGTTCTCAATCTTTCGACTTCCTCATCCATATGAGGACCGGTTTTTTTTTTGTTATGGCTTGTAGCTTGATAAAGGGCGGATGGCTAGCTAAGTCACGTGATTCCTGAATTTAGTGAGGGGCGAATCCCCTAGCCAGCTGGGTCATGCATTTGCAAGGGGTTAAGCCCCTAGCTAGTTGTCCCACGTTTTGGGATTTGTGAGGGGTTAACCCCTAGTCAATAATTATATTATTTTTTTTTAATTTATAATTATATTGGAATAATAATATATTATATAACTCATTTAACTTTTGCTGATGACCTCCTACTGTTCTCTAGAGGAGATCATGTGTCTGTGGAAATTCTGTATTCAACTTTGAACAAATTCCTGGACTCTACAGGTTTGATAATCAACCCTTCCAAGAGCAGGGTGTATTTTGGTAATGTTTCTGCTAGTGTCAAGGGCGGCATCCTCCAGCTAACTTCCTACAAAGAAGGATTTTTCCCTTTTAGGTATCTTGGCATCCAGGTGACGAGTAAGCGGCTTGCCGTGATCCATTACATGCCGTTGTTGGATAGATTACTTAGTCAGATAACTCATTGGAGCTCTAGATTGTTGAGTTATGCCGGTAGGCTGCAACTCATCAAGAGTGTACTCTATGCTATCACAACCTACTGGATGCAATGCATTTGGTTCCCAAAAACGGTGATCAACAAGATCAATGCTATATGTCGCTCCTTTCTGTGGACAGGTGGTAATACTATCAGCAGGAAAAGTCCAGTAGCGTGGGATAATGTCTGCAAACCACATGTGCAAGGCGGACTAAATGTGATAAATTTGGAAATGTGGAATAGTATGTTTGTGATAAAACTTCTCTGGAATATCTTTGCAAAATCTGATGATTTGTGGGTGCGTTGGATACATGCTTACTACTTGAGACACGAAGACATTATGACTAGAATGGTGAGGGGACCTGACTCTGGAATTTTCAAAGCAATTCTCGTACAAAGGGACAATCTAATGACCGTACAGAGTACATGGGATGCTATGTTACAGATAGGTGAATTCCATGGGAGGAAGGTGTATCAAAGCCTCCTACCTAGTACTCCTAATGTTTCATGGGCCAAATTAATCCTTCACAGTAGAGCTAGACCCCGGGCAATTATTACTCTCTGGACGATCTGTCATGGCAAGCTAGCAACCAAGTCAAGACTTTTCAGATTTGGCATGATCAACAATAACAAGTGTGCTTTTTGCAATGAAGAGGAAACCATTGATCACTTATTTTTTTGTTGTGTGGAATTGAAGCAAATATGGAGTGGCATTCTTCAGTGGATGGATATTCAACACACTCCAAAAAGGTGGCAAGAGGAAATGCAATGGGCTCTGAGCAATTATGGTGGGAAAGGATGGAAATCTGATCTGGTAAGGCTTGCCCTTACAGAAACTCTTCATGAGATCTGGCTCTATAGAAACGAAGTCTGTTTTAATCATAGAACTGATAATAGGAATTGCCTTGACAGAATTATTTACAATATAATGTATAGAGGGTGGACTAGTCCAAAGCTTAGACCACACATAGCTAGGTTTATTTTGCCTTAACGTAGTTTGATTGTTTTGTGGGCTGGATCTTTTGATCGCCTTGATTTGTATTATTTTTTTGAGTTAATGCCAAAGTTCCTTGATTCAAAAAAAAAAATATTATATAATAAATTTTTATTACATTTTATAATAAATATAATTATAATTAGAATAATATAATTATAATAAAATATATATTTTAATATAATTATATAATAAATAAAAATATATATTTTGTAAAATAATAATTTATAACTAAAAGTGTAATAAAAATAAATATAATACTGTTTATATGTTAATAAATATATAATACTGTTTTAATACTAATATTTTAATAAATATAATACTAATATGTTTTAATATGTTTATAAAATATTCTGTTTTATAATATATGTTAATAAATATAATACTAATATTAATATTCTGTTTTTAATAAATATAATACTAATATTTTAATTAAAATATAATACTAACATGTTATAAATATATATACTGTTTTAATACTAATACTTTAAAATATAATACTAATATGTTAATAAATATATATACTGTTTTAATACTAATATTTTAATAAATGTAATACTGATATGTTTTAATATGTTTATAACATATTCTATTTTATAATATATGTTAATAAATATAATATTAATATTAATATTCTATTTTTAATAAATATAATACTAATTTTCTGTTTTTAATATGTTTATAAAATATGTTAATAAATATAATTCTAATATTTTAATTAAAATCTGTTTTATAATATAAATATTAACCGCCACCATATCAAAATCTGTTTTATAATACTAATTTTCTGTTTTATAATACTAATAATATAAATATAATACTAATTTTTTGTTTTTAATTAAAATTTGTTTTATAATATAAATATAATTCTAATATTTTAATTAAAATCTTTACAAAAAAATTTTCAACAGCTACCAACATAAATTTTTCTTTACAAAATATATTTTCTTCACAAATTTTTTTATACATCATCAGCCACCATATCAACATAAATCTTAAAATAAGAATATATATATATATAATATCTTTAAAAAAATAGAAGTGTGTACCTTCTAATGCTCTCCCAAATTCGTAGTTCTTCTTGACAAAAATTAGATAGCTTTATATAATATTATCCACAGTACATGTAACACAACAAATAAAAAAAAATAATTAATAAATCTAAACAATAAAATAAATTATACAAAAAAATAATATAAATAAATAAAAACAACTCACTTTTATGAAGAGGGACAAAATGGTGAAACATGGAAGGAAAGAAGAAAACCAGAGAAGAAAAATGGAGAAGATGAAATGGAGAAGAAAGAGAAAGAAAGAGAAGATGAAATGGTTGATAGGTTTGAAAATGAGGGCATTTAATAGTTGCAGTTTGCAAGAGGATACCCCTAGCTAATGTTGGCGTGTGGCAGACCATTTGGCAGAGAAATAAATATCTTTTCAAAATGATTTGACTAAAGTAGGACAATTGGTGAGGGGAGGCCCCTCGCAAATTGTAAACTGTAACGTGGTGAGAGGCTACCCCCTCGCAAATGTTCAACCTTTCTCACCAAATTCTGCGCTGAACCCTAGTAAAGCATTTTTCAAATTTCAAAAAAGTTTTCCCCCCTTGTTTGCGAGGGGTGTCCCCTAGCTAACTGTTTTTATTTTTTTTTCTCCCCATTTTGTGTTTTGCGAGGGGTTTAACCTCAAGCAAATGTATTTATTTTAGTGAGGGGTTTCCCCCCTAGCCCAGGCCCCTAACTAATTGCAAGTTTTCTTGTAGTGTACTTCATGGTCTGTTCTTCTCATAATTTACAATCCATATTCGTGGTTGTGCATGAAGCGCAAATATATGATGTTATCAATGATTATATCAGGTCTAAAACAACCAGGGAACAACATAAATTCTTATTTAACACCATTGATTAAAGATTTAAGAGTTTTGTGAGACGAATGTGTTGATGTTGATGATGTGTATATGAGTGATAACCTTAAAATATGTGTCATGTTGTTTTTCACAATCAATGACTTTCTAACATACGGTAATTTGTATGGGTACACCGTCAAAGGACATAAAGTGTGTCATATATGTAAAGATGATATATGCTTCCACCAATTACAAAATGGAAAAGACTCTTTGTCTTGGGAATAAAAAATTTCTAAGACCTAATCATCCATACCATAGATTGCGGAAGAATTTTAATGGAGAGCAGATGTTTGATATCGCTCCAAAACCCTTAACAAGAAAGGAAATTTATAAAATATAACAACACATTAACATTGTCTTTAGAAAGAAACAAAAAGGGTTGTGGAAAAAAATATTTCAAAAAAGAGGTCGATGTTGTTTGATCTTCCATATTGGTTTAGTCTCGATGTAAAACATTGTCTTGATGTGATGCACGTGGAGAAAAATATTTGTGATAGTTTGATTAGAATACTTATCAACATAAAAGGTCAGACAAGTGATAGTTAGAAATCCTGGCTAGATATGAGGGTGATGGGTATACGACAAGAGTTAGCCCCAAAATACATAGAAAATAGAACATATTATCCCCTAGCATGTCACACTTTGTCTAAAAATGAAAAATAAAAAAGATTTGCAATTGTTTCTAAGGTATCAAAGTTCTCTGAGGGTATTCATCAAATGCGAAGAAACTTGTGTTAATAAAAGATCCCAAATTAGTTGGCTTAAAATCTCATGATTGTCATGTCTTGATGCAGCAACTTCTACCAGTGGCTATCCATGACATTTTATCAACCAAAAAAATATAA
Source organism: Lathyrus sativus (assembly GCA_963859935.3). Lineage (NCBI taxonomy): Eukaryota > Viridiplantae > Streptophyta > Magnoliopsida > Fabales > Fabaceae > Lathyrus > Lathyrus sativus. The sequence goes on along the minus strand of OZ012741.1, from coordinate 2,376,416 downwards.
AGGTAACTATAGCCATAGTATGCTTATTTTTCAATGTTATTTGTAGTAAAGTTATTGATCTTGAAAATCTAGATGAGTTGGATCATGAGGAGGTAGTTATCTTGTATCAATTAGAGATGTATTTTCCTCCATCATTTTTTGACATCATGGTTCACTTAGTTGTTAATCCAGTAAGGTGGATGTATTTGGTAGAGCGAGAAATGAAGATCTTTCAAGAGTATACAAATAATCATCATCGTACAAAAGCTTCAAGTGTTGAATGTTACATCACCGAAGAAGCTATTGAATTTCATGCAGACTATTTTTTAGAAGCAAGGAATTCCCGAGTCTTACCATGATGCGATATATGGAGATTGAGGTACTCAAAATTTAAATGTTAAGACAATAGACCAATTTGTATCTCTTGAAGTAGATTTGTATATATTGAACAACGTTGATGAAATTTAACCTTACTTGTCTGGTCACAAAAGTCTTATCAAGGAAAAAATTTATCGGATGAGTGAAAATTTGATGTTAACAGAGCATAACAAAACTTTCATGACTTGGTTTAATGAAAGGGTTTCTAAAGAGAGTATTGCATCAGAGACAATTAAATAGATATCATATATGCCTAAGTTTAATATAATTATTTGGAATGTGTAACGCCCCAGATGCTTTCAAGATTACCGACTAACCCCACAAATCAACACAGGTCTTTTCAGCATATTTTGTCCTCACTGACACACTTTCCAGGAAACTTCTCAGAAGGTCACTCATCCAAATACTACTTCAAGTCAAGCACGCTTAACTATGGAGTTCTTATTTGTAGGTTGCCGAAAAGAAGATGCATCTTGTTGGTATAAGTAGTACTAATAAATCCTTATAAGCATTCCTTCAACCATGCAACTATATTCATGCACAGCCTCAGGATCCCTCTCATTCTAATGTGAATTTCGTGACCACTTTCTGCCCTCTTTGGTCTCGAATGTTACATCCACTCTCTGCTCTCTTCGGCTTCGGATGTTAAATGCTCACCAGCTTCTGCTTGGTTCGTCCCCGAACCACTTCGTACTAGGAAAGGTCTGGCTTAGATACCATTCTGTAATGCCTCATATTGATTTCAGGATTACCGACTGACTCCACAAAGCAACGCAGGTCTTTTCAACATGTTTTTTTCCTCACTGACACACTTTCTAGGGAAATTTTCATGACTTGGTTTAATGAAAGGGTTTATAAAGAAAGTAATGCATCGAAGACAGTTAAATGGATCCCATATATGCTTAAGTTTAATGTAATAAGTTGGAGTGTGTAATGCCCCATATTGCTTTTAGGATTGTCGACTGACCTCACAAACCAACACGAGTCTTTTCATCATGTTTTATCCTCACTGACACACTTTCAAAGAAGCTTCCTAGAAGGTCACCCATCTAAATACTACTCCAAGTTAAGCTCGTTAAACTATGGAGTTCTTATTTGTTAGGATGCCATAAAAAAGATGCATCTAGTTGGTATAAGTTGTACCAATCAATCTGTATAAGCCTTGCTTCAACCATGCAGTCATATCCTTGTACAACCTCATGATCCCTCTCATTCCAATGTGAATTTGGTGACCACTCTTCGTCCTCTTCGGCCTCAAATGTTACATCCCCTCTCCGTCCTCTTCAGCCTCGGGTGTTACATGCCCATCATTCTGTAATGCCCTAGACTACTTTCAGAATTACTAACTGACTCCACAAACCAACACATATCTTTTCAGCATGTTTTTTCCTTACTGACACACTTTCTAGAAAAATTTCATGACTTGGTTTAATGAAAGGGTTTCTAAAGAAAGTAGTGCATCGGAGACAATTAAATGGATATCATATATTCCTAAGTTTAATGTAATAAGTTGGAATTTGTAATGCCTCAGACTGCTTTTAGGATTACTGACTGACCCCACAAATCAATATTGGTATTTTCAGCATATTTTGTCCTCGCTGGCACACTTTCCAAGAAACTTCCCAGAAGGTCACCCATACAAATACTACTCCAAGTTAAGCTCGCTTAACTATGTAGTTCTTATTTGTTAGGATACCAAAAAGAAGATGCATCTTATTGGTATAGGTTGTATCGACCAATACTTATAAGCATTGCTTCAACCATGTAGTCATATCCCTGCAAAGCCTCAGGATCTCTCTCATTCTGATGTGAATTCAGCGACCACTCTCCTCCCTCTTCGGCCTTGAATGTTACATCTATTCTTCATTCTCTTCGGCCTCGGGTGTTACATGTCTACCAACTTCCGCTTGGTTCGTCCCCGAACCACTTCTTACTGAAAGAGGTCTGACTCATATACGATTCTGTAATGCCCCAGACTACTTTCAGGATTAGCGATTGACTTCACAAACAAACACGGGTCTTTTCAGCATGTTTTGTCCTCACTGACACACTTTCTAATGTGGAAACTTCCTAGAAGGCCACCCATCCAAATACTAATCCAAGTCAAGCACGTTTAACTATGGAGTTCTTATTTATTAGGCTACCAAAATAAAGATGCATCTTGTTGGTATAGGTAGTACGGATCAATCCTTATAAACCTTCCTTCAACCATGCAGTCATATCCCTGTACAACCTTAGAATCTTTCTCATTTTGATGTGAATTCATCGACCACTCTCAGCCCTCATCAGCCTCGAATATACATCCATTCCCCGCCCTCATCGGCCTCGGGTGTTACAAAGTGCATACGAAATTACAAAATTTTCATTATATACAAAATCAAAGGATGATCATAGTATCATGTACAATAGTTGGGTTATGGTTGAAGCTGAATCCATGTACTTCTCTAGTTTCAAAATTAACAATCATGTACTGGAATCTAAAGCGTACTTTGGGGTCATTTAGGAGATTTTGAAGATTGATTATGTTACTTTTAAAGTGACTTTATTTAAGTGCAAATGGATTGACAGTAACACTAGTTTAAAAACCGATTGATTATGTTGCACCCTAAAATTTGCTCAACCTATTTCACTTGGTTTATGTTTCAATTGCATTGTCATTTGCATACTAAGTCATATACATAGTCTAATCATTTGCATAACATAGCATAACAAGTCATCTAACAGGGGATCAAGTGCCTTTCTTATCAGAAAGAGGCCCATCATGGGGTTTTATTCAAGTTCAAGACCATCCAAGTAATCAAGAAATGAGTTGAAGCTTTGAGAAGTTTGAAGGTCAACCAGTGGATTTCTCTCCTAATCTGGGTGTGTGGAAGATCATCAATGAGTGTGTGAGCCATGGCTGAGGGTATGGAATGTGCACAAAGATCATGGAAGACCTAGAGGGTCATTTTTAAGATGATACAAATCATTGATACAAGTACAAGAGCCAGAGTTGAAGTGCAGTCAACTAGGGTTTCATCTGGGTCAACCCTAGGTCAAATGATTGATTGAAGAGCATCAAGGCTTAATTGAAGAATGTGGGGTTCATGAATTAATATGTGGATACATGTGTGGTGTTGTGCCAAGGAGAAATCAAAAGGAATCAAGAAGAAGAGGAGTTACTAGATTAGGGTTTCAGTGTAAAAAAACCCTAATTTAGGCCTAACTTCCAAGCCAGATAAGTCAAAATGCAAGTTTCAAATGAAGTCTTGGTCAACATGAAACTTGTAGAACATCTCAATAGATTTAATTTGAGTACTAGAAGTATTCAAGGAGATTTATAGAACTCAAGTTATGGTTCTTGCAAGTTATGGGTCCCTAGAGGATACTGAAATTTATCTGTGAAAGTCACTTGACTTCCAAGCAACTTTTGCCCATCAAGGAGTTTTTCAAATGGATTCTTGGCCAACATAAGAGTTGTAGATCTTGATATTAGCTTTAATTTGAGTACAAGAAGTCCTCAAGAGGATTTGTATAATTCAAGTTATGGTCTTGGCAATCCAGGGGTATTTTGGGAAAGTTGAATTACAGGTCATTTTTTAGCATAGGTCAAAATCTCCATGTTCCACTTCTCAAATGAAAAAATTTTCAACATGGAATGTGCTTAAAATGATATTTTTAGGTCAAATAAGTCATCATGGTGGATTGATCGGCTTATTTCAAAAAAGTCACTTAAAATGGCCTAAAAAAAGGGAATAAGTCAAATAAAGTTTGGTGGGAAAAATCAAATTTTGGGTTAGAGGTCACAAACAAGCCATATGACATACCAATTTGATTTTAAAATGAATTTTAAAGACAATGGCATTGCCACAATTTTGAATTGAGGGTTATTTCAAGGACTTGCTTTGTAAATGGGCTACTTGCATCATAAGGCACATATGCAAAACCACACTTCCAAGCAAATGCAAGGCTTCTTTCCATCCATACACCTCCAATATCTCATTTGGAGAGAATTTAAACTCATAACCAAACATAATCAATCTTCAAAATCTCCTAAATGACCCCAAAGTACGCTTTAGATTCCAGTACATGATTGTTAATTTTGAAACTAGAGAAGTACATGGATTCAGCTTCAACCATAACCCAACTATTTTACATGATACTATGATCATCCTTTGATTTTGTATATAATGAAAATTTTGTAATTTCGTATGCACTTTGTAACACCCGAGGCCGATGAGGGCGGAGAATGGATGTATATTCGAGGCTGATGAGGGCTGAGAGTGGTCGATGAATTCACATCGAAATGAGAAGGATTCTAAGGTTGTACAGGGATATGACTGCATGGTTGAAGGAAGGTTTATAAGGATTGATCCGTACTACCTATACCAACAAGATGCATCTTTATTTTGGTAGCCTAATAAATAAGAACTCCATAGTTAAACGTGCTTGACTTGGATTAGTATTTGGATGGGTGGACTTCTGGGAAGTTTCCACATTAGAAAGTGTGTCAGTGAGGACAAAACATGCTGAAAAGACCCGTGTTTGTTTGTGAAGTCAATTGCTAATCCTGAAAGTAGTCTGGGGCATTACAGAATTGTATATGAGTCAGACCTCTTTCAGTAAGAAGTGGTTCGGGGACGAACCAAGCGGAAGTTGGTAGACATGTAACACCCGAGGCCGAAGAGAATGGAGAATGGATGTAACATTCAAGGCCGAAGAGGGAGGAGAGTGGTCGCTGAATTCACATCAGAATGAGAGAGATCCTGAGGCTTTGCAGGGATATGTATCGCTACTGCGAAAATCGGCGCCGGCTGAACAGAAGAGTTGCCACCGTGCGTTATTTATTCCAAAGGAGGGAAAGGAAACGCTCGAAGTAAACCTCACGCAAAGACGGGAAATGAATGGTCATCGCAACCAAATCCTGGATTCGGGAGTCGGTTACGCAAGGGGAAGGTATTAGCACCCCTCACGTCCGTCGTACTCGACGGGATCCACGCTTGTTTTCTAGTACGGATTGTTATTCTATCTATTCTACAGGTCTGGGGTTAAAAGAAAAGAAAATGACTCGGCAAAGTATCGCATTTTATGCCTACGTACTTTCATACAACATGAAAGATCAGAGCAAATGTAGTTCGGGCTACGGAAGACACAAGCTTGTCTGAATGTTTTTTATCTCCTTATGAAAGGGTTTTTCTTGATTAAGAGTCCAAGCGGAAAAAAATGACACTCTGATGTTTGTTTTCAGTCTTTTACGCAAGAACTGTTTTTTATGATGTTTGCAATCTCTGACGTACTAGAAACTATGATTTGAGGGTGACTACGTCGTATGTCACCCTAAGGGTAACACACTAAGTAATCAGATTACTGAAGAGTGACCCTCCAGCAACCTTTCTCAAATAGCTTAAGGCTTGTAACGTACGACATCGATTATCAGTATTACTGTGTTTTGAATTGTTCTGAGGTAGAAGAGAAAGAAGTCTAAAAAATCCTAGGGTTTGAAAGGGAATCAAAACTACCCTAATGTTATCATGCATGGATTACAACCTAATGTCTGTCATAATTCTCTCCTGCACAGAGGAAATCAGAGATCCTAGGGGATAAATGGAAAAGAAACAACAAAAATACAATAAACAGTAAAATGCATGAGATGCAGCAAAACAAGCGAGGCAAAGGAATCATACTCAACCTCGAACCTGGGAAAACAATAGGAAAAGTGAAACATCTTCACCTCAAACCTAAGGGAAAATCAACATACAATACAACAAAGAAAATCACACCCAATACCAGCTCAGACAGCCACACCAGCTCTTACAGCAAGCATATCAAACGACATTAGCTCTGGCAGCTACAGGTGATTAACAGCAAAAAAGTTGACGGCAACACCTTCAGGCAAGATCCCATCTTCACTCTCCAATGATATTCAAGCTTCAGATAAACTCTTATCTCCAATAATCTTCAGCTTTAGCAATCAATGAATCCAAACAACAAACAGCTTCAAGCAGCAGCAAAACCCTGATCTTCAACAGATATCCAACTTTGATAGGTACAAGCTTCCTCTTATCCAATCTTCAATGAACTTCTTATCTTCAACAGGTCTTCAACTTCAATGCAGACACTCACAGGAGAGAATCAACTAACAGATGAGGTTGTAATGTTAAACTGCTTAATGATAACCCAAGGAAATCATTAAGACCTTAACACAACAAGTGAAAGGTATCCTCAAAAGTTCTACTCTCTAGGGTATGCCCCACTTCCCTCCAAAGGAGAGATGGAACTTCCCTAAGAGGACTTTGCATCATAGAATAGAATAGAAGCAAACAATGCATTCTATGTTTGATGGAAGAAATGAACTAATTCTACAAAAGCTCTCCCTAAAAGCCTAATTCTACCAACTCCTAAAACAAACATAAAAGAGAAAGAAAGCTACACTCCAAGCCCCACTCTTCTAGTCAAAGCATCTTCATCATGTCCAGAAGCTTCTCTAAAAAGGAATCCAAAGTCTTCAAGCTCCAAGTCCACCAAACGATCCAAACAAGGCAAAGCACTCAAGAGAGAACACCGAAAGCAACAATCATTTGCAAAACCCAAAAAAAATAGCAAAATAAATTGTAAAATTCTAATAAAATTCCTATGTGAACATGCATGTTTGAACATTCTAAAATTCTAGAATCAGGACCTAAATCAATTTCTAGGTCATCTAAACAATTCCTAAATGAAATTTGGTCATGGGAAACCATTATTTAGGAAGGCTCTAAACTACATGCCTAAAACAGAATCTAATCAATTTTACAAATTCTAAGAAAATTCCAGGGGAAACCTATGGATGTCCTGTAAATCATATCGAAAGAATCTGCTCAAAAGCATAAAGCATCAAAGAGAACAAAATTAAACAAACAACAATATCAATTATGCATAACAATGGATATTAGCACAAAAGAAAATTTTTAACTAATTCAAATAAAATCCTAAAAATTCAAACTCAACTCCTACAGTTTCTTAAGACAATCAAGATCTACAGAACAAAATTTCATAATTTTTTGATCATTTTTACTATTTTTAACGCAATTAATCCAAACAGCTATTAAAATAGAAAAAAAAGAACGAAAATGAATTAAACTAAGTTGATGTGCATTGGGCCAGGGGTGCGAGCAACAGAATTCCAAAGCAATGTCCGTGTGGGCCTCGCGAGTGGGGGTGGGAACAGTACCCGCACGGTACTGTAGCTGTTCCGGCGGTGACATTTTTTCGGTAACTTCCGAGCAACATAACTCCATCGATTCTTAACCGTTTCGCACGAAATTTTAGTCAAATTTGAAGGAAAAAAATCAAGGATTCGAAACATGCTCTTGGATTCCATCAAAACTCCATGATCAAAGAGATATATCATCATCAAGAAAACATACTCATCCAAAAAAGTCTCTAATCCTTAATTTCTTGATCCTAATTTCATCTATACATTTTCCAGATCCTAACCACATGAATAATCTAATCTAATTCGTCCTAAAATCATAGAAAAAGTGAATTTCACATACCGGCTTCGAAGCGTCGAAATGGAGTAGTTGGAGCTCGTTTTTTCTTGCCAAAAAGCGTGGAAAACCTTTGTTAAAGTTTGTTGGAGAAGATTAAATTCTTGATAACTCTTGAAAATGTCTTGAATCCAACTTTGATCTCTCACTTTTTCTCTTCCAAACTCCAATGTCAATCTATGGTTTTTGCACAAATGAATCACCAACCCTTGCTCTAAAACCTCTTCACAAGTATATATAGAATGTATTTGAAGACCCTAGAAAGTTCTAGATTGATCCAATGAGAAAATCAACTTCTCATGTCATGAAAATCTCTTCTTATGCTATGCACATACCATCTCATGTTTTGGCTTGCAATTCACTTACTTTTAAAGTGACTTTATTTAAGTGCAAATGGATTGACAGTAATACTAGTTTAAAAACCGATGAATTAGGATTCACACGAGCTTATCTTCAAAAGGAAACTTATATGAATGAACCATTCATCATGGCAACCCAAGCAAAACACGTGTTTACATCATTGATCCTTCTAACACTAGATGTTCAATTATTCTACAAGGAAAACATGTTCTCTATAGTGATGAAAATCAAGATTAAAATTTTGAGACCACTTCTTTTGCAACACGTGTACATCTCTCATATGAAGAAAATTATTCAGACGATTTGCGTGCTATTTTTCATGATCATCAAGAGGGGATATGGTAAAACTAATAAGTAAATATTTTTATATCACTTAGTAATATATATTTATTCATTTTACTCTTTTTAGTTAATGACTTGAAACATAATTTGATAAGTATTAGCCAATTATGTGACAAAGGTAACAATGTAACACTTTATTCTTCTAGATGCAAGGTTATCAAACTCAAATTGGATCAAACCATTTTCACCAACTCTAGAAGTGGAAACACCTACACTATGAATCTAAATAAGATCCCTTTAAATGATGTTTATTTTCTTAGTAATGAGAATGAATCTTAGGTATGGCTTATGAGAATAGCCCATGTTCACATGGGCCACTTAAACAATTTGAGAAAACATCCTTGGAAGATGATGATCAAGATAAAGATAATGATCAAGGTCAATAGGAAGTTCAAAGTCTAAATGAAAAGACTCAAGTTGAAGAAGTCAACTTAGAAGATCCAAGTCTACCCAAAGAATTGAGGACCACTAAGGACCATTTGATTTAAAATTTTATTGGAGAAATTTCTAAGGGATTTACATCTCGGAACCCCCTTAGCAAGGTATGTAATAATATGGCCTTTGTTTCCCAAACTGAGCTAAAGAAAATTTATGAGGCTCTCATCGATGAACATCGGTCTCTTGCTATGCAAGATTTAAATCAATTTGAATGAAAAAAAAGTTTAGGAACATTTTCCCAAAGCTCTAGCTAATCAAGTGACTAGGAACCGTTGGGTAATTTACAATACACTTCATGAAGGTGGAAAAGTTTTAAGAAACATAGAAAGACTTGTTGTGAAAGTATACACTCAACATAAGCGTATAGATTTCGGTGAAACTTATGCTCTTGTAACTCAATTAGAGGTCATAAGGATGTTTCTAGTTTATTCTTGTGTCATGAATTTTAAACTCGTCTAAATGGATGTGAAGAGTTCGTTCTTGAACGGTTACATCCTAGGAGTTTGATATGTCCGTGATAGGGGATATTCGCTACTTCCTAGGACTTTGGATTCATCAATCAAAATAAGGGAGATTCATAAATCAAGCCAAGTATTGCAAGGAACTCCTAAAAAGTTTCGTTATGGAGAAATCAAAATTAATCGCTACATGTTGCAGTGCAAATAACAAGTGCAACATTTTTGTATCCATAGAGACAAGTTGTGTTTTAAAGATTGGTTCAACAATTTTTACAGTTCTAAGTAAGGTTTGTTAATAGTTGTTTAGTTGCGAAAGATAAAATGACAGAAAACAGATTAATATTTCGGTGTTAACATTGAGAAAACTTGTTGGTGTTAGATTTCATCATCTTTATCTTCATGTTTAATCATTGGTTAGTAATATGCTTTTATACTTAGTTATTTTTACGCCCATATTTTGCTCTTATCACAACTTATCTCTAACATCAACGATGTGGTATCAGTTGTATTACCTAATACGTGATCTCTCACACTATTAAATACAACAATATTAAGTTCCAACAATGAATAAAGGTATTGATATCAATTATCAGTATTTATGTGGATATTAGACCTAACTCCGTCTATAGGCATTAGCATCCAATAGATGGAGACTTAGATCTAGTAACAACCGACACCTATTGTATGTCAAGTCATACCATGAGGACATATTTTAGGTAGCTAATCCAAAACAAGCATTAAGAATGAAGAATAATCAATATTAAAGCTTAAGTAGGATTACAAGAAACATCATGAACGAATTAATACATAAGTATGAATATGACTACATCTAACCCCAACAAAAGAGAACTATATATGCTTACTCATCATGGATTTATAATTATACTCTATAAGAAAGAGGTTGAGTAGAATCTACAATGATACATCAAGCAGCGCTTCCGCCTTCAATCTTCCTCTTTTTATTTGCTCCTGTTGAGATTCAAGGCGGGCCTACTTCCCATGAGTCTACCATAAACTCCATTTGAACTAAACATGGTACTTCTATTAATAGGATTTAAAACGGTGGGCTCGCTAGGTGCACCTCCCATCTTGTCCTAACATGCGCATTTTCTTCCTTGTTAAGCAATGGCAGCTCACCCTGCAACTAGCCCTAGCCCCTTAGCTTGGTAGGTTGCCCATCTTCGACTAGCACAAAAACCTTTCCTACACCATGAAGTAACTTTAGCTTGAAGTCTTCTCTCACGTGTGCTCGCCTAGCATACCTATGGATTTTCTCTAACGAGCATTTCTTGTCGGCAAATGGTCTTGGAAAGGTATTTGTGTGTTGATTGGTGGTTTTTCAGTCCTTTTCACGTGTATTTGATAAATGTGCAAGTAAAAAATTCAAACTGTTGTTTTATCACTTTTCATTGATAAATTGGGGGTTTCATATTGATTAATTGTAAATAAGTTGATAGGTGCCTACGTATTTTGCATAATTTTGGCACTTATCACTACATCATAAAATTTGGACAAGGATAAAGGAGTAAAGCCATTTGATATTATGTTTATTGTTTGCTTGTGTCTGTTGCACCCCAAAATTTGCCCTCACAATACAAGACTTTGTGTTCCAAGAAGGTTCACAAGGTTCACAAAATTCACAATTGGTCAGAAGAGTTGACAATTCCCTCAGACAATGCACCTCCTAAGCAGTGCATCCAAAACTAGGGTTTTGACTTTAATCAGGCTAAATGGACTTCCAAGACTTCAAGTGAGCTTCATAACATCTTATATGTGTATAAGAACCCCCATGTCAAGTTTCAAGACTTTTCTCAAAAGTTTGCTCAGTCAGATGATCAGATAAGTCAAAAGCAGTCAATGCAGTTAAAAGGTCAAACTGAGGTCAACTGTGGTCAAACCAAAGTCAAACTTCATGATTTCTTTTTGCCAACATCAAAGAGAGGTTGGGTGAGAAATATTATCATAATAACTGTAATACCCCAAATTTTGCCCTAAGATTTGTCGCCGCATTTCATTGCATTTAATCAATTACTAACAAATTTGTGTAGTCGTTTGACTTTTTGCAGGTAAATATCATATGGCATGCATTTTTTTTCTAAAAAGTAAAAATGGCACAATTGGCAGAAGGACATGTGTAAGGAGTTATGAGTGTGAGAGGTTGAGAGTTTGAATCTCACCTTTGTCATTTTTTTTGTTTTTTATTATTTTTACTCTAAATTTTTCTATCTTTCATTAAAAAAAATAACAAAAATAGTTTTTTATTATTATTTAATTATTATTTTCGTATTTTAATTAAATCATTTTTTAAAATATTATTTTTTTCACTTTTTTCTAAATTATTCATAAAAATATCCAAAAAATCATAAAATAAAAAAATATTGAAAAAATTTTGTTCTTTTTATAATATTTTTTATTTTAGGAATCAATAGGATTATTAGTTTTTATTTTAAGTTTATTTTAATTATTTTAAATTATTTAAATTTTATTTTTTCTTAACTAATTATTTAGTTTGGGCTTTAAAATGGGCTTTAGGGACATTATTGACAATTTGGTGTTAACCCTAATTTGTTCCCTATATATACATGTGTTGCCTTGTTGGAAAAAAAGGGGAGATTGAAAAAAACCTAAGAGGAGTGAGTGTCGTTTGCCGTTATTTAGTTTTCTTCTTCATCCATTACTATTGTTTCTTTTTCTTCATCGTTTACCGTTATTTCTTTTCCTTCATCTATTACTGTTGTTTCTTTTTCTTCATCTTTTACCGTTATTTCTTTTTCTTCATCTATTACCGTTATTTCTTTTTCTTTATCTATTACTGTTACGTTTATATATATATATATAATTTTTAAATTGTTAGAGTTTATATATATAAGATTTTTGATCGAATTATGTCGATACGATGTTTGCACATTTGTGTGCATGACGCGTGACATTTGTGTTAGTTCGATCTGGTTGCGATGATCGCATTTTTGTGTGAGCAATAATACTATTTTTTGCTTAATTTCTTTTTCTTTGCGATAAATTTTGTTTCGTCCGATTTAGATCTGGTTGCGATGAGCGCATTTCTGCGTTAGCAACATTGTTGGGTTATTTGGCACATTTAAAATTCATTATTGCTTTATTATTATTATTATTATTATTATTATTATTATTATTATTATTATTACTATTATTATTATTATTATTATTATTATCATTATTTATTATTATTATCATTATTATCATTATTATTACCATTATTATTATTATTGTTATCATTAATTTATTAAAATTTGTTATAATATAAAAATCTGTTTTTTAAAATAAATAACATTAACATCTTTTCCAAATTAATATGAAAACCTATTATTTTTAAGAAAAACTTTTTTTTTAGATAAATTTAAAATAATAACTAAAATCTTTTTTTAAAATAATAACTAGAACCGTTATTTATTTTATTTTATTATTGTTCAATTCAAATTTCATTATCATATTGTATCTGCTCCTCTCATGTAACCTCGCGAACTTAACAATCGCTCTTTAAATTCTGCCTTTAAATTTCTGTTTGCATGGTTTAAATTATGACATTATCTCTCTGTTTGCATGATTCAATTATCTCACGCGTTTACTATTATTTCTGTCACATTACACACATCCGAAGATTAGGTCTAACTGTTTGGCCGCCGCGCCAATAGTCCGTAAAACTTCACACATTCAATCTCAAATCCTCAAAACTACAAACTACAAACCCTAATTTTCACAAATGCCTCGCCGCAGGCAAAATTACAATTTTACCCTTAGCATTAGGTCAAAGAGCCGCCGCGCTCATTTTAGGGTTTCCCGCCGTGGAATCCCTAATTTAACCCTAATTACAACTTAACATTTCAACATAGAGATTTGGAGTTTCTACACTCCACGTAAGCGTGTCCTTAAGATGCGTTTATTCCCCTTGAGACCTTGACCACAGTCAAGAAGTTTCTAACCTCCCTATTGAGGGGAACTACGATTACTCTGATTCCACTCCCGTAAGGATACGTAGGCACAAGATGCGATGTCTTGCCGAGTAAACTTAGAATTAACCCCCTTTATTATTTATTATTGCTTATTTATATTTTATTTATCTTTGCTATTTAATTATTTTGCTTATTATTTTGTAATTGTTTCTTGGATGTAAAGTTGTTTAATTATTTAATTATTATTATGGTTAGTAATTAGGGAGTGTAACAACATGTATGTAATATTAAAATAAATTTAGATCACTTTTAAATAAAGATAATTAAAATAAACACGTCACACACGTAAGTCGATTTTAATCGCCGTCTCACTTCCTAAGGATATCCCTCAAGTTGCCTACGAATAATGGTTAAGTGGGGTGTATAAAGCAAGTCCCTCAAATAGAAAAATCATCAAAGTCCCTTATGGTTGCCTTTACGAATCGAGTCCCTTTCGAAAAATGATGATGGTCCCTTATATGTGCTTATTACATCCCACAATGGCCTTCAAAGTCAAATTGTCCCTCACATATCCCTTAACATCCAAAGTAAGGACTACCTACTCCATTATAGTAGGGATAGTCTTACTAAGGAAAGGATAAAGAATAAGAAAGACCTTAAAACATTAGGGTAGGCTACTCCTAGATACTTGCTCACTTCAAAACTGTTTCACACTTAAACAAATTTCCAACAAAATTTTCAAACAAGTTTTTTTCACATCCATACACGGATTATTATTAAACTATTCTGAAATTTTTTGCTATTCACACACTACACTTTCAAAACAATTCAAAAGTGAGCTTAAGTACCTAAGAGCCCATGGATAACCATGGATGAAAAGGGTGCTAACACCTTCCCTTTTCATAACCTACCCCCCGGACCCAAAATATTCTCTAAGGTCTTTCCTGTTCTTTTATAACCTTTCCTTATGGATAAAATAAAAGTCGGTGGCGACTCTTGCTATCCGCAACATTGTTTAAAGTCAGTTCTCCCACCGTGTTACAGAACTGGCGACTCTGCTGGGGATTTATTTAAGAGGGGTACCCTTAGGAATTAAGATCACTTTAAATTGTTTGCTTTGTTTGCTTTACTATTATATTGTTGGGGTGCTCTTATGTGTGAAAGGTCCTAACCCGGATCTAGTGTACCTTAGGTAAATGGCAATAGACCAAGGAAACTGTACGACGTATATCGATACGGTTGATCTGGTGGCCATAGTTAGTGCGACTTCTTGGTTGGTGCTTATATTCCTTAAGTCAAGTTGAGGATAATATTGAGGCTGCCATATGTTGTCAATGCACTAACTGACTTTTAGAACCCTAGTTAACTCATCTTGGCCTTTAGAAAGTAGTGAGGTAACCGGCTTTGGTGCAGACTGAAGTTGGTTGACACTCGATACTACGCTCATTGAGATCTTAAACTTGGAGGGTTTTGGTTGGCAAGTAAGTTGCCTTCTGAACAACCACCCTTGTGAAGGATCAATGATTTTGAGATCCCTTAGAACCTGGTTACTTTTGTAGGACAGGATGAACCATCTAACTTCAGGGGAGGGTACTTGCCTTTGAACCTCATGCAAGCCTTTAAACCTAGGGCTATGGTGTGACTTGTTTGTGTGTGCCACATGTTTGTGATTGAGCATGACATCATGACATCATCATGCATCATAAGCATATCATTTTCCCTAACCATTTCAAGGACCAAAGGATTTATCTTTGTTCTTTGTTGCAGGTCATGGCTTCTGCTCGTAGAAACACCATCAGGATCAACTTTGTAGGGATACCTGCTAAGCTCAAGGAGTTGGTTTCCCTAGTGCCTGATCATTCCCAGTTCAACAAGAGACATGGTCACTTATTGGATCTAGTTACTTCAGGGTTCAGTGAAGACATGATGAGTGTGCTGTTTCAGTTCTTTGACCCTAAACACCATTGCTTTACATTTCCTGATTATCAGCTGGTTCCAACCATGGAGGAGTTCTCTAAACTTCTGGGTATACCTGTTCTTGATCAGAAGCCATTCACAGGCTTAGAGAAGGAGCTTAAACCAGAAGTTATTGCTGCAGCTCTACATCTGAAGAAGTCTGACATTGTTCTAGAGACGAGAAGTGGAGTTAAAGGTATTCTTGCCAAGGTATTAGTGGATAAAGCTCAAATGTTCTTGAAGGCTATGAGCTACGATGCTTTTGAGGAGATCTTAGCCTTATTGATTTATGGCTTAGTGTTGTTCCCCAATCCTGATCAGTTCATAGACGTTCATGCCATCAACATATTCCTGAGTCACAATCCAGTGCCTACCTTACTTGGAGACATCCTACATTCTCTTCACACCCGTACTACAAGGGCAAGAGGAACTTTGATGTGCTGCATACCTTTACTTTCTAGGTGGTTTATTTCTCACCTTCCTCGCTCAGTAATGAAGAATGAGCAAGGTTCAGATGGTCCAAGAGGATCATGTCACTTTCTCACTCAGACATCCATTGGTGCTCCAGATCTATGGAGAATGTCACCATCATTGACCGTTGTGGGGAGTTTCCTAATGTGCCACTTCTAGGCATAAGAGGAGGCATCACCTACAACCCATCTCTAGCTTTACGACAGTTTGGTTACGCCCGGAGCGATGGTCCACATGACATGTTGATTCAGGGCATTGTGTTTTATTACGACAACGATCTTCAGGGTTACCGTCAGAGATTCATCCGAGCTTGGGGAAAGGTAAACAGGATTGACAGCAAGACACTGGAGCCTAAGTACACTATTCCTATGGAGGCTTATCTCAGATGGGTACGATCTCGTGCTCAGACACTCATGATGCCATATCCTGCCATCCTACCAGTTACCATGGAACCTGTTGCTGAAGGAGACACAGCTTATACCATCCTTCACTCAGACATGCCTACTGATATGGAAGACTTGCAGAGATCATGGATCCAACTGAAAGAGCAAAGGGATACTTTCGAGGCTCATTACAAAGCAAGCCAAGCAAGGATCCTAGAGCTAACAAAGCTACTTCATGAGGAACGAAACCTCAACTCATACCTCAACACAAAGAGGAAACGTCCATGGGAGACTTAAAACCCCATCTTTTGTACTTATTTCGTTTTCATTTTTTTGTAAGCCTAAAAGGAAAAACAAGTTATTACTAATAAAAAGTTACTTTCTTGATTGTTTAAGCAAATTTAAATCCTGCGGTCCTTGAAAACATTGCATATGCATTCCCATATCATTGCATCACAGGTTTATAATTGTGCACAGGTTTCTCATCTCCTCGCTGTTTATTTCAGCAATGGCTCTTGAACAATCAGTTAAGGATCTCCAGGCACAGAATGCACAGTTCCAAGAGCTGATCCTGAACCTATCCAAGGGGCAGGATGAATTGAAGGCACTGCTGGCCAAGAAGACTAAGAAGGCTAGAAGGTCTGCTGGGTTGCTCAACATGGGAAGAAGGTTCAAAGGTCCTGTCAAGACCAAGGAGCATGTTGAAGACTATGAATCTGAAGAATCTGAGCAGGAGAGAGGCAGTCTCCACAACACTATGGGGGACTCTGATTCTGAGGCTAACTACTACCATGAGCCTAACGAAGACAAATTCAAGATGCTGGTGGATAGAATGGATGCTATGGAATTACAGAAATCATCTGGGCTGGATTTTGAGGATTTGAGCTTGATATCTGGGGTGGTCATACCCATTGGGTTCAAAGTTCCTACATTTGTTGTCTATGATGGGGTCTCTTGTCCCAAATTGCATCTGAGGTCTTATGTCAGAAGAATTCAACCCCACACTGCTGATAAAAAGTTGTGGATCCATTTCTTTCAAGAAAGTTTATCTGGAGCTCAGCTAGAGTGGTATTATCAGTTGGAGAGTGTCAACATCAGAGATTGGAATGACCTTGCTGAAGCTTTCTACAAGCAGTATCAATACAATGCTGACTTAGCCCCCACTCGCATGCAGCTTCAAAGCATGTCTATGGGTGCCAAAGAAAGCTTTAAGGAGTATGCTCAGAAGTGGAGAGACTTAGCTGGAAGAGTTCAACCCCCTTTGACTGATAGGGAGTTGGTTGATATGTTCATGTGTACGCTGAATGGTCCGTTTTACAGTCATCTCATTGGAAGCTCATCATCTGGCTTCACTGAGTTGATCATGACAGGAGAGCGAGTAGAGAATGGTATCAAGAGTGGTAAGATCCAAGTGGGCACTTCTTCATCAGGTGCTGCAAAGAAGCCTCCCACTGGGAAGAAAGAATCTAATGCTGTGTATGGTCAACCTGATCGTAACAGAAGGCATCAGTCTGTTAGTGCAGTTCATATTTCAAATCCAACTCCTGCAACAACAGAGCAGCCTCAAGGCAACCAACAGAGGGCTAGAAGACAGTTCACGAAGATCAACATGTCAATGGCTCAGGCATTGCAACACTTGTTGAAGGCTGAACTTATTACCCTGAGGGAGGCCCCTCAGAATCCCAATGTTACCTCTCCCAAGTACAATCCCAATGCACGATGTGCATATCATTCAAACTGTCCAGGACATGATACTAATAACTGCTGGGTCTTGAAGAACAAAATTCAGGATATGATTGATGCTGGAGAAATTGAGTTTGATCCACCAGGTACTCCAAATGTGATTACAGCTCCAATGCCAAATCACGAGAAGACTGTCAACGCCATTGATGAAGATATTGATGAAGATCTGCATGTCTATTCAGTTATGGAGTTGAGCACACCATTGTCTGTTATCAAAAAGAGGTTAGTACAAGCTGGGATCTTTCCAGGTTGTCATGAAGATTGTCTATATTGTACCTATAAGCCGGATAGTTGCTTCATTTTGAGAGATGGGATTCAACGTCTCATGGATAAATATACTATAGTGTTTGAAAGAAGACCAGCATCTGTAGAAAGTATGGTGGATCATCTGACTCAGGGTAAGAAGATTGAAGAGGTTGACATGGTTGACAAAGTACCACTAAGAATCACTTCAAAGGGTCCCATTAAAATCACTCATCAGGGCCCAATCAAGATTACTGCTGAAGGTCCTGTGAAAGTTGTTGCTGAAGCCAGAGTAGCTCCTCTGATCATTACCACTCCTGGTCCTATTCCTTATACATCTGACAAAGCTGTGCCTTGGCACTATGGGTCTGATGTTTACATCCATGGTGTCAAGCAGGAGCCTTTACCTGATATGCCTGTTGACGTTGATAATATTGCTGGATCTAGCAAGATCACTCGTAGTGGAAGAGTCTTCTCTCCTCCAGTTGCTTCTAAGAGTGCAGTTACTCCTGCTGTTACTTCCACCACTGATGCTCGGGGCAAGGGTCCTGTTATTGAGCCTGTATCTACTGATGTGCCAGCTGCTGATGACCTCTCTAAGCAGATGGAAGAAGTATTGAAAATCATTCGCAAGAGTGATTATGATATTGTTGATCAGCTGGGGCATACTCCCTCAAAGATTTCTATGCTCTCCCTGTTATTATGTTCTGAGGCTCATGCCAAGTCATTGATCAAGTTTCTAAAGATGGCTCATGTACCCAATGCAATTTCTGTGGACCAGTTTGAGAATTGTGTTACTCACCTGACCTATGACAACGGGTTAGGATTTTCTGATGCTGACTTGACCCCTGCCAAGAGGGATCATAACAGGGCCTTGCATATTTCAATTGAATGCAGGGGCACTACCCTGTCTCATGTGCTGATAGACAATGGTTCCTCTCTGAATGTGTTGCCTAAGGAAGTCCTGAACAAGCTGAGTCCTGAAGATACGGTATTGAAGCCCAGTAATATTGTGGTAAATGCTTTTGATGGTTCTAGAAGAGTAGTGCATGGGGAAATTGATCTTCCAATCAAGGTTGGCTCTCAGGTGTTCACTGCTACATTCTATGTGATGGATATTCGTCCTTCATACTCATGTCTGCTTGGTCGTCCCTGGATCCATGGGGCAGGTGCTGTGACCTCCACATTACATCAAAAGTTGAGATATCCGGTGAATGGAAAAGTTGTTACTGTCTTTGGAGAGGAAGAATACTTTGTCAGCCATGTAAACACTTTCAAGTATCCGGAAGTAGAAGGTGAATACATTGAAACTCCATGTCAGTCATTTGAAGTGGTTCCCTGGGCTGTTAAGGATTGTGTGACTCCTCCTGCTGTGAAGAAGGTTCCTGTGGTCATCAGAAACCCTCCAACAATGGCAATGGCCTCCCTCAATGATGCAAAAGCTGTGGTGGAAGAAGGTGGTTGTACTATTTGGGGTCAGCTTCCTGATATTCCATACAAGTCTGACAAGTTTGGTTTGGGTTTCACTGCAGAGTCCCAGAAGGCTGTCCGTCGTGCCCGTGCCTGTTCGTATCACCAATCAAGGGGTTATCAATGCTGTGGGAGATCAAGATGAAGACTACAACTTGGAGGCATGGATTTTTCCTGCTGTGGGTGCTGGACTCAATAATTGGACAGCTGAAGATGTCATCCTTATCTCCTTTAGTCAGGAGTAAATACTATTACTGTGTTATGTTTTTAAATTTATAATTTCTGGAACAATTAAAACTTTCAAGCCATGTGCCTTACCCGGGGCACAATGGTGTGCTTGTTACGGGTTGTCATTTCATTTGCATACTGCATTCAATAAAATCAGTGGACGTTTCGTTTTCGTAAATATTGAGTTCCTTGTCTTTCTTTTTTCTTTTATTTTTGCTTTATCAGCTATGTGTTCTTGCACACACCCACGTCACTAAAATGCAGATCCTCATCCACTCTGGATCCAGTTGATAACAGTTCTACTATTGCCAATTACAATTTCGAGAATCCGATCTATCAAACTGAAGACGGAAACGAGGACGATTGTGAAATACCTGTAGAGCTTGCTAGGTTGTTACAACAAGAAGAGAAAGCTATACAGCCACATGAAGAGCCAGTCGAAGTTGTGAATCTGGGAACTGAAGAAAACAGAAAAGAGGTCAAGATAGGGGCCTGATTTAGAGGACAGTGTCAAGAGCAGGTTGATTCAGATGCTACGTGACTATGTGGAGATCTTTGCTTGGTCTTATGAAGATATGCCAGGGTTGGATACAGACATTGTGGTTCACCGTTTGCCAGTGAAAGAAGATTGTCGTCCAAAGAAGCAGAAGGTTCGTCGTATGCGTCCTGAAATGTCAGAAAAGATCAAAGCAGAGGTAATGAAAACAGTTCAATGCAGGGTTCTTGGCCGTAACTTCTTATCCTCAGTGGGTTGCAAATGTGGTACCAGTTCCTAAGAAAGATGGTAAGGTACGCATGTGTGTAGACTTACAGAGATCTGAACAAGGCTAGCCCTAAAGACGACTTTCCACTTCCTCATATTGATATTCCTGGTAGACAACACTGCTCAGCATAAGGTATTCTCTTTTATGGATGGTTTCTCTGGTTACAATCAAATCAAGATGGCACCTGAAGATATGGAGAAGACAACATTTGTGACACAGTGGGGCACCTTTTGCTATAAGGTAATGCCATTTGGTTTGAAGAATGCAGGGGCAACATATCAGCGTGCCATGGTGGCTTTGTTTCATGATATGATTCATCATGAGATAGAGGTATATGTGGATGATAATGATAGCCAGGTCTCGGAATGAAGAACAACATCTTGATCATCTGCACAAGTTGTTTGAGAGGTTGAAGAAATACAGGTTGAGATTAAATCCAAACAAGTGTACTTTTGGAGTTAGATCTGGAAAGCTCCTGGGGTTTCATTGTCAGTGGAAAAGGTATTGAAGTGGATCCTGCAAAAGTGAAAGCTATACGAGAGATGCCAGCTCCCTGTACTGAGAAGGAGGTTAGAGGTTTCTTGGGACGATTGAACTACATTGCAAGATTTATTTCCCAATTAACTACCATCTGTGAGCCAATCTTCAAGTTGTTGAAGAAAGATCAGGTGATGGAATGGAATGATGAGTGCCAGACTGCCTTTGATGAAATCAAGAGATATTTGCTAGAACCTCCAATTTTAATGCCACCAGTTGATGGAAGACCCTTGATTATGTATTTAACAGTATTAGACAACTCAATGGGGTGTGTATTGGGGCAACATGACGAGTCTGGTCGAAAAGAACAGGCAATATACTACCTTAGCAAAAAATTTTACCGACTGTGAAACAAGATACTCACTGCTCGAGAAAACTTGCTGCGCTTTGGCATGGGCTGCTCGCCGACTAAGGACAGTATATGTTGACCCATACTACCTTGTTGATTTCGAAGATGGATCCAATCAAGTACATATTTGAGAAACCTGCTCTCTCCGGAAGAATTGCAAGATGGCAAATGATCTTGACGGAATATGATATACAGTATACTACTCAGAAGGCCATTAAGGGGAGTGTTATTGCTGATCATTTGGCTCATCAAGCAGTAGGTGATTACCAGTCAATGAATTTTGAGTTCCCTGATGAAGACATTATGTCTGTTACCAAAGAAACCTGGACAATATGACGGACCTGAACAAGGATCCCGATGGACTATGGTTTTTGATGGTGCCTCCAATGCACATGGTAATGGTGTTGGTGTTGTGATTAGTTCCCCTGAAGGTTGTCATACCCCGATTACTGTCCAGACTTTGTTTCTATTGTACCAATAACATGGCTGAGTATGAGGCATGTATCATGGGTATGCAAGTTGCTATTGATATGAAGATTCCAACAGGGGCAACCCCATTCTCCTTAGTCTATGGTATGGAAGCAGTTCTGCCTATTGAAGTTCAGATCCCCTCCTTGAGAATTATGAAGGATGCAGGCTTGGATGAAGATGAGTGGATTCAGACTCGACTTGACCAGATAAATTTGATTGATGAGAAAAGGTTAGCAGCAGTTTGTCATGGCCAGATGTACCAGAAACGGATGATCAAAGCTTTTGACAAGAAGGTTAAGCCAAAGGTATATCAGGCTGGTGACTTGGTAATCAAGCGTATCATATTACCACGGGGTGATCCTAGGGGCAAGTGGACTCCAACATATGAGGGACCATTTGTAGTCAAGACAGTGTTCTCAGGAGGTGCCATGATACTGACTACAATGGATGGTGAAGACTTCCCACAACCTGTAAACGCAGACATAGTTAAAAAATACTACGCATAAAAAAGAGACCCGCTAGGTTGACAGGCCTAGGCAAAAATAAGGGCATCCCGGCAAACCAAAAGGGTTTGGGCAAAAATTAGGGATATATATATAAAAAGATGTACACCCGGCAAGTCGAAAACCTGAAAAGGCGGCTTGGGCAAAAAAGGGTATCCCGGTGGATTGAAAAACCTGAAAAGGCAATCCAGGCAAAAGTTAGGGATTAAAGCGTATGACTATGTCTCGTTTGGATCACTCATGAAACTGCAACCAGTTGTACTACTTACTCAAGCTCAAACAGATAAAGCTCAATCCAATCGTTTCCGTCTCAACAGCAAGAAGATGAGATACTTGAGTGGCAATAGTAGAATTGAAACTCAATAGGATTATTTCCCACATAGCTGATTCTTTTTGTAAAACTTCATGACAAAATTCTCTTACTAGGGTTTATGTCTCCTTGTACAAACTTACCCGTGTATGGTCACTTTTGATATAAATAAACCCCATCTTTTGAATCCAGATTTACTTTTACCCTATTGACATAAGCGAAACGTCCATTGGTTGTGTTTGAATGTATGTATGCCTTTGAATATGATTGATGTTTACCAGAAACGCATGTATGCTTTTTAATATGATTGATGTTTACCAGAAATGCATGAAAATGCAGTAATAGTATTTACTAAGGACGAACGAGGGAAGGATTTCAACGAAGCTTCGCCGGTTCATCTTTACAAGACAGTTACAAACCATCAGTAGGACTAATCCATTTTCACAAAGTCTAATCTCCCCTGGAATTTATATCCATCTCTTTTATCCTCATACGGATATACGGGAAATTACTTTCCAATAAGGGCACGATGAACGAAGACGGGATGTTATACTTATCCTACTATCAAACGAAAACGAAGGTTATCTATACCCTACTATCCCCAACAACGGGAGGTTATCTATACCCTTGTTATCCCCAACAACGGGAGGTTATCTATACCCTACTATCCCCAACAACAGGAGGTTATCTATACCTTGTTATCCCCAACAACGGGAGGTTATCTATACCTTGTTATCCCCAGCAGACGGAGGGTTATATATTCTTCAACAACGAATCGGGATTTATTTTCCTTGGCCAGCAGTTGTTATACAAGGATATCCAGACACTTCCAGCAGTGTCATAGCATACATACATCATTTACATCATACCATAACATATATGTCTATAGTACATTACCTAAGTGCATCATGTCATACATGCATACATAAAGCATAAACTAATGTTGTTATACAGAATGCTACCTTGTTTTCAGGTTAATTATCCAACAAACAATCTTATGATCTTTGGGACTGCTTTATTGTAACCTCAGGGTTACTTTATCCTCCTGATGAGCTTCCTTATTACTTTGGGACTGCTTTATTGTAACCTCAGGGTTATTTTATCCTCCTGATAGCCTCTCATGACTTCAAGACTGCTTTAGAGCTACTGATTGCTCTATCCTCCTGAAATCATCCTATTACTTCAAGACTGCTTTAGAGCTATTCATTGCTCTATCCTCATGAGGTCATATTACTACTTCAAGACTGCTTTAGAGCTATTCATTGCTCTATCCTCCTGAAGCCATCTAATTACTTCAAGACTGCTTTAGAGCTATTCATTGCTCTATCCTCATGAGGTCATATTACTACTTCAAGACTGCTTTAGAGCTATTCATTGCTCTATCCTCCTGAAGCCATCTAATTATTTCAAGACTGCTTTAGAGTTATCCATTGCTCTATCCTCCTGAAATTACATTATTATTTCAAGACTGCTTTAGAGCTATCCATTGCTCTATCCTCCTGAAATCATTACTTCAAGACTGCTTTAGAGCTATTGATTGCTCTATCCTCCTGAAGACATATCACATTATTATTTCAAGACTGCTTTAGAGCTGTTGATTGCTCTATCCTACTGAAGCCATTCTATTACTTCAAGACTGCTTTAGAGCTATTGATTGCTCTATCCTCCTGAAGCCATTATTACTTCAAGACTGCTTTAGAGCTATTGATTGCTCTATCCTCCTGAGGTCAGATTATCACTTCAAGACTGCTTTAGGGGTTATCATTATTGATTGCTCTATCCTCATGAAGACATGCTGTTACATCAGTATTACTCCAGACTCCTGACAGTTCTCATTATACTACTGAAGAACTTTCCCCTAGTGGCATCTTTAAGCCCACTCAATCATGTTCAACCAACCATCAATATCACTCCATGCACTGGTGAGTGCAAATTTTTGGGCTTTTGTGTTCAATCCCCTTCAACCTTCCAGGTTACGACTGGCAAATATACCAATCTAACCCCTCAGGTTTCAGAAAATTGAACAGGGGCAGCTGTTGCACCCCAAAATTTGCCCTCACAATACAAGACTTTGTGTTCAAGAAGGTTCACAAGGTTCACAAAATTCACAATTGGTCAGAAGAGTTGACAATTCCCTCAGACAATGCACCTCCTAAGCAGTGCATCCAAAACTAGGGTTTTGACTTTAATCAGGCTAAATGGACTTCCAAGACTTCAAGTGAGCTTCATAACATCTTATATGTGTATAAGAACCCCCATGTCAAGTTTCAAGACTTTTCTCAAAAGTTTGCTCAGTCAGATGATCAGATAAGTCAAAAGCAGTCAATGCAGTTAAAAGGTCAAACTGAGGTCAACTGTGGTCAAACCAAAGTCCAAACTTCATGATTTCTTTTTGCCAACATCAAAGAGAGGTTGGGTGAGAAATATTATCATAATAACTGTAATACCCCAAATTTTGCCCTAAGATTTGTCGCCGCATTTCATTGCATTTAATCAATTACTAACAAATTTGTGTAGTCGTTTGACTTTTTGCAGGTAAATATCATATGGCATGCATTTTTTTTCTAAAAAGTAAAAATGGCACAATTGGCAGGAGGACATGTGTAAGGAGTTATGAGTGTGAGAGGTTGAGAGTTCGAATCTCACCTTTGTCATTTTTTTTGTTTTTTATTATTTTTACTCTAAATTTTTCTATCTTTCATTAAAAAAAATAACAAAAATAGTTTTTTATTATTATTTAATTATTATTTTCGTATTTTAATTAAATCATTTTTTAAAATATTATTTTTTTCACTTTTTTCTAAATTATTCATAAAAATATCCAAAAAATCATAAAATAAAAAAATATTGAAAAAATTTTGTTCTTTTTATAATATTTTTTATTTTAGGAATCAATAGGATTATTAGTTTTTTATTTTAAGTTTATTTTAATTATTTTAAATTATTTAAATTTTATTTTTTCTTAACTAATTATTTAGTTTGGGCTTTAAAAATGGGCTTTAGGGACATTATTGACAATTTGGTGTTAACCCTAATTTGTTCCCTATATATACATGTGTTGCCTTGTTGGAAAAAAAGGGGAGATTGAAAAAAACCTAAGAGGAGTGAGTGCCGTTTGCCGTTATTTAGTTTTCTTCTTCATCCATTACTATTGTTTCTTTTTCTTCATCGTTTACCGTTATTTCTTTTCCTTCATCTATTACTGTTGTTTCTTTTTCTTCATCTTTTACCGTTATTTCTTTTTCTTCATCTATTACCGTTATTTCTTTTTCTTTATCTATTACTGTTACGTTTATATATATATAATTTTTAAATTGTTAGAGTTTATATATATAAGATTTTTGATCGAATTATGTCGATACGATGTTTGCACATTTGTGTGCATGACGCGTGACATTTGTGTTAGTTCGATCTGGTTGCGATGATCGCATTTTTGTGTGAGCAATAATACTATTTTTTGCTTAATTTCTTTTTCTTTGCGATAAATTTTGTTTCGTCCGATTTAGATCTGGTTGCGATGAGCGCATTTCTGCGTTAGCAACATTGTTGGGTTATTTGGCACATTTAAAATTCATTATTGTTTTTATTATTATTATTATATTATTATTATTATTACTATTATTATTATTATTATTATTATTATTATTATTATCATTATTTATTATTATTATCATTATTATCATTATTATTACCATTATTATTATTATTGTTATCATTAATTTATTAAAATTTGTTATAATATAAAAATCTGTTTTTTAAAATAAATAACATTAACATCTTTTCCAAATTAATATGAAAACCTATTATTTTTAAGAAAAACTTTTTTTTTTAGATAAATTTAAAATAATAACTAAAATCTTTTTTTAAAATAATAACTAGAACCGTTATTTATTTTATTTTATTATTGTTCAATTCAAATTTCATTATCATATTGTATCTGCTCCTCTCATGTAACCTCGCGAACTTAACAATCGCTCTTTAAATTCTGCGCTTTAAATTTCTGCTTGCATGGTTAAAATTATGACATTATCTCTCTGTTTGCATGATTCAATTATCTCACGCGTTTACTATTATTTCTGTCACATTGCACACATCCGAAGATTAGGTCTAACTGTTTGGCCGCCGCGCCAATAGTCCGTAAACTTCACACATTCAATCTCAAATCCTCAAAACTACAAACTACAAACCCTAATTTTCACAAATGCCTCGCCGCAGGCAAAATTACAATTTTACCCTTAGCATTAGGTCAAAGAGCCGCCGCGCTCATTTTAGGGTTTCCCGCCGTGGAATCCCTAATTTAACCCTAATTACAACTTAACATTTCAACATAGAGATTTGGAGTTTCTACACTCCACGTAAGCGTGTCCTTAAGATGCGTTTATTCCCCTTGAGACCTTGACCACAGTCAAGAAGTTTCTAACCTCCCTATTGAGGGGAACTACGATTACTCTGATTCCACTCCCGTAAGGATACGTAGGCACAAGATGCGATGTCTTGCCGAGTAAACTTAGAATTAACCCCTTTTATTATTTATTATTGCTTATTTATATTTTATTTATCTTTGCTATTTAATTATTTTGCTTATTATTTTGTAATTGTTTCTTGGATGTAAAGTTGTTTAATTATTTAATTATTATTATGGTTAGTAATTAGGGAGTGTAACAACATGTATGTAATATTAAAATAAATTTAGATCACTTTTAATAAAGATAATTAAAATAAACACGTCACACACGTAAGTCGATTTTAATCGCCGTCTCACTTCCTAAGGATATCCCTCAAGTTGCCTACGAATAATGGTTAAGTGGGGTGTATAAAGCAAGGTCCCTCAAATAGAAAAATCATCAAAGTCCCTTATGGTTGCCTTTACGAATCGAGTCCCTTTCGAAAAATGATGATGGTCCCTTATATGTGCTTATTACATCCCACAATGGCCTTCAAAGTCAAATTGTCCCTCACATATCCCTTAACATCCAAAGTAAGGACTACCTACTCCATTATAGTAGGGATAGTCTTACTAAGGAAAGGATAAAGAATAAGAAAGACCTTAAAACATTAGGGTAGGCTACTCCTAGATACTTGCTCACTTCAAAACTGTTTCTCACACTTAAACAAATTCCAACAAAATTTTCAAACAAGTTTTTTTTCACATCCATACACGGATTATTATTAAAACTATTCTGAAATTTTTTGCTATTCACACACTACACTTTCAAAACAATTCAAAAGTGAGCTTAACGTACCTAAGAGCCCATGGATAACCATGGATGAAAAGGGTGCTAACACCTTCCCTTTTCATAACCTACCCCCCGGACCCAAAATATTCTCTAAGGTCCTTCCTGTTCTTTTATAACCTTTCCTTATGGATAAAATAAAAGTCGGTGGCGACTCTTGCTATCCGCAACATTGTTTAAAGTCAGTTCTCCCACCGTGTTACAATGTCCACGTTTTCAAGCATCCCCGAAAGAATCACATCTCTTTTACTATAAAAACGCATAATAAGATATATCATTAGCATACACCAGATGGGTTAGAGTAACTAATAAGTTATTAAGGAAACTCTTACACACTCATAAAAATGTCCTTTTAAGAACCCTATCTTCTCTTTATACAATCACTAGAAAATATTTTTCGCATATAGCTAGATAGTTACAAGCTCAAATAATCCCTTACGAATGAAGCTTACATTCGATAATTGATTATCACTTAAGTCTAGTCGATTATCTAATTTGTAACTCCTCATAATCAATTAATATGGTAGATAATATATTAGAAATAGTGAAATTTGAAATCTTTTCATTTTTTAACACTACATATTGGATTATACCCATGAATAACCGATTATGGCATTAAAAAGCCCATGGATCGTTTTATTTTTTGATTAATTTTTTCCTATATAATAAGGGTGCCTCCTTACTATTTCATACAACAAAATTTGTTTGTAAATCATTCTTTCTGTCATTTTAACTTTTTTTTCTTTTTTCTTTTATTCACTCTTTCACTAAAATTGTCTTAGTGTTTTTTCTGAGTGAAATATTTGTGAGGTTTTAGTTGTACTGGTGTTCAACTAACTAATCAATAGTATGATTCTCTTGAATTTTCTCTTGTTGGTTGTTAAGGTTTATCCTAGTAAAAATTATGTTTTGTTTCCGAGATCATCCGGTCAAAATCTCGTTCTTAGGTTGTGATCTTAGCCAATGAAAAGCTCCATTTGATTTGAGGGATTATTTTTTTTAAATGTCCTAGTTAATTTAATTAGG
The DNA here is from genome assembly GCA_963859935.3 of Lathyrus sativus. Taxonomy (NCBI): domain Eukaryota; kingdom Viridiplantae; phylum Streptophyta; class Magnoliopsida; order Fabales; family Fabaceae; genus Lathyrus; species Lathyrus sativus. The sequence continues at coordinate 2,347,336 of OZ012741.1, read as the reverse complement.
TTCTTGGGCATAACATAGTAAGAGCTTAAAAGATATCATTATAGAAGTTTTTCTCGAGAAGAATAATATGCTAAGATATCGGTCAAACCTCTCTAACTTCTGGTGCTCTCTCTCTCTCTCTCTCTCTCTCTCTCTCTCTCTCTCTCTCTCTCTCTCTCACACGCGCGCACTCACATACACACACGTACATCATTTACTTTCATCTATTTCCATTTTCTACTACTTTTATATCTGCTCTTTTAACCATACTAACAAAAATTGTTGTTAGTCACAATTTTTGAATACCACTATTTACCCCATCTCCCCTCCCTCTTCCATCTTCCCCCTCTTGTACTTGAAATCACTTGTTTAACACTATGTCTGATTGTTTTGGATCTAACCATGATAAATATGATGTGTTCTTTCCTTATCTCTTATTTTTTTATCTATTATCTTATTCTTCATCTAATATTTTGTTAAAATCAACTTATAAACCTTTTATTTAATAAAATTTTTGGGAAAAATTATATCTCAATTCACCCATCTTCCTTCTTATATTTGAAGTCACTTGGTGAACCCGTATGTTTTTATAAAAGTCATCAAGTGTCATGTAATAGAAGATTTATTGGTTGACTAACCATACATGGAAAATATATCATAACATATGTGGAAAAAAATCCTTAGAACCTCCATTTTGATAGCTCAAAACAAGAGGGTTTCGAGATGGATAATAAGTCATCTCATCCAAGACGTACCAATAAAACTTGTGTTCTAACTAGGGCTGGAAATGAGTCGAGTCGAGTCAAACTCACCTCAGCTCGGCTCGACTCGTTAAGAATTGGTTCGAGTTGAGTTTGAGTTCGAGTTCTACACGAACTTTTTTTTAAGCTCAAAATCGACTCGTTATAAGTTCACGAACAGTTCGGTTCAACTCGTTAGGTTCATCTCATTAGGTTCAACTCACATGATTCACGGACTTAAAAATTATTTTTTTAAATATATATATTTTTTAGTATATTTGACATTTTAAATAAATATATATTTTTTAAATAAAATATTAAAATAAAATAAAAGTTATCATATTGAAATTTAATTTTATCTTCAAAATCTACTAATTCAAAACCTACACAACTTTCAAGAGATATATTTGAGAGTCTAATTCAAAAACTACTAAATTGAAGATTAAATTTGTCTAAGATTTGGAGTAAATATTTAGACCTAATCTTAAAGACAGTATAATTCTTCTCATATGTAATCGAGTTGACTCATGAACCTAACGAGTCGAACTATGTATAGTTTAAGTTCAGCTCATTTAGTTAACGAACTTAATTTTTCGCTCATACTCAACTCATTTGGTTCATGAACCTAGTTCAACAATTTAATTGTCGAATCGAATTCCGAACTATTTTCGAATTGGTTTGATTCATTGTCAACGCTAATTCTAATTGACTACTTTTTATTTCATAACATACTATTTTTTATTTCATTTTCTCTTATTTTAGAGGTATTTTCCAAATAACAACTACTTTCTTTTCTTTTAACCTTTATAAAACCATATTTTTTAAAAATGATCAAATAAGTTGTAACATAGTTTCAATTTTGTTATATTATAAAGCACATCTATTCAATCACTTTAACCTTATTGAAAATATGAAAACATGGGAAATCATAGGAGCAACTACTAATATATTATTAAAAATAAATATGTAAATATTCTACCTATATTTCATTGTTGTTATATATCCTTGCGGCAAATACAACCTATTTTTTGGGTTTTTTTTTGGAGGTAGACATTCATTTTAGAAAGCAAAATATGGAACAACACATCTATTGATACATACACAAGCTAACATGTAAGAATGAAATAGTCTTGATGGCCTAACTTAATTGGTTTCATTTGAGTGATTCTTTCTTTAAAGATATGGATTTGTCCTTTTTCTCAAGGCAAAGGAACTCGTCTACGATACTCAGCTAGAGCCCATAGTGGATAAATATCTCTATACATTGGATAATGCAACATGCAGTTTTTCATGAATACTCCTGTGATTTCCTACAATAAGGTAAAAAACAATTCATTATTGTGTTAGCTAGAATGCAAGCATGCAACATGCATCCATATTAGAAGATTGAGATGAACCTGTTGAGGCCAATCGCCTTCTTCTAACTGAGAATTAATGAGCAACTTTGCTGCACGATGAAGAGGAGTGGGATCTCTCTCTGACTGTAGTTATGAGTGAAGTTAAGATAATAAATAAATATTTGTGATGAAATGAGTCTATAATCACACATAGAAATGTTAAAATCAAACCTGGCCGGCATGAATTAAACCCATAAGAGCCCATGAAGTATGTACGACATTTGACCGATTTCCTTCCAGAGGTACATATATCTGCGCAGATGTCAAGATAATTGTTGAGAAATTATTGGTAACTAAATGACAATAATTATTGAATTATGAACCTTTTTTGGGCTTGAAAGATAGCTTTCCCCCCAGCCGCCGTCGTCTCTCTGTGTTGTAAGAAGAAAATGAACACCTCTACGAATAGCAGCAGAATTGGTATAAGTCTTTCCAGCCGCTGCTAAACCACCAAGAGCGAACCAAGAGCCATAAGTAAAGCAAACTCCCCAGTTTCCATACCATGAACCATCATCTGTTTGCGTATCTTCAAGGAATCGAACTGCATTGAAAATGAAATTTTCTATCTCTTTCTTCCTATGACCGGGATATAACTTCTTGAACAAAACTAAAGCTTGGATTGCTGATCCTGTGCACTCAACATATTCATGCTCAACTACAATGTCCGCAAAAAATTCTGTAGGATTGAGTAGCTAAAAATAAATAACAAAATTAGTTAGTTTATTAACCAATAAACAGGTTTCTGATTACATATTAGTGAAATACTTACTTCTAACCATTCTTGAGCGCCCGCCGGCTCCCAGGCTGCCAAACCTCCTTTTTTACTCTAGAATAATTTCAAATGTCTAAAGTAAATAAACTTAACATCGAGGATCAAATTCACTTCTAATCAGTTAACTAAAAGTATATGAAAATAAATTTAACATTACTTACTTGAAGCGACAATAAGAGATTAACAGAATCAAACAACCTTTCTGGTTCCATCTTTTCCCCCACAATTTCTGAAGGCAACAATGATAAAAGTAGACAACACTGAAATACCACACAATATTACCTTTATTAACATACATTTGTTGTGGTTAACAAATTAAGTTGTTCATGGTCTATATTTTTAGCTACCTTTAAACCTTCTGCGGTGCAATCAGAAACTTGCCACCCATGGTCTTGATCAGAGAAGGTCCATGAGCCTTTAGAAATATGACGATGCATACTCTTAAAATCTCCAGAAGGATTCTCTGTAACCTGTGACATAAGACTATAAGTTTTTATGTAAAATAAAGATAGCATGAATTTGGATAAACTTGATTCATTCGAGAGTTTATAATCTTTAATTTGAAGGAGTGATAAGTGTGATTATCTATGTCACATGCTTGTGATCAAAATTAAGCATACCTGAGACTTTTTGATGAAATCATGTCCTTTTGCAAGTGTGGGTTTGATTTCCTCAATTAGATTGGTGGCAAGCAAAGCTTGAACGGCAAAACCAGCATCCCATTCTTGACTACCAAAACTCTACATTGAATTAACAAGAAATTTATTCAATGAATATGTTTCATTAGCTAATATACTAATATGATAACACTCTCTCAAGTACGAGTCTATCCATATTGGATATGAGAGGCACACTTCATATTTACCAAAACCTTAAGGTGATAGGTGGGTAGGTTCTCTCACTTATAAATAAATGTTCAAGTCTCCACATTTCTAACCAATGTGGGACTATTACCCACCACACTACTCACACTTGCCACATCCTCAACACTCCCCCTCAAGTGTGAGTCTACAATGTTCCCTCTCAAGTGGAAGTTCTTCTTCCACAAACTCTTGTACCGCACTGAATGTTTCTTGCTCACCACTTTTGTGATGCCGTTGACACTATTCAACGGAACGTTTCTTACTCACCACCTTTGTGGTGCCGTTGACTTTCTATACAAGTAAGTCGGTCCCTTTTTCAAACCAAAGAGTATTGAACATTGTGAGACTATTTTTCTAGAGCAACACTTTTGTGAGAGACACACCGTATATTCACTCAAAATCTTAAAGTAGTAGGTGAGTGAATTCTCTCACTTATAAATGCTTAAGTCTCCATATTTCCAACCAATATAAAACTATTATCTACCGCACTACTCACACTTGCCACATTCTCAACCGTACTGAAATATGACGAATCAATATACAAACCTGCATTGTCATTCCATCTTCAGATATCCACAAGTAATCTGGAACTCTTGCTAGATGCTTCTTGAAAGCATCTCCATTTGGGTCATCCACCCAACAAGCAAGCATACATAAAACCTAATAAATATATATATGTTAATAGTGTATTTTTGAATGAAACCTATGAGATAGTTTAGCTTGAGCTATTGCATATAGCTAATTAATCAATACCCTTCATTTCTATGCTACTTACCTTTTCCACACATCCAATAGTTAGGTATCGACTATTTTCATCCTCGTAGTGGATATGCTTCATTGTTACTTCAAGGGCTCTTTTCCTAACCAATTTATTGAAAGGCCAACGAGTCAAAAGTGGCTCCGTGAAAATATACAAGCTATCCCATATCAAATCTTGTATCAAAGGATGAGGATAGTAAATATCTTCCTGTGAAACATAAAATGGATCATAGTCAATCCAACCATGTTAAAGAGGAAATGTAAGTTCACACATTCACATTAATTAAACAAAATGGTTCTCACCTTTGCACAAAGATGACGTGTTTTCGTCCAATTAATCTTTTCATATGGTTGAGTATGGAGTTCTTCTCGCAATTGTAAAATGAGCGGTGTGATAGGACCGACAAATCTTTTTCCATACAAATACGACATAGGCATGTATACCAATCGACAATAACACCACATTTTAGCTACAATTAAATCAAGGAGAAAATGAGATATAACAAATTCACAATTGAAAAATTCACAACATGATCAATAAATTCAACCTGGATGCATAGGAAGAAAGGAAGGAAGGATCCAAAATTCAGGGGGCATTGGGTTACTTCCCAACCAATCAAATACACCAAGTATCTATAGATAAAAGATATATTTTCATTAGTAACATACAAATTTACATGTTATATTGCATAGAAAAGAATGATACCGAAAGCCAAGTTTTTCCCCATGAAGGTATATGCGTGACACCACCGTGTTGTCGAATCCAATTTCTTGCTCGAACACAAGCATTGTCTTGACCACCATCAGGCCCTTCTCCAAGAATGCGCATGCATATATAGTTGAGTGCAGTACAAAACATGGTGCTATGACCCTCAATGTGAAGCCCCCACCCTCCATCTTCATTCTTCAAACGAAATCACAACAAGGTCAATACAAATCGTTCATAAAAGTGTGTTAAAATTGAATGATCAAGTATACCTGATGATAATATATATAAAGAAGAATCTCTTTGCGATACTCTTGTGGAAATACTGAATCAAGATGTCCAGTAATGTAGACACAAAAAACCTACAAGTAAAAATTTAATTAATATTGTTAACTATTACTATTTCATTCAACTAATCATATTAATATTGAGTATTTAGCAAGTACTCACCAAGGGAGGCATAAAAAACAAAGGACCTGCAATTTGAGCAGGCCAATGACCATCACTAGTTTGCAATGCAGCTAAGTGATGTGTGCCTCTTCTCAATGTTGTTGTAGTTTTTTCATATGTTATTTCTTCTCCATCTTCTATCTTTACGCTGTCTATTGTTTGCTTGAACTTGTTTTCTCTAAGAACCTACAATGTCAAACAGCAAAAATGAAAAATACATATTACTTCATCTAATTTATGTTACTTATAGCACTCTCAATTAAATATTTTTTTTATTTATATTGATGTTAAATAATAAATATGAATATATTAATAAAACGTTACTATTTATTTTTTATTTATATTTTTTTAATATATGTGAGGTCACTCAGTATGTTATTTTGAGAGCAATAGTTATGTGAGGTCACTGAGTATGTTATATATATTAATGTATGTGAGGTCATCCATAAAAATTTAAGTAAACAGTATGTTATTTCTGCAAAATAAAAAAAATGGTAGTAATATAACTTGAAAGATACGTAATATTATTTTAAGTAAAGTTTATCGAAAAAAATAAACTAATACGTTAAGAAAGACGGTTATGACTGAAAAGATAGAATAATAATGTGATACCTGAAAACGCCATAGAAGATCACCACATGGCTTAACCTGGAAGCGGTTCTTGTAGAAATTGCGACGAGCTTCTTCAACCTGAGCTCTTTCTTGCTCAGTACCTGCTTCAGGATCATACTCCCATGTCTGTCTTCCCACAAAGTTGTTTGTGCTGAATAGATATGGATCGTTAGCACCTTCTGCTATGTTGAGCTTCCACATGTTTCAGAGGTGATGGTAGCTAGCTATAGAAAGAGATGAAGTCGATGTTTATGAGGGACTTCTGATATCTTTTGCCGCTACTTATATAGCATTATTAATTTTTTTAATTAAGTAAGGGACCACAATTTCGTCATTTTTATAATCAACTTGCGTTTTGGACTAAACTTTTTATTTCTTTATCAACTTTTTTTCCCTAGGATGCCACACCTTCTAACATATTTTTGTTTTTTAAGTGTTTTTAAATTATACATTGAGTGTTTCTTGCCTCTCCATACTTCCTTTGTATTTTTGTATTTGTTTTTTTAGTAGATAGTTTTTTTTTTTGGATGGAGAAGGAATGAGAGATTGAGAGAATTAAAAGTAATTGTATTATTGAATTAATGAAACTGTTTATATATAAAGTTACTTGTACTTTAAGTAATTTATATAATTTACTAAGTAACTCATTATATATAGTAGAAATTTTGTACATTTTATGGATAGATAGAAATAAGATTATTTTTTAGAATAAGACACTTGATTATATCCACAATAAACATATCATAGATATTATTTTCTTAAAATCGAGAATGATATTTATAATAGAATTTGATTTTTAAGTTATTATTTTTTTATCTTTTGAATATCTGATCTTCAAACCGGCTTTGTATTATCATGAGTTTTTTAGAATATAAATTTTTTTTGATAAAAAAAATTCAGTTTAATGTTAATTATTTTTTACTAACAATATTATCATTCTTATAAACTAGCGTCCAAACGGGCACGGATTATCCGTTTTTTTTATTGCGCTAACGTGTGAAAATATTAATTATAAGTTTGATTTTAATATTAACTATTTATATTGATTTTAGTATAAATTATTTATATGAAACTTTTTTTAAACTCAGTTTAATATTATTTTTGAAATTATATACTGATATAATAACTACTTATTTTGACATTTGTTGTTGGAGTATGTGTGTGTGAAAATTATCAGTTTAATATTAACTATTATTGCACTAATACGTAAACATAGATATATATTTATCAATATATTACTTACAAATATTACATATAATTTATATTTAAAACAAAGAAACTCGTTTGTTCGCCTTTTTAGTATACACACGTTTTAAAACATAAACATATTTTTTAATTTAATTTTGATCTTAAATTAAATTATTTACATAACATTTAAACGGGCATACCCGTTTGTACGCTTAAACACAACATCTTGCAACTTATCTAAAAAACATGTTACCAAATTTCTATAATATCAATTCTTCTTTCGAGGCAAATAACATAACAATTTGTATAGCTCCTACAAATAAATAGTATAATGCATGAGAGTTCTCATTTGTGTGGCACTTTTAAAGAATGTCTTCGTCATAAAAATATATATTCTATAATTTTCTCCTTCTCTTTTACAACAATAAAAGATATGGAAGTTATCTTTTAAATCCTTCTGAAATTACTAATCACCCAATATTTTAAGGGTTTAAAGGTATTGCACTGTCAGTTTGATACAATTTTACATATACAACCAATTAAAATGTCTATAATTACCATGAAATATCAGTATTTTTATTCTAATTTGTTCCAATATTTAAAAAAAGTATAAACAATTTCTATTATATATATATATATATATATATATATATATATATATATATATATATATATATATATAATATATATATATATATATATATATATATATATATATATATATATATATATATATATATATATATATATATATATATATGTGTGTGTGTGTGTGTGTGTGTGTGTGTGAAAGATTTGCATAGCATGACCTTTTCCATTTCTTTGTATATAAAACAAATCAATTACTAAACTTTAAAAGATAAGATAGACACTTTGTCTATTTTGATTTAAAGATAATAACTCATTTTCATTGGTATTACCAATTGAAAACTACACTTTTGTTTACTCAACACCATTTTTTTCGTTAACATACAATTATAATAATTGATGCATACGAAAGAATAAAAGTGGAATGATGAAAAGATAGTCAAATTTAAAGCCACGAACCCTCTTTTTTTTTCCATTTTCTTTCTCTTACACTCATAACTTCTCTCATACATCACACATTTTGTATTTATTTTTCAAAAATATGATCTTTTACATCCATAGAGATTCACTCCACTTTAAAAAAAATCTTCTTATATAACCACTAATCAATTCACTATGCTACACTTTCTTCATCTATTAAAAATTAAATGGAAAAGCAAGAGAAGCATCAATTTCAATTTGGGTTGGGATTGTAAATTGGAATAGCAACCGTCAAAAATTAATGATATTTAGAAAAATTAATGACGATTAATGAATTAAGCATCCTACCTGAATGATTCAATGACGTTAATATTCCATTCATTTAAATTAATAGGCAAATTTAAATTTAGATTCCTTTGAATTTTAATGAAAACTTCTCCAAGTAAACAATTAATAGGAAAATTTGTTTCTTTCTCTTTATTGTTCTTAAAACATATAATAGGCAAAAAAACTATGCTATTTGAAATAGTTATCTTTAAAATTCAAAATTATCTCTTTTGATGATGGAATGCTAATATAATAAGACCAGACAATATAAACATGAATTAGTTTAAAATCTTGATGTTGCTCTCTAATACAAAAACAACACGGAAGCAAACATTAGAACTTCCATAGAACTTCTAATACAAACAATGACAAAGAAGCAAATTATTAACCACCCACAAACCATAAATTATCAAGACTCATTGGATGAAACATTAAAACATATTTTTTTTACTCTCTATAAATTTGTATTTATGTTACACATCACACCTTGAGTAGTTATGGAGTTACCACAATTCAAAATAACTACCATCGTTTAATAAAAACTTTATTTTTTATTTGTATTTTAGTTTTTAAAATTAACTAAATTAAATTTTAAATAATAAAATAAAAATAAAAATAGATCAATTTAAAATTTCATGTTCCCTTTATATATAGTTATAGATAGATTATTTAATTTTAATTTAATTATAAATTATTTATAAAATAATTAAAGATAATAATATGAAAAATAATAAACCGCTGGCGGTTAATAAACCGTCGTGTAACCGCCGTTGTGAGAAAAAAATTAAAACTTAAAATAAAAATTGAAAAGGATAAATTTGGAAGAAAAAAAAACTACACCAAATTAATATTTTGCCTTTATATATTAGTCTAGGTAAATGGTATAAATTGATGTTTTTTTAGCATTGAAAATCATAAAAGTTTGTGATTGGTAGAATATGTAGAATATGTATATCTAAATAATTATTCTTGATTTAATTACAACACCCGCTTTAATTTTTCTTAAATTTCTGAGTCTGAGTTTCTTTAGTCTATTAATTTATGGAAACATACGTTTATATGTTTTGGGCGTTTTGATATGCAAATAACAATATGTATACTTTATAATCAGAATAAGAAAATGTTTACTATTCTATCTAATTATTTTTGTCTGCTAATGAGTTGTCATTAATTTTTAGGGAAAATAAACAAAAGTAGTTGCTATTTTTGGTGAACATGATAGAATTAACAATATATAATATTTGCAGCGAGTATAGCGTGGAGAGCAGGATATTATTCATTTTTGAGATGAGAAATGAAACACGAGGGATGCGTGGTCACTAAACGAGGACGATTATAAATTAATTAATTATTACTTCAAGGAACCACGATCTAAGCATATTATATATATATATATATATATATATATATATATATATATATATATATATATATATATATATATATATATATATATATATATATATATATATATATATATATATATATATATATATATATATATATATATATATATATATATATATATATATATATATATATATATATATATATATGAGGATAAAAAAATGTACTGACAATATTTTTTTTTTTATAATATCATCTAATAAATGTTAAATTAATTATTTAATTAATCAAATATGTATTGACATAATTAATTATTAATTAATTAAATTATAGTATATTGTTATTAAACACTAAATAGATGAATTATTTGATTGAACTTTATGTTTGAATGGGCCGTGATGCTTTTGAATCATTCAGTTAAACTCAATTAGAGGTCTTTGTTCTTAGCCGTTTAACTATTTAAGTGTTTCAATTCTGTATACTATAAAGACTTCGAGCAAATTGGGAATGTTTTACTCAAACCAAGTGTAACCGAATCAATGTTTACTGCATGGTTTGAGGCAAACAAAAAATTTGAAGATGCACGATTGTTAACATATGGTGATTTTGTCTCTAAGTTTGTTTACCATAAACCAAGTAGGAGTTAGAAACCTAGGAAAAAAGGGTATACCATTAGTCGTCTTATTTGGGTTCCTCAAAGCACAGGTGAATTATTTTATCTATGGATGATGTTGACTTTCAAAAATGGGTCATTATGTTACAAAGATATCAAATTTGTTGATGGTGTACAACACAACACTTTTAGAGAAGCATGCTTTGCTATGGGATTCTTACAAGATGATAGAGAATTTATTGAGGCAATTAAGGAGGCTCATGTTTGGGGTTCTGGTGTATTTTTACGAAAATTGTTTGTTACAATATTGTTATCATCATGCATGAATAGACCCGAACATGTTTGGAATAATACATGGTTCTACTTATCAGATGGTATTCTTTATGAACAACGTATATTGACGGGAAATCCAGGTACGTTAATTCTTTCATGGGTTTCTACTTTATATCTCTTTACTTTAATATTAGGTGTTTCAAATATGACTTATTATTACCATAGGATTGATACTTACGGACAAAGAAATAAAACAACTAACACTTATGGCGATTGAAACACAATTGCAAAAAAACAAGAAGACTTTGAAGGACTACAATCCAATGCCATATCCGAAAGATTTTGTAAATTCCTTTCTTGGAAATAGTCTTATTTATGATGAGAAACAATATGATCGGATTGCTCAACAACAAGTATATTTAAATTTACACGCATCTCTTACAGGTAACATCAAATTTCATTTATTTTATTCAATCAATTAATATTGATGTTCGTCATACTAAATTTTTTTTTTTGGATAATGGTTTTTTAAAGATGAGCAGAGAAATATTTTTGAAGAAATAATGGAAGTTGTAGAAAATAAAAAAGGTGGTGTGTTTTTTTATATGGATATGGTGGAACAGGTAAAACATTTATGTGGAACACTTCGTCAGTTGCACTTCGGCCTAAAAGAAAAATTGTGTTGCCTGTTGCCTCAAGTGGGATTGCAAGTTTGTTGTTACCAGGTGGAAGAACAGCTCATTCTAAATTTAAGATTTCAGTCCCTACTTTAGAATCTTCCATTTGCAACATTGACAAAAAAGATGATCTTGCTGGTCTGTTAAAGTTGACTGATCTAATCATATGGGATGAAGCTCCAATGGCTAACAAATTTTGCTTTCAGGCTCTTGACAAATCTTTGAAGGATATTATGAGTATTAATGGAGAAGCGTCCCAAAACATTTTTGGAGGGAAGGTTGTTGTTTTTGGTGGTGATTTCAGACAAATTCTTCCTGTTATACCAAGAGGTACTATATCAGGAAGTATTCATGCAACCATTAATGCTTCATATATTTGGGATCATTGCAAGGTACTCAAACTTACAAAAAATATGCGCTTGCAAAATGGGGCAACGACAAGTACCACAGAGGATATTCGAATTTTTTCTGAGTGGATCTTAAAAATTGGAGATGGGACAATGTCTGAACCAAATGATGGTTATGTTGAGATTACAATTCCCCCAGAGTTTCTTATTTCTAATTTTACAGATCCTGTGAAGGCTATTGTTGAAAGTACTTACCCCGATCTCATTCATAACTATCATGATTCCAATTACCTTCAAAGTCGTGCAATTCTGGCTTCAACTATTGAAGTAGTAGATGATATCAATGAATACAACACAAGTCTTTTGCCAGGTACTATTCGTGCTCTCATACTATATTTAATTTAGTAACCTTTGTATTTATATTATTTATCATTGACTGTGAATACTTTTTTCTTTTATGTTTTAAAGGGGAAGAAAAAGAATACTTCAGTAGCGATTATGTAGATAGATCTGAAGCAACTGACTTTGATGCATTTGAACACTTGACACCTGAATTCTTGAATGTTCTTAAAACATCTGGATTGCCTAATCATTCAATAAAGTTGAAAATTGGGACCAAAATTATGGTGTTGCGTAACTTGGATCAATCTGAAGGATTATGCAACGGTACACGACTCGCAATAACAAGGCTTGCTAATCATGTCATTGAAGTTAAGATCATTTCTGGAAAGAATATTGGTAACATCATTTATATTCCAAAAATGTTTTTATCTCCCTCAAAATCACCATGGCCTTTTAAATTGGTGAGAAGACAATTCTCAATTATTGTTTCTTTTGCTATGACAATTAACAAATGTCAGGGTCAATCTTTAGACAACGTTGGTTTATACTTACCAAAAGATGTTTTTAGTCATGGTCAATTGTATGTCGCACTTTCTAGAGTTAGGACTAAGGAAGGTCTTAAGATTTTGATTCATGACAAACATAAACAGGTTATGCATACTACCACTAATGTTGTCTTCAAGGAAGTTTTTCACAATATCTCATAGGTATTTTAATGCAGACTGTTTTGTATCATTTATTGTCTATTACAAATGGTATTGTGAGTATACATCTAATATATATGTTTTTCTATACAGGTTGAAGACTTTTGTTCATTAAGGAGATTGATGTTTCACAATCTACCTAATATCATAAATGATTGTAACACACTTGTATTCTTTTATTTTAATTTTTGTGTCTTTCCTTTTTTTCTTTGACATTCTTATTCAATTTAACTACTCTATTTTGTGCTTATATATTGCAAATCATTTGTTCTTTCCATTTTTTCCCCAAAGTATAGTTGTACTTATTGGTACATGAGAGATCTTTGATTTTTTTTTAAAAGATACGACACCATGAAATTTATGAATATCATATTAACATCATTTCATTTTTTGTTTCTTTTTATTTTTCCTTTTTTATAATTTTAAAATTTTATTTATTTTATATTATTAAGTTTCTTTACACAATTACATATATCTTTTCATATTTATATGTACACATAAATAAATTATTTATCAATTACAACTAATGGACCCGTGCGGACGCACGGGTCTTTTACTAGTATATATATATATGAGGATAACGCACGGGTCTTTTACTAGTATATATATATATATGAGGATAAAAAAATGTAATGACAATATAATTTTTTTTATAATGTCATCTAATAAATGTTAAATTAATTTGTTAATTAATCAAATATGTATTGACATAATTAATTATTAATTAATTATATTATAGTATATTGTTATTAAAAACTAAATAGATGAATTATTTGATTGAACTTTGTGTTTGAATAGGTCGTGATGCTTTTGAATCATTCAATTAAACTCAATTAGAGGTCTCTGTTCTTAGCCGTTTAACTATTTAAGTGTTTCTACATTAGACAATTAACTCACTTCAAAAATCCTAAACGACAAAAATAGTAGTATTCTCTCATACTCACACTCTTGCAACAGTTGTTTCTCAATTCCTACAATATACATCGTTCTTATTATTATCAATTAATCATTTAATATAAAAATATATTATAATTTGTATAGCTGTACAAAATCATATTGACCAAGTTTCCTATCAAATAGCAAATTAAATATAATAAAATAGCAAATTAAATATAATATCGCTCTACAAAGTCGATTGGCTTGATGAACTATTCTCTTTTGATGATTATTTTTTCTCTATTTTGTTAAGCAAATATTATGGGTAATTTGTGTAATATTATGGTTAATTTCCATTGGCTATTTGCTATTTAGATAGCAAGAATGAATATGTATATTTGTCTCAAATTGTTATAGAAAAATTATTGTTAATTAAAATAATATTTGTTAAATTATGAGAATATTTTTAACTTTAAAATTTTAATTATCCTTTGTTGATTCTCGTTCAATAAATGCATCAATATATAAATTTGTTTCGAGAATATTACTTATGATTGCTTGCATTAATACATGTATTTTTGAATTTTAACCTTACATTAAGGTGAATTCGACTATTTCATTCAAGTCATTTTGTTGAAAAATTTATTTCCAAAATTAAAATAATATGTAGCTAGCCTATGAACCTTAATATTTCTCACACAAAAATATTATTATCTAATACTATATGACCATTTGCAATTACTCTATCCTCTATGAATCATATCTCATATATCTCCTATGCTAATAAAATTGATTTTAGTACTAGAATAAACAAATTTTCTATAAAATTAAGAATTATTGTTAATTTATGAATCATTTGAGATGACACTCTAACATCGGATAAATCATCAAAATTTATTGATTCTTCGAATAAGGATTAATGTCACACTCTCTTTGAAATTAGTCGAAATTAAAATATTATTTTAAATATCATGTAACATATTATATAGATGCATATAAGGAAAAGTTTATGTCTAATATTATGTTATCCTTTGAGAATTACAAAATATACATTTATATAAAGTGAAATTAATTTTCAGAATATTCTAAATTAAAATTTTTTTATTTATTGTCACAATTTATTTCTTGTTATACACTCCAATAAATAAATATATAATTTTATAAGTATATTAGAAATTTTATTATTTTATGATTTTTATTATGGAAAATTAAATAAGCAGTATTAATTTGTATAATTGTAATTTCATCTATCGTGGATACAATTATATAAGTTTTCATATTTTGAATAAAATATTAATATTCTTAATTTGTATGATTGTAACACATCTATAGTGGATATAGTTATACAAATTTTGTTTAATAAAATTATTAAATTAATTTTAATTATAATAAATAATATATTGATAATAGTTATACCATATTGGTATGTTATTACTAATATAATTGTTTTGTTCAATGTATTTCTGATTTATGATTATGTAAATTATAGTTTGAGTATTAGATCGGTGTTAGAATTTTTGGTGACATAATATTTATACATTGTTATATTTCTTATTTAATATTGTTGAAAGTATTTGAGAAAAAAATTATTTTTTGAAGACACATAATACTTTATGAAATTCGATAATCTTTTTTTTTTTCATTAAAATGAATTTCAATTTTCTATGTATTATGTAAGTGATGGACATATTTTATCGGTGACATGATTATTGTGTGATACATAAAATAGTTGAATATTTGTTTAAATATTTTAAAATTTTAATATTAATAATTCAACTATTATTCTCTATCAAGTGATAGAATTTAATATGAATTATATAGAAATCAGAAACAAATATTATTTGTTTAACATATAGTATTATTTTGTAGAGACTTATATTGAGAATATTTTGGTCTTATGCTATTGATAAAAATTTATGATTACTTTTGATATATCCTCAATATTAAATTTGGTTAAAATCTCATATTTTTCCATTGCGTATAATGTAATATTATTCTATTTAAAATCATATGGGTTTGATCTCACTCAAACAATGGTAAATATTTTATTTGACCGTCATATTCTTTCATGTGAAATTATCTAAATACGAATATATTCTATTTAAGTGCAAAATATGTGGTTGAGTTTATAAAACTCCAATGATGATATATTATAGAACCACTTCTCTGAATAGTTTTGCACTAAAAATAAAATTAACATCTCGTTGTTCAATCAGAGTATGGATCAATGAGAGTGCATGTGTGCACAATCATATAATCTGAAAATTTTGGATTATTATTCTCATAGTGCCATATATTCTTGCGCGTACAGTAAATATGACATATTCTAAAAGGATTTTAAAATATGAAATAATTATAAGAAGTCTTATTTTGTCATACTGAGATATATTATTCTCTTAATCTCAAGAAACATCATAATTTGATGTTTAGGTTGATATTGAAAAGACACAATAATTCTTTAGCATATTGTTTATTTTATCTTCAATAGTCCACATTTGTCGGATCATAATATGAAAGTACAAATAAATATCAATACTCCTATCGAGTATGATATTGTGTTATGAATGTACTTATAATTAAATGTAATTACTCTCGTAATAGGATATTCATATATGTAATTACTATTCTTAGACCTATGTAGACATTATATGACCTATAGTTTAAAACTCATTAGTATAATTACTAACCATAGACTTATACACATGAGTAAGTCTTATAATACTTTGAGTTAGTGGGAGTTTATTTATAGCATTTTCATATGCTTGAGTCATTCTTTATAACATATTACTTTGAAGTTAAATATGTTACCCTAAAGTCATCATTCTTTATATAAAGTTGTGAGTTTAACATATATGATTTGTCTTTCTTATTGGATACAATTTCTGCAGCGTTGAAATTTACTTCTTTTTTATTGATTAGTGTTTTGACCATTATTGATATTCTAATATTAAAATCAATATTTTTAATAATTAATTATTGTCATCCAAGTGAGAGATTGTTAGATTAATTATTTAATTAATTAAATATGGATTGACATAATTAATTATCAATAAACACTAAATAGATGAATTATTTGATTGGGTTTTGTGACCGAATGGATCGTGATGGGTTGGACCATTCAGTTAAGCTCAATGAGAGGTATTTGCTCTCAACCATTTAGTTATTTAAGTGTCTCCACATTAGACAATTAATTCACTCAAAAAATAGTAAACGGCAATGAGGGTAGTAATTCTCTCATACTCTTTGGACATATATATATATATATATATATATATATATATATATATATATATATATATATATATATATATATATATATATATATATATATATATATATATATATATATATATATATATATATATATATATATATATATATATATATATATATATATATATATGAGAAAAACTTCGATGGTTAATATTTAATTTAAGAGATTAATTATTATACAATATCATTGTAAAATATTTTTACATAATCAATACATCACAATTATTTACAGGTGATATTTATATATAATTAAAAAAATATCAAACATCTACAAAAATTTAACGATTCACTAACAGTATAGAAGTTCTTATAGGTACATTTCAATTAAATTTTTAATTTAATAATATATATAATTTATAACTTAGATACTATTAGATTTTGGCTTATTCAATGCCTGAGGTATTGTTACTCTGTAAATGCATTTGAACTTGATATCATGATTTTCTTCTTCGGTAACAATATTTTCAAGTATAGAATTTCAACAACCTTGTGATTTATATTGTGACTGTGAGGTACAAAGAACTATGTTAGAGTTGCTAAATCAACTTGATGTTTGTTTTTAATTTTTCTTGCTTTTTCACACTTTAAGTCAGTGGCGGAGCCAGAAAGTTTTTGAAGCCTGGGCAAAAATTTAAAGACAATAAATTCATATTGTATATATAAATAGTTATTAATCAAAATAAAAAAATTTTAATTTAATTGATTTCGGAAGAATTTTAAAACTAACATAGTCATATCCAATTTGAGACTGATACTAACATGGAATATCATTTCATGTGATTCATAATAATTCTTGAAATTAGCAACAAGTTAACAACATAATTTTATTTACTAACTACTGTAACTACAAACTAAATTTAAAATACAAATTCCTAGTTAACATCAATTGAACCATATAATTTAGAGTGAACATAAATTGAAGAATTGGACCTAATATATTTTTTATATTATTTGAGGATAAAATTTATTATTTTCTTCTTCTTTTTTACAACACTATACATGTTTTTTTTTTAATTTTAGTAGCTGCTACTTTTATGTTAAATTTTATTTTTTTCAAGTATTTATTTTTTGTTTTTGGTTAATTTGGTCATAAATAGCAACTTTACTTTAATTTTGCACTTTTTGTAATGTAGTTGAATTTAAATATTATCATATAAAAAATATTAATATAATGTATGCTTAATTGCATAAAAAAGGAGAAAAAAATATGTTTTATTTGTGAAAAATGTTTAAATTACGGTGGTTAAAACTGCCATTATCAACGACAAAAAACCACCTTTTTATTTAATATATATTATGACATGAGAAATTTTATTCAAAAGTACTATTTTTCTGCATTTTCGTTAATTGTGGCGGTTTTAACCGCCACAACAGCACTTATTAACCGCCACAATTTTCATATTCTTTTATAAAAGAAGGCAAAATTTTGGAGCTGAGCCCGGGCACATGCCCAGCCTGACCGGGCCTTAAAACCGCCCATGCTTTAAGTGATAGTGGAAAGTTTCATAAATGTTTTGGATAATTGGTCATATGTTCTTAAATACCGTGTTTAGGCCTCCTATACTTATTTGCGACCAATCTAACAACTTTCTCTATGAGACTACCTTTGATTTTAAAACTTGAATAGGGATTAATTAGTTTTAAAAGATGGAACCAAATATACTGGTTTTTAGTTCAATTAGGATGTAAATGATTGAAGTGTTGCTTTCATTTCAATAGATTCATTTGACACATATACTCATTCATCATCTTTTGCCTTATTCTGATAAGTAATTTCATGAGCTACCAGCACAGAAATTGATCAAGAGCTACTACAAGAGTTGAGTTGTTATTGTTATATAATAGATGGAAATTTTTTTAAGTTTGTAATATACCACGCGAAATTTCAAATATGCTCCTCGTTTTTTAAGATATATTTTTTGACGCATCTAACACTTGCTCAACAAAGGTTATTCTGAACTATGCATTTTTGTTTTGTTTAATTTATTTCGAAGATGCAACTCCGAAAAAATTTCATAGTTACATCTTCAGACGCGCCCTAACACACAGAGATGCATCTCCAGAATATTTATGTACTTACATCTCCGGATTCACACCAGAAATAAAATCAATAGATCCAAAATAAAATTGATATTCATATCATAAAATAATCATTACAATGATTATTTCAACAGAAAATTTAATATTCCAATGGACGCTTGCACATCTTCAGGATATCTTCGACTGATCTTTGTATCGTTGCTTCCAACTCGAGTAGAACTTTCTCATTGAAATCGAAAAACGTATCCCACATAGCCCTAACATCCGCTTGGGTCTTGAACTCAAACTTGGTGAACTGAAGTTTCCCTCAATTATCAATAGAAGGTGAACGGTACACAAGATTCACAATCTTCCGATTGTCTCTATAAGTTAGGAGATCGTGGATTTTGTCTTTGATATCTTCAAAGGGGCGAAGTCGTTGAGCTTTATTGTTCTCTCAGGCGTAGAGTCGGAGAAGGACATATTTGTGACATACCAATTGATTTTTATTTGAGACATTTTGAGTTTGTCTGAAATATAGAACTAGAGCACCTAAATTTATAGAAGACAAAGATCAATTTGGACCACTCATCAACTAACACATTGGCTCTGGAGATATATCTCTGGAAACACACCCTATTATCTTATTCTGAAGATGCATCTCTGAAATTTCTCTTGAACTAGTTTCAAAACAGAATCTTTTTTTTTTGCATTGAACAAAAACACACATGTTGTTATTGCGTAGATAAAAATTCATAAAAATAAAATATAAACAAAACATGAATATATAACATTTCATTTATATTGAGACACAATTACATACAATTATTTGTCTGGTTAAACAAGAAATTAAAACAAATCCAAACATGTGTTTGTTGCACCCCAAAATTTGTCTAACCTGTTTCTCACTTGGTTTGTGTTTCATTGCATTGGAATTGCATTATTCTAGCATTTTCATAGCATATCATTGTTCATTTAGCAGGGGATCAAGTGTGGTTTATATCAAGAGGAGCCTATCTAGAGGTCTTGTTCAAGCTTGAGAAGTCACCAAAGTCATCAGGAAGAGGGTTGTGTTCTTGAGAGGTTCAGTTGTTTGTATGGGGTTGATCTCCTAAGCTGAGGACTAATTGAAGACCATCAATGGGTTGTGGAGCCTTGATCAAGGAAAGAGTGCATAGATAGAGCTCATAGATTTCCTTGAGGGTCATGGTGGAGCTTAACCAAGTCATTGTGCCAAGTGTGAATAGCCACAGTTGAGGGTGTTGCAATTAGGGTTTTCATCTGGTCAATCCTAAGTCAACTGAGCAATTGAAGAGGATCAAAGCTCAATTCTAAGTCTTTGTAATCATGGATAGTTGTGTTGAGATACATGAGATGATATTCCAAGATCTATTCAAGAAAGGTTCAAAGTGTGAGGAGTTGCTAAATTAGGGTTCTCAGGGTAAAATCCCCTATTTAGTGCCTAACTTCAAGACCACTTATCTCAAGATGAAAGTTTCATCTCCACTTTTGGCCAACATGAAACTTGTATAGCATGCTCTTATCTTTAATTTGAGTACTAGAAGTCCTCCATTGGATTTATAGAACTCAAGTTATGACCTAGACAAGTTACAGGTCATCTGAAGAATGTGAAATTTGTTAGTGAAAGTTCACCAACTTCCATGGAACTTTTGACCTAGAAGGGTATTTCTCCTAACCTTTTGGCCAACATGAAAGTTGTAGGTCTTGAGCTTAGATTTCCAAATTGTATTAGAAGTATTCCATCTGATTTGTAGAACTCAAGTTATGAGGTTTACAAGTTAGGGGTATTTTGGGAAAGTAAGATTATAGGTCATTTGGCATTATAGGTCATTTTCTCCATCTTTCAAGCTTCAAATGAAATTTTGTTCAACATGAAACTTGTTCAAAATGACGTTTTTAGGTTAACCATGTCCTCATGATGAATTGATTTGGCTTAGGGTGAGACTTGGTTTGAGAAACTTTGCAAAAAGAAGGATTAAAAGGCATTTAAGTGAAAAATTCAATAATAATTCATTTTGTGTTCAAACAAGGTAAGTGGGTACTCATTTTAATCAGAAAAATCATTCTAAACACTTTGGCATTATTGGATTTTTCATTTGAGGTCTTTTTCATGGTGTTTTGACTTGTAACTTCACAAATAAGTAACATATCACAACTTGTTCATATGATAAGTTCAAGCTCTCATTTGCATCCATACACTCTCACCAGACCACAAGGGATTGAATTGAAGCTTCTAAGGGAAAATTTAAGTGCAAATTCGTGGATACCATAGTTGAGTTTTTGAAAGAAAAGTGAAATGTAGATTTTTGGATTTGGGCTTCTAATGGACCTTCAAAGCCCACCGGTCATTTCTATTTAAGTTCAGAAGAAGGTTTTGCTCAAGTTTGGTGATTGATTCGTGCTAGAACCAGAGTTTAAAGTTGGAGTTTCAAGAGGAGAAGTGAAAATCGTGACTTCCATTTCAGACCAATTCAAAGCAAATTGATGCTACAAACACCTTCAGCATCAAGCATTGAGTAGATCTGCACAATTTGAAGCTGAGAATCGTGTTCTAGATACCTCAATTTCAAGCTCTAACACAGGTATGTAGTTTTCAAAATTGATGAAGATTCATTGTGTTTTAGCATATGTTAGCATGCGGTTAAGCTTTATGAAGTTGCTTAGATGGATTTTGGATCATTAATTGGAAGTTTAGAGACAAATTAGGTTGATGTATGATTTCTGTTTGGAGTTGGTTTGATCTGATCTTGAGGATTCAGCATGATCTAATTGGTTTAGGATGATCTATGTAACATAGGGAAGAGATCTATGGTTTTAGATTAAGGATTGATGATGCTTGAGAACTTGACATAATTTCTGTTTGCATTCGAATTTCAAGATCTATGAGGAATCAGGAAAAATGAACATGATATTTGAGTTCTACGTGGAATTTGGAGTGGATCTGTATAAGTTTTGTTAATTTTCCATGACCTGTGTGTGTTGCTTCGCCGGAGAAGATGATCAGAGGTCATCTCCGGCCACCTCTGCAACTCTCCCTCCATTTCCCATTCAAACGAAGAAGATGAAGTCTAAGCCCTTGGATCATTCTGAAAGTTGGACTTTGTATGCTAATCGTGTGGCCACGTCTAAATCTGAGAATTTGAGTTTTGGAATGAAATACGGTCGTTTCATTAATGTGCTTGCGCCTTGTGAGACCTCAGATGCCTTGACCAGTCAATTGACCCAACGCTCCCCATTTGTTGTGTAATATATATGATGTTTGGTGATGTGATCAGGAGGATCGTGTGCACTTAGTGTGCTTGAGTTTGGTTGTCGTGCATTGGTGTCGTGCATATCATGGTGTTTTGGTGGGATGAATCATTGCTCAGGAGGAGTGTATGTGATTCATCCGTACTCCTTTGTGGAGAATGGTGGGATGAAATCGTTGCTCAGGAGGAGTGTATGCGATCATCCGTACTCCTTTATGGAGAAGAGTAGGGATAGATCATTGCCAAGGAGGGGTGTATGTGATCTATCCGGGGTTTGATTGAATGAACCAATGAGTCAGTATCGCATGCATGGTGTTGAGTTGCATATTTGCATTATTGTATGATACGGTTGATGGTGGACAGTAGGTCGTGTTTGATGAATGTTGGGTGATGAATTATGTGATTACTACCTTTATTATATGTATATTATTACCGATAATTTTGATCATGTTTTCTCACCCCTTCGTTGTTGTTGTGCTTGGATAGTGGTGTGCGAGTCGAGTCTTAGGATGCTCTCATACGTAGCACGAGACTTGGGTGTTTATTTGTATTCATGTTGAATTTGTTTTATTCCTGTGACATATCATATTTTGGTGAACTTTCTTAAGGAATGTTTTTATGAAATTTGGCGGATGGCCGTGAATGTTAGATTAATAATTTCCGCTGTTTTATTTTGAAAACCATCTAATAAAGTGTTTTGTTGAATTGTATGATGTGATATCCCACTATTGAAGGGAAACTCTGATGTTTGTTTGAAATAATCATATTTTATTTTAATTCGGGAAAGTGGGGTGTTACAATTGGTATCAGAGCAGGTCGATCCGTTCGGCCAGTGTAGTAGTTGAGTATGTCCTTAGGATAGAGATTGTGTACCTTTTAACCTTGTGTTGTTATTATTAAGCGGTATGGCAGAAAGGAATGATGTTGTTTTGCCTACCGCTATGCAAGCGATGGCGCAGGTGGTTGCTAATCAGAACCAAGATGCAGGTGCGCAATTTAGCAATTTGGCACAATTTCGGAGTAACAAGCCACCGGCATTTGAAGGAGGAATTCTGGATCCTGAAGCTGCACAGAAGTGGCTGAAGGCAATTGAGAACATTTTCAGGACAGTGTTGAGATGTTTCATTTTGAGTGTTGATGGAAGTAGAGAAGTTGGCGGGTTGCCAATTAAGTGTGGTTGTTTGGAAGTTATCCTGACAAGACAATGATATATAGTCAGGATGTGAAGTGGAGTTGTGATCGACTTAGTTGCGGAAACTAGCCGATGTTGAGAGCTCCATATTGTGTATCTGTTTGGATGGTCAAGGAATTAAATTGAGTGAGTAGTTGGAGACTTGTGTCTGGTGTGTGTGCTACGGCGACAGATTATGAGGTCGAGTAGGTAAATGGTGGATAGTGACTTCTGGTGATTATTAAAGAAAGTAAGGTGTGGAATACGATATTAATATAATTAGACCTATAAACATTTCAAGAGTTGAAGATGCGTTGAAGGGCCTTTTAAGGGTGAAAATGTTGTTTTTTGTATTTTTGACGTAACGGGAGGACCGTAACTCGAAATGACGCACGGTTTGAAGCGTGG
>OZ012741.1:2172929-2322716 GCA_963859935.3 Lathyrus sativus | reverse complement strand
ACATGTAGTTAATTGCAACTATTCAATTAGGAGATTTGTTAGTTAATCTGTTGGAAGTTTGCAGATTCAATAAAGCCTATATTTTAGAGGAAAATTTTGGTTGTTATTTGTCTGTGGGGAGGGGAAACTTGTTAGCAGCAGGATTGAACTTTTGACCTCTTGGTGCTTTTTCATTGTTCCAACCTATAAATAATCACTGCTGTTCTATTTTGTATCATATGATTTTGATCTTGGACTTTCCTAGCTCCTGTGGCTATGTCCCTCTTTCCTCCTTTCTCCCTATATTGATTCCTAATACTTAACATTCATTCCGATTGTTTTTAAAAGTATTTTGTCAATAGTGAACTCTGGTGTGCTTCTTTTGTTTGTGTTTACTTGCAACTAGAGGCACCTACAATGTGGGTTTAATTTGTCAACTGTTTTGTTTACTAGCCTTAAAATTGAAAGTAAAGATTTAATCTATGTCTATCTGTAATGTATGAAAATCATAATAGCAATATCAACATGATTTGACATGGTTGGTATCTAATTAGGTTAGTTCTTGTATCCTGGCCTGGGGATGGCCCGAGTTCACCCAAAAATCTTTGAAAATAATAATGCAAGAAAGACTAGTTGCTGATCAGTTGTAGGGGTGAGAGCCCATGTGTTTCATTTTTAAGTTCTGATGACATGCTGCTCTGGCTTTCTAGTTTCAGTAAGAACATAATATTGGACATTGTCTAAAAGTAAAATAGTTGCCTAGTAAAATTAACTCCCTCTTATAATAGATAGGGGAAAGGTTTTGAAACAATATTGATGAAGTTGTAATTCTTTATCTTGAGTAGATATATTTGCTTTCTCTTACAAAAACATAAATAGTTAGATACTGGATCACTTTCATAGCATCTCTAGTATTCACAAGCTTTATTCTGATGAATGTTTGTGATATCTTGTATTGAGATTTAATTCCTCTAAAGTGAGCAATACCAATCACTTGTGAACAAATCAACAGTTACTATTACACATACATGTACTATCAACCGTTTGATTTTTGTTTATTTTACTAATTATTTACCTTGGGAAAGTCAAATCTCTGCAATGGGTGAGTTTTAAACCATGTTGAGGAAAGTCAAATATGTTTACTTTACTAGTGTGATAGATAGTATACAGTACACAATGTTACCTGTTTGGTTTGGAACAGTCTAATACTGTAAACATCCCACCTTAATTAAGAAGACCGATGAAATAAGTAAATTGTTTTCATGTAATGACTTGATAAGGAAAAACACATCCTTTTTATCATCTATGAATGGGCTGAGAGCTCTACTATTTTCATTGTTTCCATGATCAGCTGTCTGGGCTCAATGCTCATAATGATTGTAGAGCTTTACTAACATTTTGTTTAATGCAGGACTATGCTTGTTTTGTCTTTACATGCTGGCGGAATGCTCTGAATCAATCAGTTCAGGTCTAGCCTGGCTCTTGGGAAGAAGAAATGACACTAGTGGAGAACAAGACACTATCATGTAACCTGTTCATTTTTTTGTACATGCATTTTTTTCTTCATAGTTAGAGTGATGATGTTGTTATATTGAAATAAAGCTTGTGAATAATATTGTGAATATAGCAATCCAAAAAGAAATGTCAAGGGTAAACTGCCATTTTGATAGCAAGGTTTTCGGTACAGGAATTGGTGGTCCTCTAAAGATTGTTACATTTTAGTATATAGTCAATTGAATGATACTTTTTCCTCATACTATTTCAGAAGTTAATATTTATTGTGACCAAATCATTGTCGTGCAATGCTCAAAAATCATTATCAATGAATTATTTTGATGTCATTACTCATTAGTATATTGCAGAGAGGGGAACCCTACTTTGTCCCACAATGTTTGCAATCTTACACTGCTTGTTTCAGTTTTTTTTTAATGACACATTTTTGTTAAAAAAAATACAATTTAAAAAAATTAAAATGAAAAATTGGTTTAAATAATATTTTAGATATTACAATTTCAAAAAAAAAAGAAAACTTGAATTGAAGTTACTTTAAATAAAATTTTAATTAAAAAAATTTTCTTCATTTTTTTCCTCCAGTCGCTCTCAATTTTGTCATCTGTAGCTAGCCAATTCCATCATTGTTCTCTATTGTTATTCAATTCTACTTTCCCATCCGCAATCAAAATTTAAATATATTTTTTAATGCAATTTTTTTATTATTGTTCAATTTTAGTTTAAGACGGAAAAAATCAACCAACAACTAATGAAATTAGCTTGGTAAAATTGTTAAATATTTTTGTATTTAGAATTTTTAAATAAATTTATGTGAAATAACCTACTATGACAAATATTTGTAACAGGTAGGAGTAGAATTAAAAATAGATTCTTATAGCATTTTAGTAAGAGTATCTTAAGTAGGTAAACTAAAATATATTTTAAATAGGTAAACTAAAATATTTTTTGTGAGTACAAAGTGATTTGTAAGATTTAAAAAATTTATAATTGATTTGAGTTGTTTTTACTTTAATGATAATTGCTTATAAAAAACTAAAACTTGATCTTATATTTTATATAATTATAATTATTATATGTTTCAAAATAAATAATATACATTAACTATATAATTGTCGAAACTAAAAGTTAATGAATTAAATGTCATGTTATAGCCATTTCAATACAAGTTCTTTATAATCATCGTTAACTAAAAAAAAATTTAACTATTAAAAACCTGCATTAAAGATCCTCTTAGTTGCATTAAGAATCAAGATACTTAAATTTTCATCATAAATACATATTGAAGTCCCATGCCGACGTATTGACACATAACATAACCTCTATTATTACTTGTACTCTTTGGTTACTTGCATTTATATTCGGTAATTTAAAAAAAGAAAGAAAGAAAGATAATGTATGTTATTTTAATAAATAACACTCAAACTTTAAATGGTGACAGCCGATGTAATTAAATTACATGTTGGAGTTATGATGGAAAGAAACATAAAGCACAAAATCATCCCAACTCATCCTTTCTCTTTTCATGAGAACTCAACTCAAAAGGACAAGCTAGGCTTAAATAACTGGTTAGTGGGGAACAAAAATGGGGGTATGAAGTCATTTCTTAATTTCCAAAGATTAAAAAAAGGGGGTTGATTAGCATGAGGTACAAAACTCAGTTATCCTTTTTAAGACTATAAGGAAATACCCTTTTGGACAAGCAGTATGTCTTTCCATGCTTCATAAAACATCCAGGTGATTCCAGAGGATGGCATTACCTTTAAACAGCTTGCACCCCACCCTCTGTACAGACCCTTCAGACCTTCTTCTCTAATGACTTCCGACAACGCTGCTGCCATGTTTGGTGGGCACTTACCTTGCAAAGCTCCTACCATCAGACGCTTTCTGGCTACCTCCAATGGAAAGCTAATTGTACTGGCGGTAAAACCTAGGCGTGCAGAAAACAATTCCGTTAGCCCGAATCAAATTGTATTACCAAGTACAAAAGTTTGTTCATGCGTCGCATTGCATAGATATAGATATGAAGCTTATTTAGGACACAAATGGTAAAGAAAAAGATGCATTAAGAGAAATTTCAGCAAATTACATTACCAAGTACATGGTAACCTGTATGTAAATATAAATATTTCATGCCATTCTTCAGTTGCTGCAATATGATTGATAGATCATGTATGGGACAAAGCAAACCAAAGAGATGTAAACAGAGAGAAACATGGAGAATATCTCACCAGATAGAGCTCCAATCATAAGCATCTCCAGACGATTTAAAGACTTCTTATTTTTGGTCAGGCAGTAAGATTTCTTTATTGTGTCATACATGAAATAATAACAGGTACTGTATGGAAGCATGCCAACTAGAGTAGGTGATAAACCAGCATAAAAAGCGCCAATACCACCATCTTTATAAATATTTCTAATTGCAGCACCCAAATTAGGATATATTTCAGGACTTATAGTTAACCGATCCTGGAATAACAAATCCAAAGACAAGATAATTAGGATTACAAACAAGAAAAAAATACAAGAAAGCAAAGTTCAACATCTTCGTGTCTTGGTCATTATTAACTCAATGATACATAAGATACACTCCCTCTGTTCCTTAATTCAAATCATCTTTAAAGATTTATGTTGTTCCTTTTACTTGTTATTTTGATAATTTAAGACTATATTTTGTCATTTCTACCCTTATCTCACATTAATTATTTAAAAAGTATAAAGATAAATTCATTATTTATCATACATTTACTCCCCAAACAAGACTAAAATATCTATATCACAAATGAGGGTATAATAGGAACAATATTATCAAACAATCTCATCCTTGGTAGCGGGAAAAAGTGTATTAAGGAACGAATGGAGAGAGAATGTGATATTGATTGTGTCGTATGTCACAATGGATGGCTGTTATATTGATGTCCAAAGACAATTCAATACAGTCTACTATTTATTTTGCATCTCTAGTATCTTAAACATTCAAATAAGATAGATACCTTCAAAACTTCCAGTGGATGGCATACAAGTGTGCTAGCAACTCCAGCAGCTGCCCCAGCCACAGCAGTTGGTGAAATCCAAGATAAGTTCAAGCTCAAATTGAGGCAACCTATCTGCAACTTGGGACATTCATTCTGTTTTAATTTATCTTGCAATGATGCCATTGCCCGTTTTGTACACTCAAATGTGCCAAACTCAATGGCCTGCGTTGGAACTATACGAATCATATTGATCATGTTACCAGCCCACAATCCTTGCCATCCCTGCTGCTCTACAACCTGAACAAAACTACCTGTGATATTTTTCGACCCAATACCAACTACCATTCTTGTCCTGCAGGTTGAAATAATGCAAAACATTTTACTAACACATACTAAATAGCAATTATGCTTAAATCTAAACCAAAAGTCTTACTTAAATTTACATTATTTTATTCAGAGCCGTCTCAAACTTTTGAGAGGCCCTGCGTAAGAAGTTGAAGTTAGCTGGTTGAATCGTAAATTTTTTAAGGGGCCCTATTTAACCGTAAATTAGCTGTGAAATATATGTATGAAGGCCCCTTTTTCCCTAGCTTAAACATGAAAACATGAAAATCAAAAAGCGTGTGATGTAAGCCGCCTTGCACTTATTACTCTATCCTATTGCATAATCCTATTGCATAATTGCATTCAGTTATGTGGGATGGTTTCAGTTTTGTCAACCATAGATAGCATATCAAACAATTTGATCAAATTATGTTAGCAATTTCTAACCTATCCCTTTCAAATACAATTAATTGAAAGAGTGAAGCATAGCTTAGCGACAAAGGAGGCATGAAAAACAAATGATTATTACCTGATAGTTTCAAGAGGAGCAAGGATAGCTTTAGTCATAGCACCAGCTAGGGCACCACTCATAAACTCCCGAACCTCTCTCTTATCTAAAAATTCCTGCACACAAACAAAATAATTGAGTTAGTAGTCAAGAATGAAAGATAAAAAAAAAAACAATTGGATTAAAACAGAGAAAAGAGAGACCTGTGCTTGGTGTGGAAGTTGAAAGCGAAAATGGAGATTAGAGTTTGGAAGAATGTCAATGTCTTTAAGGATAGTGTAAACATCACCAGGGAGCGGTGAGATTGAAGAAGAAGAAGAAGACAGGGTTTTAGTTTTTGTGTTTGAAGCCATTCTCGGTTTATCCAAAATTTCTTCTTCTTCTCGCTTTCAATAATCAGTTGCGATATAGTACTGTAAATGCTTTGGGTTTGAGTTTTGAATTTCACTTGATTGATTCGGCGCAAATTTAACAAAATCCGAAACCCTAGGAGCTTTTTGATTCTTCTACACTCTGTTCATGTTCATGTAATCCTACTTCTTGCTAGCTTGCACGTGTACAATATGAGGGTTGAAACTCGAAACCGCAAAATATCTATCTTAAACTACCATTTTGCCCCTTATTTTTTAGAAATCAAACCTTTAACTCTTTTTGAAATATTTGAATAGACAAATTTTTAAGAGGGATTTCATTTTAAATTAATTTTGAAGATATGATATGGGCGTTTAAGAGTCGTTTGCTCGATAAAATAAAGTTATGGTAGATAATAATGAGTTGGATAAGTGTACTTACTAAAATTACAATGAGTGACAATCTTTAACTGTGTATGACTGTCTAAGGGTTTTAGAGTTATTGTTGATGTAGAGAAAGTTCACACAAGGATTGTGATGTGCTAAATCTATGTGGTTTTTGAGTGAATTGAATATCCACTATCAACCTCATGGTTTAGGTATTTATAAAAGTTGTTTGGGTCTAAATTATTTGACTCATGAGGTGGTTATTATGCCCTTCTTTGAAGCGAGTAACGATTATTTTTCTCTTTTCTTTAGGAGTACAATGTATTTTCCTCTTTGGCTGAATTTTCATATCGTTAAGGCTTTAGGACACATTAATCCTCACATTTCGTGAGTGGACAACAAGTAGTTTTTATCCAAGTCCATCACAAGGCGAGTGATTTGATAAGAGGGTGAATGCTGCAAACAATAGACGGATGATTAGATCAAAGGGAATTAAACATGATCACTTTAGAAGATATGTTTTATTGTTTGTCCTTATTTAAATTTGTACTGCCTACTTTTCGATTTTACAAATATACAAGTACAGAGTCTCTCAAACATGAGGACCTATAAAGGATAGAGTGATTTAGTTTGATCGCCTCTTCAAGTTTGGACTAGTCCCCCAAGCATGCTTAAGACGAGTCTCTCAAATATGGTTTTGGTTAAATCTCCAAGTGTCAATTGAGGTGAACCCTCAAACGTCAATAAAGGTGAATTATCAAGCGTCAGTTGCTATGAATACAGACACAATATTAAAAATGATCAATGATGAAATAGTCTTGGGAAGCCAAATCGGCCTTAATTCCTCACCTGTGTCAGAAATGCGAAGAATCATTTTTAACTGTTGAAGAACCTAGTGATGGGTCAACTCTCACTCTTTTACCATTTCTCATATCTTTTTCTCTAAGGCTTTTGTAAAACTTCATTATAGTTCCTCAAACACATATCACATTTGCTTCCATGTTTTAACATGTTCAACTTCCATTCCTCTACTTGCATGTATAAACCTTTTCATTTTCCTTCCCATTTACTCCTTTTAATGGTAATTATTAGGTATTTAGACGAGAACAGTAAGGTGATAGAATCCTCGAATATTAGAGAATGATATGAAATTGTAATTGTAAAAAAGTATAGAATATGTGGTACCCCTGTGCAGGTAGGGGTAACCAGATGCCTTAGTAATTTTCTGGTGGATTATGGCTTACTCACAGTGGCGAGAGGCCTTATATGGTGATGTTTACAGTGATGAGAGAGAAAACTCACATAAGGTGAGAAGTTATGTAGCTTTTAAGTGTATGTATTGTGCATTACAATTTGTCTTTTTTTGTGTTAGGGATGAGATATTTATGGAGACTCTTTAACCTATAATTTAGGATACTCTTGAGACGTGGTAACCGCTCCCTCTTGACTAGAGGAGTTGTTAATTTCCAATTTTTTTAGGGAGCCATGGGCATAACTTCGCATATGCAATTAGGGCCTGAAGAAACAATATTATCCACGTTTCCTCTTAGGGTGAGCCCCCGTGCCACATGAAGGATACGTAGACGACACATCCTGAGGCGAACACCTAATGAAGGACGTATGCTGCCCTATTTCGGGGTCCTCACAAAAATATACCACTACACAGTTCCTCAAGCACGAGGGCTTGTAAATGGCTAAGTGTTTTAAGTTTCTCATTTTCTTCGGTCGAACTCGCTGGTTAGAGGTTAGTCCGCAGTTGAAGGAGATTCCTATAAGTTGAAACATCTCTTTTAGATAAAGGTAAGTCTTTCAGTTATATGGTGAGCTCCTTAGCTAAGGGCGCGTCGCTAATCTGGAGGGAGTGTACCTCAGATAGTGGGTGAACCTTTCAACTAAGGATGAGTCCCTTAGTTAAGGGTGACTCTCTCAACTAAGGGAGGTTCATTTAGTTGAGGGTAATTCATTTCCCCCTTTCCAGGTGTCCCCTAAGTAGCCAATGTGTTAGTTGGGGATGTCAAACATCAATCATTCAAAAGAGCACACTTAAATTCATTTAATGTAAGCAATTGTGTCTTACTCTCGAGACACTAAACAATCTTAACACATGTCAGAAACGTGTTAAGCTCTTTTTAAAGCTCTTGGGAGAGCCTAAAAGGTTCTTTTTTTTATAAATATTTTTAGCTTCAAATTTATTATAAAGGCTTCCCATTTCTTATTTTTTATTTCTTTACTCATTTTGCTCACACAGTTCTCTATAAGTTTCCTATGGGTTTCTATATGACCATTCTTCTTTGTAGTGTTATATTTGTTAAAGTCCTAGACTAGAGTGCCCTCTCCCCCATAACAGTGTCACCTTGGCAGGATTTAAAGGACTCGTCCAAGTGGCCCCTTGAATGTGGGATTTGATTAAGAAAAAGTCACCACTGACTCATAAACCGTAGGTGGTCAATAACATCCCTTAGTAAAAATGAAGTGGTTAGGACCACACATGGGGAGAGAACCCAGGTCTAAGAAACCCTTATAAATACATAACCCCTTAAGAGAATAAATGATAGACTCTAAGTCATACCCATATTCTACTACCTAAAAGAGCATCACACTCCTAGTAACCATAACACACAATTATCCTAATCGTCTGTCTGCAATCTTTGTAGCATCGACCATCAACAGGGTCTCTCACCTCACGTGATATGGTCCCTAAAGTAGCCTAAAATCCATCATACAAGGCTTCTCACCACTGTGAGTTAGCCATCACCATCCAAACGTGTTACATATCTACTAAGACCTCCAAGTCTCTTTGTCCTTAAAAGAGGAACACACGTCCATGTACTTTTTTACTAGTACATTCTTCAAGCTTCTTTTGGCTTCTTCATTGTTCCCAACTCTTTCAATTATGGATTTTTTCCCTTCATGATATATAACAATGGTGATATATGAGATTGAGGTTAATATGTAGAGCTATGAGATTGAGGGCTTTAGTAGTTCTGTTAGTAACAATGGTGACGATTTCCTTTTGTTATAACCTTTGAATTAAATCTAATCTAATTGTAAAATCAACATTTTTACTTGATCAACCATTAGATTAGATTCAATTCAAAGACTATGATGTATGTATGTATGTATACACACACACATATATACACACACACAGACATATATATATATATATATATATATATATATATATATATATATATATATATATATATATATATATATATATATATATATATATATATATATATGTGTGTGTGTGTGTGTGTGTGTGTGTGTGTGTGTGTGTGTGTGTGTGTGTGTGTGTATGTGTGTGTGTGTGTGTGTGTGTATGTGTGTATATGTATACACACAGACACAGACACAGACACACACACAAACACACACACACACACACACACAAACACACACACACGCACGCACACCCCCCCCCCCCACACACACACAAACACACACACACACACGCACCCCCCCCACACACATAGACACACACACACACACACACACACACACACACACACACACACACACACACACACACACACACACATATATATATACACACACACACACACACACACACACATATATATATATATATATATATATATATATATATATATATATATATATATATATATATATATATATATATATATATATATATATATATATATATATATATATATATATATATATATATATATATATATATATATATATATATATATATATATATATATATATATATATATATATATATATATATATAGTATTTCAAATTTGTTAAAGAATGTAATTTCATATATTTCCTTTAGACATAAGATGAAATTGTAATACACAATTCATATTTATGCATTAAATTATAAATTTATTTTGACAACTACACACAAAATTATGTTATCCTTTATATTTATATGTATGGCTCAATAAAAAATATTGTAAAAAGTCGAACCAGCCAAATCAATCAAAACCACATTAGTTTGGTTTGATTTTGTTCGGTTTTATTTCTAAAAGGAAATCGAACCACATATTTTTCTCTTGCGGTTCAAATGACTTTTAGCGTCAAAACTGCAATGCGAACACCCCTAAGAAGAGGCAAGTAGAAGATCAACCTCCTGACTCGCCTAATTCTAAGTTGCTGAAATAGTAAGGGGGTTCTTCACTGGATGATGGGGGAATAGTTGTTTCACCTAACTTAAGGGAGGTGGGCACTCAGAGACCACCTATCGGCGAGACCTATCCACCTTAAACATCTTTGTGAAATGACTCTGATAATGAACCTTGGTTTCAGGATGTATTACAAGTATCTGGGTTGGAGGATTTATGCAGAACTAGATATGGCTACATTGCCAATGGTTTATTGTCTATATTTATAGAGAAATGACACACAAAGATCTCATGATTTAATATTTCGATCGATGAGATGACCATCATACTTGAAGATGCCTCGTAACTCTTACACTTTTTTATCAGAGGAAGATTTTTAAATTACTCTAAATTTAGTAGAACTTGGGAATTGAATATGATTGTGACGTATTTAGGAGTTGACCTATGTAAAGCCCAATAAGAGATAGATGACACCAAATGATGTCTTGCTAGATTTTCATTTTCGGTGAAGTTGTATGAAGACCACTTGGATGCAACTGAGGATGTTGCAGGTGATGATGCACTTGTTTCATATCATAGAACATGTGAATTAAGGTCATGATTCATGTTTTTTTGTATGCATGTGCGTATTTATGGACAAAAGTGTGACCTATATCAACAATGACTACATTAAATACTTTACTGACTTTGAGAGGATTCATGATTACAATTGGCTCTGATATCATCTTCTCTGATTCATGTGACTGCAACTCATCATGAAACCCCCTACTATATATGATGTTGTTGTGATCGATATTTTCTTATGAGGCTACTTAAACCTTTTGCTACTACTCATGAATGCACACCATGGTGCTATATACGTGTGAGATAGAGAGGTAACATAAATATTTAATTACACTTTTAAACACATGTGTTATAATAATCAAACTGTCTGACAGTGATGTATTTATTTTTTTGCAGTATTGTGATACGTTGAAATCTAGTAACCACAATAGGAAGGTTACAAAGTTGTGGCAGCCTAATGAAACTTGGTTTCTTGATGTGTTGCAAGTATCAGTCGAGGCCAATGGTTCATTGTCTATGTTTATGGAGAAATTGCACACAAATATCTCATCATTTAATCTTTCGATCAATGAGATGACCATCACACTTGATGATGTCTCATGAATCTTACATTTTTCAATCAGAGGAAGATTATTAAATTAATCAAAATTTAGTAGAACTGGTGAATTGAATATGATTGTGACATATTTAGGAGTTGACCTATGTAAAGCCTAACAAGATATAGATGATACCAAAGGATGTCTTGCTATATTTTCATTTTTAGTATAGTTGTATGAAGACCACTTGGCTGCAGCTGAGGATGTTGCAGGTGATGATGCACTTGTTTCATATTATAGAACATGTGCATTAAGGTCATAATTCATGTTTTTTGTCTGCATATGCATATTTTTGGCAAAAGTGTGACTTATATCAACAATGACTACATTAAATACTTCATTGACTTTGAGAGGATTCATGAGTACAACTGGCTCCGATATCATCTTCTCTAATTCATGTGACTGCAACTCATCATGAAGCCCCCTACTATATCTGATATTGTTGCGCCCAATATTTTCCTAGGATGCCACTCAAACCTTTTGCTACTACCTATGAATGCACACCATGGTGCTACGCATATGTGAGATAGAGAGGTAGCATAAATATTTAATTAATCTTTTAAACACATGTGTTATAATAATTGAATTGTTTGACGATGATATACTTTTATTTTTGCAGTATTGTGATATGTTGAAATCTAGTAACCACAGTAGGAATATTACAAAGTTGTGGCAGCCTAATGAACCATGGTTTCCGGATGTGTTGCAAGTATCTGGGTTGAAGGACTTATGTAGAACTAGATATGGTTACATTGCCAATGGTTTATTGTTTATGTTTAGGGGAGAAATGACACATAGAGATCTCATCATTTCATCTTTCGATTGATGAGATGACTTTCACATTTGGTGATGTCTCACGACTCTTACATCTTTCGATCAGTGGAAGATTATTAAACTACTCCAAATTTAGTAGAACCGGTGCATTGCACATGATGGTGACATATTTAGGAGTCGACCTATGTAAATACCAACAAGAGATAGATGATGCCAAATGATGTCTTGCTAGATTTTCATTTTTGGTGAAGTTGTATGAAGACCACTTGGCTGAAACCAAGGATGTCGCAGGTGATGATTCACTTGTTTCATATCACAAAGCATGTGCATTAAGGTCATAATTCATGTTTTTGGCTTGCACATTCATATTTGTAGACAAAAGTGTGACCTATATAGATAATGACTACATTAAATACTTCATTGACTTTGAGAGGATTCATGATTACAATTAAGGGGCAACTTGTTTTGTTTGTCTTTACTCCAAGTTACTTGAAGCTAGAGTTTCTCTTGATCGCATCGTGTCAGATGATATTTGTTTCATGCCACACGACAAACACTGTATGGCACAATCCTTAGAGGTGATATTCTTGTACTCTGGATGGTTGACTTGTGGATATTGAATTATGTAACCATATCTATTTTACTTCAGTTTGGGTATTTGTAGGGTATACCCAAAGACCCCATAGTTGATGCACCTACCCCTGTCCTCCACAAAGATGTTGATGTGATATTATTGGTGGTAGCATTTAGCCCGAGCCAAGGCAAATCAATTGTTGTGTTAATTGTTTGAGTCATCAATTTGGGGTCAATGTGAGGGAGTTTTTTTTTTTTTTTTTATATTTGGATTTTTATTTATGAGAAATATATCTTATAAGAGACATACGACATGCTCACACAAAACCTTAAAGTGATATGTGTGTGGATTTTTCCACTTATAAAGTTCTCAATTCCCATTTTTCTAATCAATGTGAAACTTCCCCACACTTGTTTCTAAACACTTTTAACTCACACTTATTTTTCTCAACACTCTACTCAAGCGTGACTCTATCGACAGTCCCCCTCAAGTGGAAGCTCTTTTATCCACGTACACTTTGTATCATTGTTGACACTTTTCAAAGGGACATGCCTCCTACCCAACACTTTGTATCATTGTTGACACTTTTCAAAGGGACATGCCTCCTACCCACCACCATGTAGGAAGGATTTTTTATATAAGTGAGTCATCCTTCACTTAAACCAACGACTATGGATACCATTGTTAGGCCATCAATTTGGGAGTCAAAATGAGATAGCATTTTTCATTGGAGCCTTCATTATGAGCAATACACTTTATGAAAGACACACCACATACTCACCCAAAACCTTAAGGTGATAGGTGTATGGATTCTCGCACTTATAAAGTGCTTAATATTCACTTTTTCTAATCAATGCGGGACTTTTATCTCACATTTGATTCTCAACAATTCCAACTTGCACTTTTTTTCTCAACAGGATTTATTCATAATGCTCTCCCTCACGCGAAAATTTTTTCATCTACATACACTTGTATCATCGTTGACACTTTTTCCAACGAGACTTTCGATAAATAAAAAATACATCATCTCTCAAACCAGGTTTAGATACCACTATTGGATCATCAATTTTTTTGGGGTTAACACGAGGGAGCATGTGCATACATTGGGGCCTTTCTTTATGAGCAAACAACTCTTATGATAGACATACCATATACTCATAAAAAATTTTAAGGTGATAGGTGTGTGAGTTCTCTCACTTATAAAGTGCCCAACCTTCACTTTTCTAATTAAAGTGGGACTTTCCAGCACTTGTTTCTTAACACTTTCAACCCACACTTGTTTTTCTCAACACCCTTCCTCAAGTGTGAGGCTATCAAAAATGCTCTCCCTCATGTGAAAGTTCTTTCATTCACATACATTTTGTACCGTCGTTGACACATTTTCACCGAGACATGCCTCATATCCACCACCATGCAGGGAGAATTTTTTATATAAATGAATCGCCCTTCACTCAAACCAATGACTTTGGATACCACTGTTAGATCATCATTTTGGTAATCAAAATGAGAGATCATTTTTTATTGGAGCCTTTATTTTTTATAAACAAATCTTACGAGAGACACACCAAATACTCACCCAAAACCTTAAGGTGAAAGGTGTATGAGTTTTCTCAAATCAATGACTCTGGTACCACTGTTAGATCATCAATTCAGAGGTCGATATGAGAAAATATTTTTTATTAAAATATTTCTTTATGAACAATACACATTGTGAGAAACACACTATATACTTACCAAAAACTTTAAATTGATAAATATATAAAATTTCTCATTTATAAAATGTTAAATTTTCACTTTTTCTAATTATTGTGGGACTTTTACCTACTTGATTTCAATACTTATAATTCATATCTATTAACTGATTAGACATTCTATCTTAATTTTATGACGTCATAAAAAAATTTAAAAGTAAAAATAAAATCATAAAATCTTTTGGCAAATGAAAGATGCCTAAGATGTAGGATTATAGAGAGAACATGGTCAAGGCAGAGTACAATATTCTTTAAATGGAAATGAATGCTACAAATAGAAAATCTTAGTACGGTATATTACTAATCATTTTGTGATAAGTCAACCAAATATATAAAGAATTAAAAGATTTATATATGATTTTATTGATGAGAGACCATTTCAATAATCTGCTGGCTTAAGATTTTAATATTTGCTTGTTGGATAAAACAATGGGCAATTCACATGGAAATAACATAGCACCACCTTCTCAGATCTTGTAATCATCCAATATTTCAACTTGCCAATAAATAATCATCTACATACACATAACTGACAACAACAAACATCAGAAACTTGAATTAATCATTTTAGTTTTTAAGTTTTTTATTTTTAATTTATCAATAAATTCGGCACATAACAATATGCCAAATTAATAATTGAATATTGATTAATAAATCATATACATTATTATGTTTTTGAGAATGTGGTAGAAATCAAAGAATCATGGACGACTTATACCTTGCCACATACATCCTTTATGTAGATATCAAATTTGTAGAAGTTTTCCTTAGCAATAGTATTGAAATATTGCAATATGAAATTAATTGTTTTAAATTTAAGTTAGATTTAAACCATCTCTATAATTTGACCTTTCACTTATATCTATTTTTCTGACAAATCAATCATAAAATTATAGAATTCTCTGATGTCATATGGGTCAAGTCAGATTCTCTGAAAGATATTTAAAAATAGAATATCTATTGAGCTCTCAGAATCGATCAATACTCACTTCACATTCTAATTATTGTATTGTACTATAATGACCATGAAATCGTTGTCGTGTGGGAGAATGTCGACGAGGTCTTTGTTGGAGAAAAAGATTTTGGACTATAGTTTCCTTTCCATGTTTACTTTAGGGTCAACGCGTGTGACATTTGCTGTCAAAACCTGCTGACATATTTTCGGCGGGAGGAATTGGATTCTCCCTTGTCGAGGAAACATCCATAATGGTGTTGTAGAAATCTTGAAATTTTATTTTGCCATCCTCTTGAAGAAGATGGCGAAAACAAGTGGTGATGGTGTGTGTGACCCAAATCAGTTTTACTGGATCCCGTGGTGGGCGTTAGTTGTACTTGCTAAAAGTACAATGAGTGATTATCATTGGCTGTGTAGGATTGTCTAAGGGCTGTGAGGCTGTTCGGTGTTAAGAAAAGCTCACATAAGGACGGTGAGAAACTATGTATATTTGTGTTTACTAAGTAAAATGAATGTCCTCCTCAACCATAGGGTTGGTGTATTTATACGAACCTCTGAGTCCTATAACAAAAAAAAGTCATTAACAACATCTCTCTCCCCCTGTCTCTCTCTCTCTCTCTCACACACACACACACACTCACACACACACACACAAAAGCGTGGAAGGATAGTTATTTCCCATATTATTCTGTAGAACGTGGCTCTTTTCTTTGATTGTCATTCATGTACCGTTACTAGACTGGAATATGCCTTTTCCCACGTCTTCAAAAGTTAGCAACTATTTCAATTAATGGATGACCCTTATAGATAATAGTCGCACATTTGTGATAAACCGACACACATTGCAACAAATGGGCGACTATCAACCCTACTTTGGATTATGGGTGTTATTTGTTCTCTTTTGGTGACTCTTACACCACCTTATGTAAATCTTTTGCGAGTATATTAGTACAATATCAATTGCACAAAAATTCTATTGGTTTGTATCATGATTTGGTCTAAAATTTAATACAAATCTCTTAAGTCCGGTTTGTTTAAAACACTCAATAGGAAAATAAGCATAAAAAATCATTGGTTTAATAATAAAAAACAAGTCAGACATCTGTTGATCATAGATATTTTTAATAGCCATCATAGTATCAATGTTTCCCACCTCTTTAGCATTCTAATAAATGACTTTCATTGAGTGATGTTGTGTTTATCTGACACGACTCAGATATTAATTTTTATTTTAGATTGAGTAAGTTTATTTTTTTCTTAAGTAAAGTAAATTCTTTTTGATATGGCTTAAGAGGATTGTTTTCATCACCCCAAATGTTATTATTATTTTTTCAAATACAAACTATTACATAAATCTCTCACCAAATTCTTATCACTATTTTCTATAACCACAAGTTCAAAATCAAGTTGCTTCCTTCTACTATCAAACATCTCTTTCTCAATTACCAAATTATCATTCAAACCATACAAATTATTTTATATGTGATCCAAATTCTCTTTCTCAATTACCAAATTCTCATTCAAACCATACATAAAAATATATTTTGAATAATTTAATAATTAAAAAATGTTTACGCTAACTAATTTGGTTGGAAATTAAATCTTACTAATTTGTGGACAAAATTAGTAATTAATCACTTCCATGATACATAATTGAAACAAATATAAAATGCATGTAGGAATAAAATAAGGAGTAAATAAAATTGTAGCAATGAGCAAGTTGTGCATGTTCAGCTTATAAATGTATGCTATCATTCACACTCACATGAGATTCATATATAAGAGTACTACTCCACACCATTTCACCCCTCAAAATATAAACATACAAACAAGAAAAGAAACAATATCAAAAAGTGGTTTAATTTGCATTCATGGATTCAAAGAAGTCTAACAAAATAAGAGAGATTGTTAAGCTTCAACAAATCCTCAAGAAGTGGAAAAAAGTTGCCACAAATGCTTCCACTAACAACAACTCGAACTCGAGTATTAATAGTGGTAGTAGTAGTAGTGGTAGTAAAAGTATCAAGTTTCTGAAACGAACCTTATCGTTCAATGATCTTTCGATTTCGAATGTGGACATAGTTCCAAAAGGTTTTCTAGCTGTTTGTGTAGGGAAAGAGCTGAAGAGATTCATTATTCCAATGGATTACTTGAAACACCAAGCATTTGAGATTTTGCTTCATGAAGCTGAAGAGGAGTTTGGTTTTCAACAAGAGGGTGTACTCAAAATTCCATGTCAAGTATCCATGTTTGAGAAGATATTGAAGGTGGTGGAAGATAAAAAAGAAGACTTAAACTTGCATGACTTTGGATTCAATGGAGAGAAAGACATGGTTAGTTGTGATGTTACTCCTACTCATCATGCTCAAGTTTGTAGATGATCATCATATTAATCAATAATTCTTATAATTGTTGCCTTTTATTTATTTATCTATTTATATAGAAGTTTTTTTCTAGTTGATTTTATGTGTATATACTGAATATCTTTTTGTGCGCAACTACGTGAAACACTGCTACCTCTCGAATTAAGAAGAACTACAATAAACAATAAAACTCGGGTACAAAATATTTAACATTACTGTATATTCGGATTTATACTCCAAACCCAGAATCTAGTTTTTTTATATATTATAAAAATGTGATTGTGCCACTCTTGATCCAAAAGATTCGCTTTGTTCCCTTCCACAACTTGTTTCAATATATCTTAT
The DNA here is from genome assembly GCA_963859935.3 of Lathyrus sativus. Classification (NCBI taxonomy): domain Eukaryota; kingdom Viridiplantae; phylum Streptophyta; class Magnoliopsida; order Fabales; family Fabaceae; genus Lathyrus; species Lathyrus sativus. The sequence continues at coordinate 2,304,658 of OZ012741.1, read as the reverse complement.
CATGTGATGTATATTTCTTTAAATATTTTTTTGAAAAATAATTCTTTAAGCAACTTAATCAGCTTACAACAAATGGACAATATGCAATAACAAAATGAATTAATGATCTGATCACACTATGAAAATAAAAAATGGAAGTCCTAATCACATGATATAAAGAAATCATGTTAATTTCCCTTGTAATTGAGATTATATAATAATAATAATAAATTAATGAGTGTTAATTAAGGGAATCTTAGAACCAAGTTTGATCTTATTTTTCTTGGAAGATACGCTTCGTTGTGTGGCATAACAATTAATCAAAACATTGCTAAAATAATCTTCATCACATGGAATATGAAGAGCACCATCAGCATGATAATCACAGCCAAATTCCTCAGCAACAATATCCATCAAATTCTTCATCTCCGGCATGCTCAAAAACCTTATCGGAATCACAAACCTTCTGAATTTCGGTCCGACGATGACGGCAAGGTATCCTTTCGGAACCTTGCTCGGCTTTTTTCCGTCGGAGGATTCTCCGGCCTCAACCATTAATGGCATTCTGTGAGTCGCTGCTGATTTTGATCTACAATGGAGATTGATAGGCATTGATAGCTTTGGGGTGGATAGGGAAATTCCACCAACTTTCATTTTCAATTTATTTATTTATGAACATATAACCTGTGACATCGAAGAGGAAAAGTTTAAATAGAAGTTTATTTATTTATTTAAACTTTTCCTCCTGGGATATTCTTCAATGAAGCACAGTCTGTTTATTTTTTAATAGAGGGAAAGAAGGTTGAAAATTTGAATGCACAATTAGAATTTAGTTTATATATAATTAGGAAGTGGTTGCATATATTTTTGAGGATTCGGAATAACCATTAGTTAATTAGTTTTTGATTTTGAGCCTGTGTTTTTCAAGGCATTATCTACCTCACAATATTATAGCTCAATCATGGGTTAGCAATGGAGATATATCATGAGAAGATTAGAAATATTCATATGTTATAACAAGATAAACCAACAAACTTTCCATAACCACCAATCTCACTCGTGAGCAGGAAATTAAATTTGAAGCTATATATGTATATACACTACAAGAAATTATTGATTTTACTATGTAATTTAGTGACGTGATAATCACGTGAGTAATAATACAGGCTCCGACCTATTTAGCACGTTACAATATTATTTTAATAATAAATAAATAATTTTCAAATATGCATCTGGTGTGTGATGTGTGTGGATTTTTTTAAAATAGTTGTGACACGAACCACATGTTGAAAAAAAAATTTAAAATACTTAAACATTTAACAATTAGATTTTACCTGGAGTGTAAGTTTAAATTTTTTTAAATTTTCATTTGTGACTTGTTCCAACTTAGTTTACATGTCACAATGTTCCGACTTTGTTTTCACGTTGTTGACCTGTACACCTGACACGCATTCATTACAAGTTTGAATAATTGAACTTGTAGCAATGTGGCTTTCACGTCACAAATTTCTCACTTGCATTTCACATTGCTAACAGCACATCTGATTCACATTTATTACAGGTTTATAATGTTGGAGTGTATAAGTTAAAAAATTAAACCATTAAATATTTTTCCAAGTGGAAAACACTCGAGTCTTTATGTTGACCATGTCACAAAATACTCTATATAATTTTCTCACCCACAAACCCAACACATTTCACATTTTTCCTCTTCTCTGTTCTTCGTTCATAATTTAAACAACAAATTTATTTTAAAAAATAGAATTTAAAATAAATGTAAAATAACTTTTTAAAAAATATGAAAACTAAAAAACATTATATAGAAAAAAGTATATATATGTAGATTTACCAAAACTAATTTTTTTTATTTATACTAAAAATAGAATTGTAATATTTATATTTATATAAAAATGAAAGTATATAATAAGTAGAAGTATTTTTGTTAAAAAGTAATTTTAGAGAAGTTTATGTTTAAAAAAAGTATATAAATAAATATGAAAAAGTTATATTAGTATGTTATGTATAATTTTTAAAAAACACAATTTAAACAACAAATTTATTTTAAAAAGAAGAATTTAAAACAAACGTAAAAAAATTGATTTCTTTAATCTAAAATTATTTTATTTTTTACATTTTATTATTTATTTTAATTTTTTTATTAAATTTTTTTATTGTTTTTAATATAAAATTATCATTAATATTTATTAATTTTTACATTTTAATTTAAAATAAACCAGTAAAATGAAAATCACGTCACTAAAATTTAAATAGAGAATATCTTCCCATGTGATTTTCAAGTCACTAAATAGTGACATGTAATTCACGTCACTAAACTGCATGCTGCACAGACTGAATCAGCTGAATCAGCACAGACTGCACACTGCACACTTGACTCTTTTTTCCATGAAGACATTTTCCCCCATGAAATTCACGTCACTAATTAATGACTTGAAAATCATGTGGGAACATCCCCACATAATTTTGTAATTTGCGACGTGGTGATCAGGTCACTAATTAGTGACTTTATTTTCACCTGGGTGTTATTTTAACATTTTGCTATTAACCGGTTGCGCTAGTTCAATTCATAAACTTACTTGTATGAACGTCTTCTCTACATTTTCAATGTTTTTTCTTTCGTCAAGCCAACTCATAAAAAAAGCTAACGCGACATTAGTTTTTATAGATTTTTCATTTAATCTAACTTTTACACGTGTATTTCAATCTATAAGATGACACAAATGCTCCCAGGAAAAAACAAAACCAAATGGTGTGTTGAAAATTAAACTCATGTAAAATCAAAGTGAGATCGAAGTGAAGATCAAAGACACACAAAAATTCGAAAAAACTCACCGTCGTAACACCATCACAACCACCACTAACGCTGCTACTTTCTTCCATCAATTTGATCGAACAGAAGATCCATCTTCCAAAACAAATCGCATCGGCCTCTAATCCTAATCTCTTCCCGATTTGCTTTCTCTCTCTTTACCTCTATCTAAAATAGAAGTCAAAGTGAAGCTTCGTCTCACAAACGCAGAATCTCATCACCACGTCATCACCTTGCTCTCTCCCTTCCACGTCATAACCCATCGCCAACATAATCTCTTCTTCGACGACACCACATCTGAAGTTTCTTCTCGTCGAAATAGTCTAAATTGGTTGACCTATATATGAATATATATTAGAAAAAAATGATAAATAAATTGGGCTATATATATATATATATATATATATATATATATATATATATATATATATATATATATATATATATATATATATATATATATATATATATATATATATATATATATATATATATATATATATATATATTAGAAAAAATGTTAAATAGGTCAGCCTATATATGCATATAGACTAACGCATAAGACTTTTTAATTAATATAGATTAATTGAAAATCTTAATAAGAACCAGACTTTTAAATACGTTTTTAGGTTATGCCAGACTTTTAAAAAGGGCAAACTTGACCAATAAAAAATGTCTATAGTAGGCCATAAGTCAGACCAAAGTCTTGTAAATTTATCATAGGTCTGACTCGAGCCTTCTAAAATCTAATCTAACCTTTGGTCTTGTAAATTTATCATAGGTCTGACTCGAGCCTTCTAAAATCTAATCTAACCTAGCATATTTCCCCCTAATAACAACGAACAATGTGTTGTTTCGCTCAAAGCAAAGACAGTTCTTGTTGACTGTGTGAGTTACGTTGAGGAAGATGAAGAGAATTTGGATCTGCAGGTTGGTCGTAATTTTGTTGTTAAACCCGAGAAGCTGGGTTAATTGGAGTCGAGAATTCTAAAAAGGGTGGAGGAGGAATTTCAGATGGTGGGTGAAAATTGGTTTTTAGGGTTGAGAAGTTTTCAAAACATGGGGAATCTTTATGATTGGAAGGATTTGAAACTAAAAATGGATGAGACTGATTTTGATTGTGAGAATGTTAATCCTAAAGAAGCTAAACACATTTTCGAGGAATTCTTGTGGAGTTATGCTTTTGTAGTTGATCAATTAAAAATTAAAATTGTAAGATTTACATATGTTGTTGTTCAAATGAGTTTGATCTTTCACTTCAATTGGCCATTATCGTTTTATTGACATATCCTTTAACAATGAGATATGTTATTGATCTTACATATATCTCAGATCTAAAGTTTTGTTTTAACTTGGGAGATATTTGTCATCTTACAAATTGAAATACACATGTGAAAACTAAATTGAATGAAAAAACTCTAAAAAACAGTGTCACATAATTTATTTATTTTTTATGAATTGGCCTTAACTAAAGTAAAAATGAGAGAATCATCAAATTCGAAGAATTCATCAAATCTTTTTTTACTGATTTTTTTCTTCGAAAAAGGGCCCAAGGAGGAGAATAGGCATTAACCCTAATTTTTATGTTACATAGTTAAAGATTGTTATTTCTATTATATAGCATACCATGATATCAATATAAAGTAAACTATTATCTTGAATAACGATCCACAAGTGCTTTAGCTTTACCAGGTGCAAAGAACCTAGCCTGAACAAGATAAATCAACAAGTTCCCATAACCATCAATCACATTTATAAGCAGAAATATAAAGTTATAGTATGAGTTATTTTAACATTTTGCTATTTACTCGGTCGGCCGCACTAGTCCAATTCATTAACTTACTTGTATGAACATCCTCTCTGCATCTCCAATGCTTTTGTTTTCTTTTAAAATGATTCCCTGCAAAAGTAAAATATTAGTATCATATCATTAAGTACTTAGAAAGTGTTACGCGATGTTTTAGTGTCCGGATCCCCTCCATTTTGAATCCGAACTCCATGTTTTATACTACTAGATCAGTGTTTTTGAAAAAAATTTCACCTCAATTTTGTGAAATTACTATTAGTGTTACTTTACAAACCATGGCCACACTGAAAGGAAGGAATTGAATTGTACACCAACCACAAAATGGAATGATGGAATGAGAACACCATGGTTAGTGATTAAATGAGAGAAAATACAGGCCTTAGCTAAGTATCCACGGAAGTCATCAGGATGAGTAGATATGAGTTGATCGTATACAGCTATAGCATCACCAACATGGCCCCAGTCTGAATAGGCTTTCCCTAGAAGTAATTCAACCTGAGTATTTCAGTAAAATAGAAAGAAAAACAATTAAAGAAAGAATCGTAAAATATATAAGACAAATTTCTATGTAAGGAAGAACTAAGAAAGTTGTGTATACAGTATGTACATTGAGAATGCTACATCAGATGAAAGCTAACTAAACTTTTTCTGAATTGTTATAGCCTATAGGCACACTCCATTTCACTAGTGTATAAAGATAAAATTATTTCTTATTATTCTTATTTTTAGTGATTTTTTTTACAGGATTATTTTCAGTGATGTTGAGCTTGTTATAGTTCTGGCAGGCTATTATATTGTCACCTCTATCAAACATTTCTGAGTGCTATACAAAGACCTTACAAAAGAGAAGAATATCTATTTTCTAGATAGTGAAAATTTACTTGAACTGGATCCAGCTTCTGCGAGTCTGTTGGGCTTCTATCAGCTTTGTTGCTCAAGTCTTTTGAGCTCAGACGGTCGCGACAAGCCAAAAGTAATTGAACAGCCTGTAGAAAGAATTGAAAAATATAATAGTTAATTAAACATTCACTAGAACCGCAGGGTGAACAAAAGATAAACCCTATATTTCTGTAAAATGTGAACATTGAGAACCAGAATGGCCATATGGTGAAATCGGAGGACTATACACTAAAGACTAAGATAAGAAACAAATTACAAATTTATCTGTGCAACATATTCATCTGAAGAATCGATTAACAAGACGACAAACCTCATCTGGCTTCTCAGCAGCAAGTAATGAATTGGTAAGGCCACGCAGAACTTCAAAATTGACATCTTCAGATACCTGTCAGAGATCATCCAGATATACTTGGATAACATTCGATGAAACAACTAAACCTGAAATAATTCATCGCTGAGATTTTGTAATATAGCCTCATGTGCCTTAAAATTTTAAACTCTAGTTCACAACTTCACATGGATGTGTACTCATTTACAAAATACTAAATAGATGTTATCAGGATCCTACTTTTCCAAGTTAAATTGCAGAATGAACAGAAAAAAAAAATCTTTGTTTTAAGTCATTTAAAACATCCACCCAAAAAATTGTTTGAAATATTTCAAAAGACTGACCTTTGCTGAACTTTTATATGCAGCAACACTCCCATCATAATCTTTAAGCTCATACTTAACTTCTCCAAGCAAACGAAAAGCATCAGCATCATTTGGTTTTTCCTTGGAACACGAAAAAAAATCAGTTCAACAATTATTCTATGATTAAGCAGCATGATTTGTGCAAAAAGTATTTGAAAGAAACGATTTTAGTCGGATTTGCTTGAGGAAATCCTAAGAAGATTAAACGTATAATGTGATTACATTACAATCTCTAATTACAGGAACCTAAATAATTTCCCTAAATGGAGATACTTTTCAACACATAATAGGCAACTTCGAAAAAATATCCATGGTCAAAATAATACTAACCTTCGCCAAATCATCGAGTAGAGAAGCAGCTTTTGAATATTCCCCTAGTTCTGCCAATGTTACTGCAGCACCCTGAAAACCCTTTTAAATGTATCTAGAGACACAAAAATTAGCAGAACATAACTATCACCCACTACTTACTTCGAGAGCTGTTGGATCTCTTGGGGAGTTACTTAATGTCGCTTCAAATTCCTTAAGCCTACTCTGCCAGGTTTCAGGAAAGATATATATTATAAATGCTTAAAACCATATTGTAATACTTTCTCAAAATGATAGGGATGAACAAAGCAACATGCCATTGATATGGAAACAACTTGCGTCTAACAGCAATATTCTGGAGGCAAAAATTACAAATGATGACTCTTGCATAGATTTACATTAAAGTGATTGAGAACAAAAATGTTCATATATACTCGCTAGTTAATTTTCTATAAGGAGACACCAAAGATAAGGAACAAAGGATTAAAACAAGTTATCAAACCTCTTCTCAATGTGTGTGTCTAAAGCAGAAAATTTCTGTAGACTATTTTATACTATCCTGTTTCCTTCCTATATATTACATCTTCATATTTTAGAAGTGTATCTATGCACGTTAAAAGCTTTACATAAATATCTCTGGTACAAAAAATACTCTTATATCATATCCTAGATAACTACTAATAATGATTAAAACAAAATTTAAAACACATAAAAAGAACAAATAACTATCTACCAGACATCCCATCTTACCACCAGTCCATGAAAAGAACGATCGTAATTCAGTTAACATTTATTTCATAAGGAAAAGATAGGAGAATACTTAGGAAGAACATTAGTGCCTGACAGATTGCCAGAAGTAAAGAAAAAATCAGGGGGAAATCATACCTGAAGAGCAGCCTTATCTTTCTCTGACAACTTATCATTGACCACAGCAGTGTCTTCGTTGGGACTAATACAGAAAAGATATGCCAATTTCAACCATACACAAAATTAAAGAGCAATTAAAAGAGCACAATGAGGGAAAGCATTCATAATTATTAGCTGCATATAGCATAACATCATTTAAAATTCAAAAGATTGATGTGCATATATACATACATGCAATCATACACACGCGCACACACAATCAGTCTGATTTCCTGTTCTGTCTGTAGTTGCAAGCTAACTGTCCTTATGAACGGGTTAGAGTATGGCAATGCAGTGACACCCTTTTCTAAATGTCTTGTTACTTTAAAACAGCAAGAGAGGCCATTGAAACAACATAATATGAGAAACAAAGCAATTCAAATTCCAACCAACAGAAAAAGAAACTTGACTTGTTTAATAATATAAACAATGCTTTTTTTTAATTCTAAAGTTCTTTTAACACACTTGAGAAGTCGACTAATTCAAAACAACTTTTGAACATTTAACTTTGGTAATCCTTTTGTTGCAAAAAGTAGTTCAGAAGTCAGTTTGAGCACGATTTAGGTACTATGGGGTGCCTAGGTTCCAAATTGAGTAATATGGGATGCTTGATGTAGTTTTTAAGTAGCTTTGTTCTCTCCCTTGATAGCTATCTTTTGTTTGGATTGATGGAATTGGATGGTGCAGAGCGGTATGAGATGGAATGAAGTGATCTTCCATTGTTTGGATCATTTAAAATAGGATGGAGTGGAGTGGTATGGTTCAACTTCATTCCATCACTTACCACTATATTTCTTCCCCTCCGATTTAGGCGGAATGAGAACTTGCCTTGTCCCGTCCTAAAATTTCCAAATGATGGAATGAAAGAAATCTTCATTCCACTCCATCCTTTTTACTCCGCCTTTTTACTCCGCTCCGTTCATTTTATAATATCCAAACATAGCCTTACGAAAACGTTTTCTTAATACTTGGATACTAATCAATTGGTATAAAAACTTGTTGTAGGAATGGAAAAGACTACCTATAGTGAGTTTTGAATTAGGGTATCAATGCTTTTTTATATTATTAATGAAAAAAATCTTTCAATTCTAAAGTTCTTTTACCACACTTGAGAAGTCAATTAAATTCAAAATAACTTTCAACTTTAGAAATGCTTTTGTATCAAAGAGTAGTTCATAATTCAGTTTGATCGCGACTTAGGTACTATGGGCCTAAGCTCCACATTGAGTAATAAGGGATACTCAATGGAGTATTTTATTAGCTTTGTTGCCCCCCAAGTTAACTTTTAAAGGAAGGTTTCTCGTATACTTGGATACTAATCAATTGGTATCAAAGCTTGTTGTTGTAGGTATGGAAAAGACTACCTATAGTAAGTTTTGAATTAGGGTAAGAAAAAGTAAGTTATCATGATTTCCTAGTCTCAAATATCTGAAAATGTTAAGTTGGAGACTTCACAAAGACACCGTGCCTCAATTAGCAATTATCACACCAAGCATATTCGTAGCAAAGGAAAATTGACAGTTAAGTGATGGCATCAAGTCTTCAACTACATTTCAGGCGCTTACCTTCCGGAAGGAAGAAAATCTCCTAAAGCAAAAACCAGACCAAAGACAGCAACAGCTACACCTATTCCCACCTGTATCATGATAGTTATATATCTACACAGTTCTTATAGATGGATGACTCTTTCATGTGATAGAAAAGAATAATTGTACCTTGGTACCAAAGCCAATTGTCTTGTTGTCTGAAGAAATAGGTGCCTCATAATCAATAGCTCCGAATTCTTCTTTCTCTTCTGCCTTCTTTTTCTCTAGCGCCGACCTGAGTAGCATACAAAAACAACAATTTATCACCAATTAACGAAAATAATTTGCAGTAAAAATATTACTAGAAAACAAACATGCACCTTCTAACAGCTTTTAGGCGTTCTTCAAAATCAATGTCCGAAGAAATGTTTGTGGATTTGCCATCAAGCTTTGAAGTTAAACGCGGTGCCTCTAGAAAGAAAAAAAACGATGATAATTGGAATTTGTAGGTTTGTAATCGACGCCAAGAGTTGATTGAATTTGACTTACGAGATTGTTTAGTGGATAATTCCCTTTGGTTTCGCTGCGACTGCGAACCCTTTTTGTTAGGTTTGTTGGTCTTATCGCCGAAGCCACCAGCAGCAACGGAACGGTTGTTTGGGTTTGAATTGGAGCAATTAAGTGTTCGAAATGGAAAGAAAGTATTAGTGTTGCTTCTTCTGATTGACATTGCATGATTAATGATTGACATGGTGTATCAGTATCAACTTCGTCTTCTTCTTCTACACACCAATTTATGAATGATAAGGTTTCCCTCTCTAATCGCTAATTAACGCTCTTAACCACTCGTTTTTATGTACTAGCAATATTTTCAAATTCTTCTATTTTATCTTGCAAATTTACTTGAAGCTTATGTATTTTTTTATGCTTAAATGTGATTTTTGCCTCAAATTTTGTATTTTTATTTACAATCAAAATTGAGAAAATCAATTACATTTTCGCCCAGCTCACTATGTTTTCGGCTTATCATTGATTCTATTTTCAGTCCATTTCGAATTTTGTTTTCATTTTAGGGATTGATTTTTCCACCCTCTGAATTGTTTATTTACCCACAACGGTGAAACTTCAGTAATGCATCCAAAATGAAAACAATATACTAAATGAAATATGTAAAGGTTAAAAAAATTTGGAGATTGAAATTTGTACCCACCCCTCATCACACCACACTCATATCTCATAGTCAGACTATAACAATGGTGAAATAATTTAGATTTCAATCTTCAAATTTTTTTATAGAGATTAATCTTCAATCGCGTCGAATCTTTGTCTCTTTCTTCATCATTTTAGAAACTTACTCAGAACTAAAATCAGAGTTAGTGAGCAAATTTCATTTCCATTATTTTTTAAATTTTTTTCACTACTTCAACTACATTGTATTCAAGCCTAGGTGATCGCTCAACCTTTATTCTACTCCATTAGATTGAGGTTTCTCATTTTTCAAATTTTCTCACAATATGGTAAGTTTTTCATTTTTTTTTTTTATGATGAATGCATTGGCTAAATATGGCATTTATAATGCATTAGGTTGTAGTTTAAAGAATAATAAATTGAGTTGTGATGTATGCATTTACAATCTTTCAAGTTTAGAATTTAGAACATGTTTTGCTTTAGATGTTCACATTTTCTCCTTATCTAGTTTCATCTGGAGATTGGAATCCGAACCATGAGTCCAGAGAAAAAAAATATGGATTTTTCTGTTCTGCATCGTGTGTTTGATTTTTCCTTTTATATCCTCTGGGTTTAGCTTATTTTATTATGATATGATTTTATGGTGTAATTACATTTAAAATGCTTAACAACCAAGACAAATAAGACATGGTAAAATGGCTCAATAGGCTTTTGTAGTGGAAAAAGCTAGATCGTTGTATCCAGCTATTAGTGTCATCTCATTTGATGTAGAAGCATCGTCTTCTGAAGTTCATGTGTCTTCAATGTCGTCCTCCCGGAGATATAAGTCCCCTATTGTTGTTTGTGATGCTCCAGAAGCCCTAAAAGTCCATATTGTTGAACCTCGTGTTGTTGTTCCTGATATTTTTCTAGGAGGCCTTCCAGACCTATCACATATTTCTATGTATCCAAAGCATGTTACTAGGCACGTGTGTGATATAGAGGTAACTCATATATTTAATTATTATTTTAAACATATTTGTTATAAGATTTGAATTTTCTAACTATTATATTTTTTTATAGTATCGTGATATGTTGAATGTATAAACCATGAAAAGAAGATTGCAAAGTTGTCGCAACCTAATGAGCCATGGTGTAAGGATGTCATGCATGCATCTAGGATGAAAGATTTATAGAGGATTAAGGATGGTTATATTATAACCGTAGCTTATTGTCTGCTTTCGCAGAGAGATAACACGTAGAGATGTCACTATTTCATCTTTTAATCGGTGAAATGTCTATCACACTTGATGATGTGCCTTCCCTCCTACATATTTTGATCACCGGAAGATTATAAAACTACTCCAGATGTAATAGATAAGGGGCATTAGACATGATGGTGAACTATTTAGGAGTTGTCTCAAGTGATGTCCAAAAGGAGACATATGACACTAGGGATGACAAAACAAACTCGTAATTGTGGGTACCTGTGGATAAAATCTGTCATTGGTATGAGGCGAGTAGCTTAATGGATATTCGTAGATAAAATGAATAGAAAATTAATTACCCATTTTTTAATTGATACAGGTGCATATTTAATTATACTAGTGCCCACGAATATATGTAGACGTTAAAATTATATAAATTATTTAAATATCATTAGTTTATTATACTATGCATTTTCATCTTCTAAAACATTAATATTCTCATATTTCTTTTATTTATTTTTTCTTAAGTTTTCTTTGAAGAAAATATTTCACATTCCATACAATAATATTTGATCATTTCATATTTAAGCTTCTTGTATACTCCAAACCTCACTTCACCGTCTAACGAGTCTCTTTCTTCCTACTCCTTCGTCGTCTGCTCTTTCACCATAACTTACAATCATTATTTAGTTCATTTGTTTTAGTTAAAAATAAAATTTACAGATATTATGTTTGAATGTTATTGTGTTTTGGTTAAAAAGAAGAAAATTAATGTGATAAAATTTTGCTGTTAAATTAAGAGCGAATTATATGAATGTTATGTGATAATAACTTTTTTGTGTCGTAAAAAGAAGCCTAAAATATATATTTTTTCAAATAAATAATTTAGAAAAAAATGTTATTCGTGGATGTCTTTAAATATCAAGGATACCTTAAAACTTGTGGATTACCCATTTAGCGAATACTCGTATGAATATGAATATCATATTTATCCAATGGGTGGACACGAATATCACACTATCCGCTCCCATTAATATCCATATACATCCCTACCAGAGGATGTCATGCCAGATTTTCATTCTTGAAGATGTTGTATAGACACCACTTGGCTTCGGCAATGGAGGATGATGGTAATGATGCATGCATTTTGTAACATATAGGATGTGTATTAAGGGCACACCTCATATTTTTGGTTGGCACATCCATATTTATGGACAAAATTGCAACCTATGTCGATGTCATCTATCTCATATACTTCATAAACTTAGAAAGTATTTATAAGTACAATTGGGGAACCTCTTGCTTGGTTTACCTCTACTACAAGTTATGTGAAGTTTCTATATAAAATACTAGACAATAGATGGTAAACAATCTATTTACGATAATACTTTTTCACTTTTCTGTTACTAACATTTCATAATACTTGTGCTACTATGTCGATAATATTTCATCTGAACCATTTTTTCAGGCATGGAACCACCAACACTTTCCAAGTCTCCCCACTGGGCATGTGCGAAAGACTACTCTAAGGATTTTTCACGTGATTTCTCTATTATCTCACTCAATGGGAATCAGGAAATCGAGTCATTTTGAGTTTATCTTGACTGCATCGTGGCAGATGATATCTATTTCATGCTATATGTTAATCACCGTCAGACATGCCCATTGAATATGACAACCTTCTACTCTAACTAGTTGGCTTTTGGGTTACGACTTATATATTCACATTTTCCTGAGCGAGACATGTGGCAGTTCAGATATATGCAGGGTATTTCAAGAGGCCTTTACCATGTATGTTCTTTCCATTGTCACCCGCAAATATGTTGATGTTATATTTGAGGGGTTTTTTGATCATTTGGTCCCATTATATGTACGTCATTGTTGAGCTCCTCAATCATAGAGTGTGGTATACTGATACATTCAATGATTTTATAAAGTGTCATATCCTTCCATGACACTGAATGCATACGGAGAACTACCTAGGTCATCCCATCAAAGTATCATGAAAGGAATTACAAAGTGATATGTACAAAGTATTACAAAGTGTCATGAAATGGTGTTATTTAGTGTGGTATACTAATTAAGATGAATTAAAATAAACAATATGACATAGCACATGTAATTCCTTTCATGACACTTTGTAACACCCATTGAATATGACACAACATGAATTAGTATAGACTAATATCTTACATGTATGATTAATATCTTACTAAAAAAATACCTTATTTTTTTTGTACATTAGTCATGCATGTAAGATATTAGTTCACCTATGCATTGCACACAAAATATTTGAACACATAAAATTCAAATTATCATTAAAAAAATAGTTTATACTGATTTGAATATATTACACATGCAATTCCAACTATCATGAAAAAAAAGTCAAACCTAACTTACTATCTATGACCTAATAGCAACAGTGCACTAAGCAGTAAGGACAAGGCCACATATGTACAAAGTGGAAGAATACATACAAAAAAAAGGATGTCGAAAATGCAGTTTGATCCAATTCAATCACGTTTATTTGTTAAACCAACCGTTCTTATTTCTTATAAAAAAAAAGAGTTTTGTAACTCAATCACACTCGATGATTAATGTGAAAATACGTTATTTCTAAATATAACAGATATCACTCATACATGAATGTAAAGGGATAGGAGAAAGAATAATCTCACAGCTACCACGGGATACTAGATTGCATCTTACTACATGAATAACGTAATACTTGATCAAACTTGCAATATTAAATTCTCTCTTCAATTATCAGGCTCCATCCTCAAGGTTGCGGAAACCGTTAGTCAAGTCCTCATGTAGTTGAGTAAATTTGGCAACCAAAGCAGGTTCTTCTTTAGCAGAATCCTCAAATTTTTGAGACCTACAATATTAAATTATCTCTTTAATTGTGTCTTTTACTCAATCCCTTCATTTCTTAATTTCAGGTTTTATTTTACAAGGTGTTTGTAAAATAAAGTATTATTATATTGCATAGATCATGGAGACAAAGTATTTCATATGCAGTATATCAAAGCATTTTTTTATTGATCTCTTATTTTTCATTTTAATGCTACAAGTGTTGTGTGAATACTAAAATGATAACAATTGAAAAAAAAATATAAAAACAACAGAAATATATTTTACCATCTATAATATGAGCGATTTTTGATTTACCCCCTCGGAATAAATTTATTTTTTAAAATGCCACGTGAAATTTTTTATAATTATTTTTTACTATTTGGTGACGTGGAATTTAAAAAAATAATAAAAAATAAACTAAATGACACATATACACGCCTCGTTAGCAAATAGTGCACTCATGGATCATAGTGAAGGAATCTTCACATTACAAGAGGGGAATATAAAAAAAAATTATTTTACAGGGGTAAACCGAAACTCGTTAACATTACATGGGGGTGTTTGTATATTTAACCCAAAAATATATTAAGTCTATTTTTATTTTTAAAATTATAGGGTCAAAATTGACCCCAAGGTATAACACACGAGATCAAAAAGGATATTAAGTCTATTTGTAAAAAAAAAACATTACTCATTACACGTCTTCTTTTATTTTACATGCATGCATGCATTACCTTAATAGCTTATGTGTATGATAATTTAGGTATAAATATAATCTATATGTCATTTGTGTTTGTCTTGAACTACCTTGCTTGGAGTTTTTTAGTACTAGGGCTTAGAGTTTGCATGTTTTGTTTTCTGCTTTATATTTTTAATGTTTTGATAAGTTTTTTGAGTATTTTACTTTTTGTGTAAATGAGTAGAAAATGATGATTTAGGTATCAAATGAGTAGGAAATGTAAGAATGTTAGTTTATACATTTTGTAAAAACACATACGTTTGTTGAAAATCATGATCAAACCGTTTATGTTGAGGTTTAAGTTCTGCATTGCCTCCATTGATAAACTGAAGAGTTGCAGAAAATTCTGGAGATGCGTCTCCGAAAATTTTTAACGTTTGGTTTCCTATTACCCCGAGATGCATCTCTGAAATTTTCAACGTTTGGTTTCATATTACTTCGAGATGCATCTTCATAAAATAATAGTTTGTTATTTTTTTGGTTTTCTGGTTATAGTGTTCCTTACTTGCATTAATTGTCTGATTTACTTTAACTTACATTCATAATGGTTGATAAACACGATAGGCTGAGGTATAGGAGGATTGCACAATATGCATTGGTGTGACGGGAGAAGATTCAGGTTTTGGAGGCTTCTGTTCATTCTGGCCACACAGAGCCATCTATTTTTAGGGCTCATACTTCTCCTCTTTCTTTTCCATCTTCTTCTTCCCGTAGGAGACATGTTTCACCTACCGACGCATCACTCCCTCCATCCTCTTCCAAGTGCCAGGTATCACCTATTCATGCGCCAAAGGTACCCGAGTCACTGGTGGTACCTAATGCACTATTGCCACCTCCGACGCATGATGCTACCGAGCCAATACCATCTCCTACTAATGATATTGTTGATTCTGCTGAGCTAGTGCCACCTCATACTCTTGATGGTGTTGAGCCAATGCCACCTCTGGATAGTGAGGTTATTGAGGATGTTGAGCCAGAGGCATTTAGATGAGGCCTTGTAGAGTTTCCACTATTGCCTCTGTACTCAAACCATACTACCAGACATATTTTGGACGAAGAGGTAACATTACTTAGATTCCTTCTTTTAATTTACATTTATTTTAATTTATAATTTTTTGAGATAAGTTTATTTTTCTGCAAGAACATGATCCGATGAAGATTATTAACCACGGGCAGAAGATTACTAGTTTGCCTCAGCCGAATAAGGAATGGTTTTAGGCATCTTTGTCCCTATCTAGGATGAAGGGCTTGTGCATGACCGGTCATACTATAGTCAACCACATGATGCTTAATGCATTCGTGGAGAGATGACTCGTCGATACTTCCTTATTTCATCTTCTGATGTGTCGTGTTTGCTACATCTTCTTATCAGAGGGAACTTCTAGATCATTGGAGGATTAGGAAAGACGAGGCACTCGAGATGATGATAGACTATCCGAGAGTTGACCTAGCGGATACGACGACGTAGATGGATAGAACCAAAGGGTCATGCCAAGCTTGAATGAGCTCCTTATAACATATGAAGCTAGAGAGGATGACGAGCAGGTGGGGCTCCATAGAGCGTATGCTATGAGAGGATACATGTTATATTTGGTTAACACTAATATTTTTGTGGACAAGAGTACCACTTATACAAATGTCGTCTACCTACAATACTTCAAGGATTTCTAGCGGGTCCATGAGTATAACTTGGGGTGCTTGTTTGGTCTACCTGTACTCAAATTTATCTGAGGGTTGTAGATGGAAGACGAAGCAGGTCACCGACAACATCATACTACTGACAGTAATATTTATTAATCTTTTAATGTTTATGTGTCATTTTCATTTCATCTTTGCAACACCATTATTGATAATTTGTGTGTTCCAAACTTTTCAGACTTGGATCCTCCAGCATTTCCCGCACATCTCTGACTGGGCGAGTGTACTGACTTACACAAAAGGTATGCCACATTCTACTGCAGTTTCCCCGCTCAGAGGGAACCAGGCGACAAAAGCGTTCAAAGTGTATCTCGGCCGCTTGGTTGCCAATGACATGCACTTCAACAACTATGTGGATCACCATGATACACAGTCGTTTGATGAGATTGTGTTATAGTCAGGATGGTAGGTCTGCATATCACATTTCACTGCTCCTCATCTGCCCAAGTGTGTCGTACATCAATTTGGCTACACTTAGACCATTCTCAAACACCATGTTATCTCTACTTCTCCTATTTAACATGTATACAGATGGAGGACATGTTTGATGATTATGAGAGTCATCTAGTATCGGAGGAGACACAAAATACCATAGTTGAGAGCGACTGAAGCTACGTCGACGAGTACATCAGTTGGTTCTTCAAGGTGTCACATATATATATGGTGAAGCATTCTCCAGGAGATCTATCGAGGTTAGCTCATCAAGAGATAGTAGAGGAGGAGCAAACACACTTAGATCATGTTGAGGATGTCTTGTTTAGATGTCGTCGCGTAGTAGAGTTTGCGCAGGCAGACATTGACAGAGGTATCTTCCCTAATGGGTCTGATGTGAGGCAAGTCCTATATGCCATCATGACGGAGGCACGGGGAGCATCGATGTACAAGAGACAATGCTGGAGGACGAGGGGATTGATTATCGAAGAGTCCAAGGAGCCGGAGGAGCTAGAGGAGACAGAGGAGATGTAGTCTGACATACACATTAGTGCAATAATATATAGTATTTGTACTTTGGATTCATTTTGGATTATATTTTATGTTCACTTCATGTTACTTTATCGTTGTTTTCAACTTTATTTAAATATGACATTTTTGGACCATTTGGATTTATAACTTCATTTTTTGCATCCAGATTGTATGATTTAAATCTTGTCACATAATATGATACATAACACTTATAAATTTTCACCTAAATACACATAAACAAAATATAACACGTATTATTCTGTTCTGATAGGTTACAGAGATGTATCTCCGTAAAATAAACGGAAATGCATCTTCGGTATAATAAATTTGTAAAATAACTTCTGAGCGTAATGCAAGTATATTTTTTAAATAATTACAGAAATACATCTCTGATTCATTTAATGTTTCAAGATACGTTTAAAAATACGATTCTAAAATCTAAAAAACATTTAAGTATTTTCATGTGGCGCTTAAGTAATATATAAAGTGCATTAAAAATTTTCCTAATAAATTAGGCTCATCAATATACATCATAGATTCATATAACCTATCCGTATACTCCCAAAAATATCAAAATCAACATATTTTACACTATAAACATGTTTCATTAAACCTTTCTCGAAATATACCATTTATGAAATATTCTTTAGTTAGTACATCTCAATGTTAAACATATACTTCTTGAAAATTGAAGTTAGTAATGCTATTGTGAATAATTCAACATCACATTTATAACCCTTTTTTTTTTTTGGTGAAATGTGTTTTGATCTATCACCTCACTGTATAGTCTTCCAGATGGATTGTATATGTTTTGATGTTGAACTTAATCTTGTCAACTTTACAGCAAATGCTATAATTAGTCTAGTGATATTTGAAAGATACAATCCAACAGCAATAAAATGTGATGCTTCAAAATTAAGAATGTCTTCATCTTGAAGAGGAAATATTATATATATTTTTGGCTTAAGTGAACCAAAAACAAAGGAATGCTTATTGGAAAATACATGGGACATGTTAGGACGGACTTAAGAAATAGTAACTTACAACATTTTTTAAAGTTGTTTTAAACGAATTTCTACGAGTTCTTCCAAATAACTATGGACATATAATTGCACCTTATATGAATAGCTTATAAATAAGTGCTCATTAAATAAATGTAACTAAACTGTTTATCCAAGACCTTGATCATCATATTTTGTTCAGGACACTGATTCCTATATTTAAATTAGCACCATTTAATATATTTCTTCGTGACCAGAGCATAAAAACAAATCATTTAAATAGACCAAAAAATAAGAGGGACATTATCTATATTTGCCATTTAATTGGTCAACTAACATCTCTTATTCTGATCAAGAACAAGAAAACTCAATGTGGCTATAAATCAGGCTCATCCATGTACATAATAGATTCATACAACCTATCCCTATACTCCCAAAAATATCAAAATCAAATTGGCACAAGTATGCTTTTTCGAGGCCACAATGACGATATCAACAACTCTCACAGGAAGATGGGAGCCATTACCAGCGTAATTGTTGAGAGCATCTTTATAAGGACATGAAGTGAAGGCCCTGCCGTGTCTTTGAATGGGTCTCCCACTCTGTCAAATAAATAAAAAAATTCAGTACTTGTTAAAAGTGTCCTACTTTACTAGACAAACAGAAAAATGTCACTGGTATGTTATAATAAACACTGGCCACAATGGCTGAATATTGATAGATTACTGATGAAATCAAAAGCAATCAAAAACCACGTTGCATATGCAGAAAAACATAAACATATGCATACAAAGTCATTGGCATGTTAAGGTCATTATTGTACAAGGAAGGTAGCGTATGAAATAACTTACGTATCTCCTGTTATTGCTGCTTTGTGAGCATCACTTCCCTTGCCTCCAAGAGCTCCAGTCTCTATGTACTTCTTTGCATTATCCCAGGCACCACCAGATGTGTTCAGGAAAAGTGCCATAAGGATACCAGACACTGTTGCAAACATCAGAAAAGCAGCAACAACTTTAGCTCCGAGTAAGGGTTGCCCTGTATAGTAGCCCAAAATTCGGAATAGAAAACCTGCAAATGATTAAGTAAATATACAATTAACATATCGCCGATCAGGTCATAGAAAAATGAAAAATAACATAGAATGTAGAAACAGTCGGTTGATATCTAGGCATTTTCCATAAAGTTGGTCCAGGAACTTTAGCAATGACAAAACTAGAGTACACACAAAACGATGCAACAAATTCATGGAAATATTTTTCAAATATACGAACAGTTTGCCCAAATGCAACAGAGCAATGCTACTATAAAATTTTCATAATCAGGTACAACTAACAACAGTACTTAGTTTATAGATCTTTTCAATGCCAAAACGAGTATGCAACTGCTTATTATCAACGTACTAGTGGAACAATTACAAGGAAATCATTTAGAACTCATAATCAGGAAATCAAACTACTTAAATAGAAAGACTTGGTGATGAGAAATATGGGAACTCTCCAAACTAGTCTTTTTTTACTCGAGTGTGAAGTAATATAGTATCTGCCATCTAGGCAGGGTATGCACAAAAAATGAGCAGAACACACGTACGAGTATTATGAAATACATGCTGAAACATTTTTAAAATCTCTGCCTCTAGAAATTCAAGACTAAAGTTATTTTGTCCATGTCTTAAATAGTCACAACAATTACTCACTTTCACCTAATGAGATGATTATCGTACAGCCCAAAACTTGTATAAATGTTATCATTCTCCCACAAGTTTTACTAGTAATAATATGTATGCAAATGCAATTGAAAAACAGAAGTTCACTCACCAACTACAATAGGTGAAATGATTGCCAAAGCACCAGGTTTTATCATCTCTCTTAATGATGCAGATGCTACAATTGCAACACAGCGAGCATAATCTGGTTTCTCCTTGTAATCCTGTAGAAAGCATTAAGCAATTAAAAGAAAGGGGGAAAAAAAGAGAGAGGAAAAAGGAGAATTCAAAACATAAACTAACATACTTAACATTACTTTACAAACTTAAACTCACCATTATACCAGGCCTTTCGATAAATTGCCTTCTTACTTCATTAACAACCTCTTGCGCAGTTCGGCCAACAGCAGCGCAGGCCCAAGCACTAAAGACATATATAAGCATGGCACCCAGCAACCCACCCACGAAAACTTCTGGAATTGCAATATCAACCTGCAATAACGTTTCAGATCCATATCACACTTTCTCTCCTTTTCTCTCAACTGCATAACTATAATAGTTGAATTAGATGGGAACCAGTTCTGCAGACCTGTTTAAAAGGTTCAAGAGAAAATGAAGAAACCTCGTCCATATAAGCACTAAACAGAAGGAAAGAAGCAAGCGCAGCAGAGCCAATGGCAAATCCTTTGGTGGTGGCTTTGGTTGTGTTACCCACGGCATCAAGGACATCAGTGATCTCTCGGACACTTTCAGGCTGATAATAGGTAATGTCAGTTTACATACCATGAGAAATCTAAAATATAAAAAGTAAGGAAAATATTTGTTTGGCCAGAAATACCTGTTGGCTCATTTCTACAATTCCTCCAGCATTATCAGCTATTGGGCCAAACATATCCATGGTAAGAATATAGGCAGCAGTGCTAAGCATTCCCATTGTTGCAACAGCTGTGCCAAACAGCCCACCAGTTGGGTTTCCTGTTTCATCTATTAGTCCAGCAGTCTGGCCCAGCCAGTACGCTGAGACAATCGCCACACTGATGACAAGGACTGGAAGACCAGTAGATTCCAGCCCCAAACTGACCCCGGCAATTATGTTAGTCCCATGGCCAGTAGAGCTAGAAAGGGCTAATGTGCGTACAGGCTCATGCTTGTAGTCAGTATAATACTTGGTGATCCAGACAAAAATGTACGCTGTAATAATACCAATCAACCCGCACAAAGCAAAGTTGAACCATGCTGAAGGTGCTTGCTCAACATAAAGTAACCACCGGGTAGACTGTAGAGTAAGTAAATTTAAACGGTAAGAGCGATAGAAGGTATATTGAATTTGAAAAGGTTGAAGATATTTTGTTGTGCAGTTCAAAACAGAAACTACATATCTCAACGACAAAAAAAAATACAGCAAATAGAACACAGCATGCTTAGCCAATTCACACAACTTAGAAAAGCCAAATTATTATATCACAAATGAAGATTAATTATTACCAAACCAAATGCTAGAACAGCTAAAACTATTGTAACAGAATATCCTTTCTGAAGAATTGCCATAGGATCTTCCATAGGAGTCATTACTCCAGATTCACGTGTACCCCGAATAGAAAATATTCCCACCGATGAAACTATCAGATCAAATGAGTGAACAACAAGAGGAAACAAGATGAAGCCAGATGGATCTGAATCAAAAGAAAAAAACATAAAATTAGTTGAGCAGAATACAACTCAGTGAAAATCAAAAAGAAATGAAAAGACAAGATAGAGTAACTAGGCACTTGCCTTCGATTTTACACTTTTGTGCCATTGTTCCCCCAAGTATCATGGCACTGATTATTTCAGCTGCAATACTTTCAAAAAGATCAGCACCTCTGGCAGCACAATCTCCCACATTGTCTCCAACCTTAGAATCAAACCAGCCCCATTAAGATACCACAGGAAGTACAGGACTAGGAAAAAAACAGTAAAGACAGAAACAGAAAGGCCACGGATATTATAAACAGCATACAGTTATTTTCATTTGGCTGATGTCTATAATTTTATGAGTGAAAGAATTTTACAAAACTTTCCTATATGTATATCAATCAGTATATGACTATGTTCATAATATCTTATTTTTCAATATTTTTTTGCAAGAAACTTAAATTTAAGATATATTGAAATATATACATCTACGATGGACACCACTACAAAATTCCATGTTTAAACTGCAAAGATATTGTTTTTTTTCTTCTTCTAAATTTATCAGTATATTCCAATTTATATTACATACTTTCTTCTCTAGTTATCAAATAGTTTAACAAAACCAGAACAATGACTAAAAAAGTTTGAGAAATCCCATAAACTTCTACATAAGAACAAATGCAAATATTTAAGTCTTAGGAACTTATAATCAGAGAACACCTTCCAGTAAATTCAATCAGAGTAAAATTCAACTTGTCTAGCATCAACACCTTTAAATATGACCATGTAAAACATCAATGGAAGTTAAACATGAACAATAGTAATTAGACATACTGTTTCCGTTAATTATAACCTTATTATGACTTTAAAATTTTCCAAACTATACTATAGCCCTGAGAAAAACAAGTAGTAGTCTACTGAAACCCCAGATGACATAAAGAACAATTAAACAATTACCAGATCAGCAATAACAGCAGGATTTCTAGGGTCATCTTCAGGTATTCCCTGTTCTACTTTTCCGACAAGGTCTGCCCCAACATCAGCTGCTTTAGTGTATATTCCACCACCCAACTGAGCAAACAGTGCGACAAAGGAGGCACCAAATCCATATCCAACTAGAAGAAGCGGCACTGACGGAAAGCAAAAATCATATAAAAATCAAATAGCAATAAAATGCAGGTAATGCTCTGATCCCTAACAGTAAAGACAAAATCATGGAGCAATCACATAAGCTACAAATCATTTCAGACCACATTAAATTATCCCCACTTCAACTCACTATGCTTAAAATGGATGCAGAGCGTATTTAGGGGTGAAAAGGAAATAATCTTTTGGGTTTTTCAGTACATTTAGGAACCATTCGGGACCACAGTCAGATCTATACACAAATAAAAATTCACCAGATCACAAACACTTACCAAATGGAAAACTATAACAATGAAACATTATAAGCACTTATCTATGTTAATAATACAACATCTAAACTTCAAACATTTTAAAAGTAACTTTTTCATTCATTATAATGAATAAGTTCGGGGGAGAAGTCTGCACATACAATCAGTAACCTTCATTGAACCCGGTGTGTCCACTCCCAGCCAAACATAAAATGTGGCATAAAGGACTGCTATACCAATTACAGCCATACCAACAACAATGATAGCTGATAAACCTCCTGCACGAGTAGCTACCTGCAGAACTTTCTTTCAGTTAATATAGGAATAGCGAACTGTTCATCTTTTTTCTTAGGAGCTGATACTGAACTAATGACAGTTAACCTGCAATGCCTCTCTTGCAGACCGTCTCGCGGCACTAGAGACTCTGACATTGGCACGAACTGAGACCCACATCCCTACATATCCAGCAGAACCTGAACAAAGGGCACCTAAAAGGAAAGAAGCTACAGTGATGTATGCAGATGTTGTCCTGAAATAGAATGTATATGACAGATGAGAATATGTAAAATGTTCAAGAAAGGATTTATAGCCTATATAGTTGTGATGTCACCTTCCTATGCCAGAAGCTTCCTGTTGAGGAGTTATGCGGCGAAACAAATATATGCCAAGAATGACAAGAGCAAGCACCATAGCCATCTTGGATATAGTTCCATACTGGGTCCTAATAAATCCTTCAGCTCCATCTCGTATAGCATCAGCTATCTAGAAAGTAATATGATAAGCACAGGACAAAAAAACAAAGAGTTTGTGGTATGTAATCCAATTATCAAACAGTCATCATGAAAGACTATCTACAATAATTTTAGCACTCAAACAGTTATCATTCTTAACCACTAATTTTTTTATAATAAGCTGAATACCAAATGGCCTCACAGATCTTCTGACAGAAACCAGGATCTATGCACATTAACAAAATGTTCTGGACTTGCTAATGCTGATAGTTGATCAAGTTTACCTGTGTCTATTAGTAATTTTCACAGGATATTTAAACAAAATATTTCACAAGATAACTTTGGGCCTAACTTCCTGTTTTTAATTCGGTTTTTATTTTTTGAATTTCTGAACGTCCTGTTTTTAAAATTGGACTATCTTTCATTTGATTCAGTTTCCTCTGTAAAGCCTGTATTGCTCTTCATATCACATGATTAATCCACTTGAGGCAAATTTCCATCCAGATTAATTAAACTGAGGAAAACTGAATTGGAAGTCCAAAACTCAATTTACCAGTAACCAAATAGAAGTTGTATTTTACATGAAAATTGATTTTTATTTTAGGCTAAATATGATGTGGCAATTTTATTTTAGCCGAACCTCTCTCATAAGTGACCAGTGTTATCAAATTGCCCCGCCATGGCCGCTATGGCAGATTTACATGGCGGTTTTTGGGCTCACCGCAATGGTAAATATCGACCGCTAGTGTGGGTTTTCTGCCATAATCCGCAATAACGGCGCCACAAAGCGGCCGATATGGCGGGATTTTGCCTCTCCGCATCGACAATACTGTAAGTGACTCACAGTAATCAACCTTGTTCTCTCTCTCAAGTCAAGGGACTCACAGAAATCAATTTTTCCTACGCCTACAAAGATGCATAATTGCTCCAAGTCAATCTTAACACCTTTCTATAAAAATATGTCTTATAGTATTTATCATTTCCGAAAACCAAATGGATCAACTTTTTCCATAATGTTTTATCTAGTACCATGCTTCTATCTGAAAACCAAATTGCTAGAAAATATCAGAGTTCATGAAATTGAGAGATATTGATTAGGCTAGCCTCATGTGGGGGGGTGTATATCGTACTTTACCCTCATTCAAATACACAATTCAAAACATATTTTCAGTCTCATGTGATTCAGAGAGAGGCCCTTGACAACACTTTCCAGATTGCAGTAAGTGAAGAAACCCACCAAAACATAGGAAAAAGATTTACCTGAACCATTTCAGGAGGACCCTCATCTTTAGCAAGCACCCACTTCATAAGATATATCGCCACAAGGAAGCTGAGAATACAAATAGAGATGACAAACACAATAATTGGAGATGTTCTTGCACCCATGTAAAAGATAGCTCCAAACCCCAGCAGTAAAAGAACAAACAGGACACGAACATTTATACCCAATAGAATTCGAAATAGCTGCAGAAAAATATAAGTAGACAATTTCAGCAACCACACAATTAGTATTAACTATATAGTTCATCAGACATTGCTGAAGAAAAACATAGTTCAAAAGGCAACTCAATACACAAATCTCCCACCAAATGGAGTTTGGGGAGGGTAGATTCATGAAGCAGCCTTACCCCCACAAATAGAGAGGTTGTATGCAATCTTACATTGCACTAAGGTCGCTCTTTGAACAAACTTATACCTCAATCATCAAAAAACTTTGCAGAAATTTGACAAAACTAAATGTAAGAACAATAAGGTGCAAGTGCAACAAGTGATTTACCAGAGGTGTGTAAGGTTTAGTACGCATATTAGGGAAAGTTCTTGGTCTGTCATGATAAGAACCCAAAGTACCACTCTCCATATCTTCATCCATCATTATAGAATGTGTTGAATTCACTCTCCGTACAACAGGATAAGGGCTGTACTCACCTCCTTGGGGCAAGTCACCCCCTGAACCCGGTCGCTGAATTTTGAATTTCCTTTATCAAAACACCCAAAAAAAATCCACAATTCACATTCAACAAAAAGGGCTTTCTTATCTTCTTCTTCCTTTTCAGTATTTCACAGTAGAAAAAACTACACAATTCACACAAAAACAAAACGAAAAATTAAACACAAGTTAATAAGTACATTGAAGATTTATGAAATGAATGCAACTAACGAGATTCGAAATTAGGATTTAAAGAGAATTTACGGAATCACGTAACCGGATCTAAATTCATCGGCATTTAGGATTCGAAAAGCGATTCAAATGAAAATGAAATTGAAAATGAGATCTGAAAGTGCTTACGGTTTCGAAATCGCGTTTAGCTTAATCTCTTGTCAGAGTCCACACAGACACAGTCTCATACACGAAGCGGAAGCTCTTTCTTTTTTCTCTTCAATTTTTTTATTTTATTTAATTCTTATTGCACGGTTTTTGTTTCTTAAGAACACAAAACTGAAGATAGTTGTAATAAATAAAGGGTAATGTTAACTTGTGCCCTTGGGGCACATGTTAAGAATTAAATTAAGAAATATCATCTTGGAAATTGTGTACAAACTTAAATTAAAGTATAAAATTAATTTTTAAATTGTTTTTTTCAATACAAATTTACTAAAAGTGGTTTCCTTAACATGTGCCCAAAGGGCACAAGTTAACATTACCCATAAATAAATTTCTGATTGATCCACTTCGTTCCCTCTCTCTTTTTTTTTGTTGCTATTTTTTCTTTAATTAATTAATTAATTAACGTTTTATGATATATATGGTAAACGTGTCAAATCTATTCAATAAGCTTGCGCCACGTCATAATCGATTCCTTCTTATTGGTCAGTTGTGTCATATACACACACCCGCATTATTCTTACTTTATTTTTTTTATGTTTGTTTCTGTATTTTTTATTATTATTGGTCTAATCAAAGTTGCTAAAATAGTAAAACTATAAAATCAGCTTTTTCTAAAATAATAAAACTAAAAGAATCAACTTCATTTGTTAAGAAAAATGATTAAATGCCCTTTTTTTCTTGACCGAAATCAAATTCACTTTGAGTTTAGATAAACTTGATAGTTTTTTAATAAAAATTAAATTCAATATAAAAAGATTAAAAAAAAGGTAAATGATTAATTGACTTCTAATCTAAAACGGTTTGATCTAAAAATATTACATGGAGCATCCTTCATTTTAATTTTAATTTGAGTATGAGTAAGTAGGTTGGACATAGATTCAGTTATTTTTATAAATATCTATTTTAACAAGTTTTAACTAAAATCTCTGTAAATGCACTTTAAGGTGCATGATATTAAAATACACATTTATTAAACAACACTCATTTGTTTTTATGTAGATGTGTTTTAGCAAATTTTAACTAAAAAATAGATAAATGCACTATAAGATGCATGTTGCTAAAATAGACATTTATAAAAACAAATGAGTTTACTCAAGTAAACTAATATATATATATATATATATATATATATATATATATATATATATATATATATATATATATATATATATATATATATATATATATATATATATATATATATATATATATATATATATATATATATATATATATATATATATATATATATATATGATCCGACCTGATCAGGTGGGGATCACGGGTTGGCCACACGCTGTTGGGCTGCTACCTGTTCGCCGGTGATGAGGAGGAGAAGGGGGGTGTACCTGCAAGACACTCAAATGCCAAAGTAAGAAATTGGGCAGAGTGAGAGCAAAGTACAGAAAGGGCAAGATGTGAATTACCTGACCCTCTTGAGGAAGAGGGTATTTATAGAGAGACCCCAGCGCTGGGCCAACGGTCATTTGAGGTGGGCTGGATGACCAGGCCCAACCCTAATGACTGCTAGGGCTTACGTGGAGTAGTGAAGACCAGGACGTGGTCTTCGCCCTAGTCCAACTGCTCCTTGATTTCCGGAAAGTGGGTTTGACCTGCTCTTTCGGAGGTGGGCAGTTGGTTGATGACGTGTCCCCGCGGAGGGGAGCACGTGAAGAACGTGCACCAGGCACGTTATTCTTCCCGCGGAGGGGAGCTTGGGAGATTCCCCGGGGCGCAATGTTCTCCCCGCGGAGGGGCGGAGCCAAGGCCTCGTTTTGATACGTTGGGGTGCGTCCTGCTCGGTCGATAAGAGGGAACGGCGAGAGGCTGTGGGTTGCGTCGCCCGTGCCCGGTGGTGCGTTCCGCCCGTCCAGCGGGGCGTGCGTGCCCGGCGTGGCCAATTCGCTTATTGGGCCGCGCGAGGCACTGGGCTGGACCGAGGTCGGGCCCAGGCCAGAACAGGAGCCCCCCAAGTCGAAGCTATGGGGAAAGAGCGATGACTTAAGGTCGCTGTGTCAGGGAGAGAGGTAACGAAACGGGAGGTTCGTCGGGACTCGTGCATGGTGGGACGGGCGCTCGTGCGGGGATCCTCGGTCGTCGGCGGAGCGGGGTGAAAGTAGGTGAAGGGGCGCGACCGTCAGGCTGCCGCCACGTGCCGTGCGTTAAGCGGTCGTAGGGGTGGCTACCCTATGTCATTAATGAGCCTAGTGTCGCTTCGAATCCCGCGCCGGGTTATAAATACGGGGGTCCCCGCTCATTTTATTACTTTTCACTCTGTTGTTGTACCTGCGAAGCTCTGACATCTTTGCTCGTCCGCCGCTTGCCGCCGATCGCCGCCGCACCGTTTGATCCTTCCCTCCGTTCGCCGCCGTTACAAGTGAGTTCTCATTTCTCTTCCTTTTTATTTCCGTCGTTTAATTAGAACGCGTGGTCGGGGCATGATGAATGCCCCGAGGAGGGACGCAAGATCCGCCGTATCTGACGAATTTTCTGGTGAGTGTCCCAGGGAGAATCGGTTGTTCCGATGAATGTCCCGAGGACGGGGGCTTTCTCCGATGAATGCTCTGGGGACGAGTGCCTTTTCCGGTGAATGCCCCGGGGAGGCGCGCTTTTTCTAGTGACCGTCCCGCGGAGAGATGGCGAGTCGGCTTAAGACGCCCCGAGGAGGGTAGACGGGGAGCGCGTGTTTGCTCGTCGTTCTCTGGCCTTTGTCGCCCTTTCACTTGACCTGCGATGGAAGGGTGGATTTGATCCTGGCTATCGAATTCAACGTTGTCCTCTGCTTTTTAGGTGTAGATGTCGGCTTTGGTACCGGGGATAATGGTCGAAGACAACGAACCCGAGGTCCCGGACTTTGATGACGAGCGCATCGCCCCGTCCGAAGAATTGGCGGCTGAGGAGCCGCTGTCTACCCTGTCTTGTTTTGTGGCCGACGCGTCCGACGTGTATGCCACCGCCGAGGATACGCCTATAGGGGAGCCGCAACATTGGCAGGTGTACCGACCGAAAGAGCATCATCGCATCTGCTCGCGATATGGGCGGCGGATGTTCCCGATGCACGAGTTCTACTTTAAAGAGGCTCGGCTCCGGTTACCGTTCTCCGCCTTTCATCTGGGGCTCTTTGATTGGTTGCGTTTGGCCCCGTCCCAACTGCACCCCAACGCCTTGGCTTTCATCCGCGCCTTCGAAGTGGTGTGTTTCTACCTCGATGTGGAGTCGACGGTACCGTTGTTTTTCCGTATCTTCTACTTACAGCGGCAGACGGTGAATGGCCGCCACGGATGGGTCTCATTTAAACAGTCGACCAAGCTCTTCAAGGCGTATAGTGATTACGTCAAGGATTTCAAAAGTCGGTTCTTCCTCGTTAAACCGATCACACAGCAGGGCTCGGATACTCTCTTCGACGAGGGCGGGCGAATGGTGGACGGCCAGCGGTTCCTCGCGTGGCTTCCCAAGATACATCTGTTGTAGACCGTGGAGCACTTCAACCGAGGTACGGACAGGTATATCGTACGAGCGGGGACCCTCGAGGAGAAAGACATGGCCGCCTATTTGAAAATAGTCGCCTTTGTGCAGTCTCTTCCTCCGTCGAAGCTGGTGACGCCCGACGGTCGGTATATCCTTGACTCGCAGGGGAATGTGCGAACTAAGAAGCGACTGATTAATACCAAGACCCTGCTCGGTTGTGCGACCGGGGCGGCCGCTCTGGATTATCTAGGTAGGAATGTTCATTTTCTCCCCGTGGTCGGGGTTCTGGCTGTCGCTAACTCTTTCTTTGTTTTTGCAGCGAACATGTCTTCTGTCGAGGAGCGGGTAAAGCAGTTGCGCGCTACCAGGAATGTCGCGGTCCCGAGGACGCGGGTGAGTCAGTTGGTCGGACAGGAGGTCGTGACGCCGGGGGGGGGGCAGAGTTCGTCTTCTTCGCCTCAAGGGATTCAGTCTCCTTCGTCTCAAGGAGCATCGAAAAGGCAGAGGTCCGAGGAGCCCCGAGGTGTGGTAGATCTGACGGTCGGTTCGGCCGAGGAAGGTTATGTCGTCCCGCCCTGCCATCAGCATCCGGGCTATTTTCATGGTGCTCGTTCTCCTACCGTCTCTGCTGGGGAGGTGAAGGCTGTCCGTCAGGCCGATCGAGAGTCTCGTCGATGTGTCCTGGCGAAGGACTTGGCTGCAATGATGCGGACGTTCACGACGGCTCTTGTGCTGAACGAGGAGGGTTGCTCCGCTGCCGAGCTGTCTAAACTGCAGGGGGACCTTACCTTTATGCAGTCGCGGTTGGCCAAGCTTACTGAGGAATTGGAGAAGAGTCAGAAGGATGTTGCTGAGCAGCGAAAACGGGCAGAGGGCGCTGAGGGGAAGGTGACCTCGCTGGAGGAGAAGTTGAGGGAGGCGACGGCCGAGGTGCAGGCGCTGAAGGTTCGCACGGAAGTCTTGGACAGCGCAGTTCGTCCGGCCGAGGACGAAACAGATGGAGATCGACGGTTAATCACTCGTGCTGACCTGATTGCCCGTATCCGGGTGTTGGAAGGTGACTGTTTGGAGGTTGTCGAGGTCAGATTTAAGAACGTTGTCGAGCAGATTCAGGTCGCCAACCCCGGTGTTGCGTTGGTCGTGGATGGGATCGGGCCGTATCACGAGATCGTTGATGGGAAGGTGGTCGATCCCTATCTTGTTGTTCCTGAGGAGGATCCCGCGGTTGCTGATCAGGCGGATGAGGTAGCATGAGTTGTCGGGCCTGCGTGCTTGTTGTTTTTATGGCCTGTGTGCCGACATTTGTGACTTATCTTTCTTTGGGCCTGCGTGCTCTGTTTTTGTAACATTAACTACTGGCCTGGTGCCCGCTTTTTGCTTAATATATTTTTTGTGAATTTTCTAAGTGTGCGCTCGGTATTTGCATGATGTTTATGCTCGTTTTTCGTATTTATTTGTTTATTTGAATGCTTTTGACATGCATGTCTCGATATGCCGTGGGTCTGTTCGGGTGTTAGCTCGACGACTTGTTACCGGTGGTGAAGGGAACCGGCCGGTTTGGCCGGCGACGTAGCCGGGCCGTTTCGGGGGTAGTTATCCCCGGGGCGTGGACGTCCCATCGCGAGCTGGGTGTCCTGCCGATTTTGGTACAGCGGCGGGGGATCTCGGTCGAGGTGTTCCTTGCCGAGCAAGGCTGTCTGCCCGCGCGCACGAGAGGCAGGGCTTGCTTTTCTTTGGTCGCTAGTGGACGCGGGGGTGTGCGGTGGTACCATGTCGCCCCTCCAGTGGTCGGGACGATGGGTCGTCGCGGGCAATGTTCTAACTGTAGTACCGCTTAAGCTTCGCGGCGTTCCATGGTCGAGCTAGTTGTTCACCGTGCAGGTTTTCGAGGTAATAGGCCCCGTGCTCCGTTTTGTCGCGGACTCGGTAAGGGCCTTCCCAGTTCGCAGCCAGTTTGCCCTCGTGGGAGTCTTTCTGGTTTCTGCGTAGAACTAAGTCGCCTGTTTGAAAATCGCGTTTTAGGACTTTGTTGTTGTGGCGAAGTGTGACTTGTTGCTTCAGTCGGGCTTCACGGAGGGCTGCCCCTGAGCGGATTTCTTCGACGAGGTCGAGCTCTTCTCGGAGAGCGTCGGCGTTGTCGTCGGTGCCCAGGGGAGCTTCCGTTCGTCGGGATGGTTCGCGAATTTCAGGAATGTCGCGGTCCCGAGGACGCGGGTGAGTCAGCTGGTCGGACAGGAGGTCGTGACGCCGGGGGGCAGAGTTCGTCTTCTTCGCCTCAAGGGAGTCAGTCTCCTTCGTCTCAAGGAGCATCGAAAAGGCAGAGGTCCGAGGAGCCCCGAGGTGTGGTAGATCTGACGGTCGGTTCGGCCGAGGAAGGTTATGTCGTCCCGCCCTGCCATCAGCATCCGGGCTATTTTCATGGTGCTCGTTCTCCTACCGTCTCTGCTGGGGAGGTGAAGGTTGTCCGTCAGGCCGATCGAGAGTCTCGTCGACGTGTCCTGGCGGAGGACTTGGCTGCAATGATGCGGACGTTCACGACGGCTCTTGTGCTGAACGAGAAGGGTTGTTCCGCTGCTGAACTGTCTAAACTGCAGGGGGACCTTACCTTTATGCAGTCGCGGTTGGCCAAGCTTACTGAGGAATTGGAGAAGAGTCAGAAGGATGTTGATGAGCAGCGAAAACGGGCAGAGGGCGCTGAGGGGAAGGTGACCTCGCTGGAGGAGAAGTTGAGGGAGGCGACGACCGAGGTGCAGGCGCTGAAGGTTCGCACGGAAGTCTTGGACAGCGCAGTTCGTCCGACCGAGGACGAGACAGATGGAGATCGACGGTTAATCACTCGTGCTGACCTGATTGCCCGTATCTGGGTGCTGGAAGGTGACTGTTTGGAGGCTGTCGAGGTCAGATTTGAGAACGCTGTCGAGCAGATTCAGGTCACCAACCCCGATGTTGCGTTGGCCGTGGATGGGATCGGGCCGTATCACGAGATCGTTGATGGGAAGGTGGTCGATCCCTATCTTGTTGTTCCTGAGGAGGATCCCGCGGTTGCTGATCAGGCGGATGAGGTAGCATGAGTTGTCGGGCCTGCGTGCTCGTTGTTTTTATGGCCTGCGTGCCGACATTTGTGACTTATCTTTCTTTGGGTCTGCGTGCTCTGTTTTTGTAACATTAACTACTGGTCTGGTGCCCGCTTTTTGCTTAATATATTTTTTGTGAATTTTCTAAGTGTGCGCTCGGTATTTGCATGATGTTTATGCTCGTTTTTCGTATTTATTTGTTTATTTGAATGCTTTTGACATGCATGTCTCGATATGCCATGGGTCTGTTCGGGTGTTAGCTCGACGAATTGTTACCGGTGGTAAAGGAAACCGGCCGGTTTGGCCGGCGACGTAGCCGGGCCGTTTCGGGGGTAGTTCTCCCCGGGGCGTGGACGTCCCATCGCGAGCTGGGTGTCCTGCCGATTTTGGTACAGCGGCGGGGGATCTCGGTCGAGGTGTTCCTTGCCGAGCAAGGCCGTCTGCCCGCGCGCACGAGAGGCAGGGCTTG
Organism: Lathyrus sativus; assembly: GCA_963859935.3. Lineage (NCBI taxonomy): Eukaryota > Viridiplantae > Streptophyta > Magnoliopsida > Fabales > Fabaceae > Lathyrus > Lathyrus sativus. Next base: position 2,271,238 of record OZ012741.1, on the reverse strand, counting down.
CTTTTCTTTGGTCGCTAGTGGACGCGAGGGTGTGCGGTGGTACCATATCGCCCCCCCATTGGTCGGGACGATGGGTCGTCGCGGGCAATGTTCTAACTGTAGTACCGCTTAAGCTTTGCGGCGTTCCATGGTCGAGCTAGTTGTTCACCGTGCAGGTTTTCGAGGTAATAGGCCCCGTGCTCCGTTTTGTCGCGGACTCGGTAAGGGCCTTCCCAGTTTGCAGCCAGTTTGCCCTCGTGGGAGTCTTTCTGGTTTCTGCGTAGAACTAAGTCGCCTGTTTGAAAATCGCGTTTTAGGACTTTGTTGTTGTGGCGAAGTGTGACTTGTTGCTTCAGCCGGGCTTCACGGAGGGCTGCCCCTGAGCGGATTTCTTCGACGAGGTCGAGCTCTTCTCGGAGAGCGTTGGCGTTGTCGTCGGTGCCCAGGGGAGCTTCCGTTCGTCGGGATGGTTCGCGAATTTCGACCGATATCACGGCCTCGGTTCCGTACGTGAGGCGAAATGAGGTTTCTCCCGTGGTTGAGTGGGGAGTGGTGCGGTACGCCCAGAGGACGTTGTGGAGCTCTTCGACCCATGCTCGTTTGGCGTCGCCGAGTCGTCGTCTGAGTCCCCTGAGTATGACTCTGTTCGCCGATTCCGTCTGGCCGTTTGTCTGAGGGTGTTCGACCGAGGCGAAGTGGTGTTTGGTTCCGAGTTTGGTGACGAAGTCGCAGAAGTTTTTGTCCGTGAATTGTGTGCTGTTGTCAGTGACGATGGCGAGTGGGACCCCGAATCTGGCGAGGATGTTGCGTTTGTAGAATCGGAGTATGTTGTGGGCGGTGATTTTGGCCAGAGCTTCGGCCTCGATCCGTTTGGTGAAGTAGTCAACTCCCATGATGAGGTACGTGTTCTAGTAGGAACCTAGGGGGAAGGGCCCGAGGATGTCCAGCCCCCACCAGGCGAATGGCCATGGAGATGAGAGGGGCGTGAGGTCGGTTGGGGGGGGCGAGGTGCATGTCCCTGTGTCGTTGACATTTATCACATCGTTTAACGTGTTCCTTCGCGTTGGATTGCATTGATGGCCAGTAATAGCCTGCGCGTAGGGCCTTTCGTGCTAGGGATCTTCCGCCGAGGTGCTGCGCGTTGATGCCTTCGTGGATTTCCTCTAGAACGGCTGCGCTCTGGGACTTACCTATGCATTTGAGGAGTGGGATTGTGAAGCCTCGACGGTACAGTTGTCCTTCGAGGAGAACGTACGAGCAGGCGCGTCGTCTGGTTGCGCTAGCCTCTCCAGGGTTGGCCGGAAGATGGCCGGTGCTGAGATAGGTGTGGAGCGGGGTCATCCAGCAGTCAGTATCCCCGACGACGTTGATATCGAGGGGGGTGGTGGTCGCGCTGGTACTTGGTTGCGACAAGATCTCTTGAATGACCGACTTGTGGCCGCCTCGCTTTTTGGTGCTTGCCAGTTTGGAGAGGATGTCGGCGCGGGTGTTCTGCTCGCGAGGGACGTGCTGAATCTCTGCTGTGTCGAAACCTCGCAGTTTTTCGGTGATGAGCGCGAGGTATTCGGCGAGGGTGTCGTTTTTTGCTTGATATTCGCCTCGGACTTGTGAAGCGACTAGCTGGGAGTCCGTGTAGATTCGGATGTCCCTGGCTCCCAGGTCGGATGCCAAGCGAAGGCCGACCAGAAACGCTTCGTACTCGGCCTGGTTGTTGGTCGTCGGGAAGGCCAGTGTGAGGGAGACTTCGATCACCGTACCCTCTTCGTTGTCGAGGACGATGTCGGCGCCGCTTCCCGTGGAGTTGGAGGAGCCATCCACAAAAATGGTCCAGAGGTGGTTCCTGGCGGTGGGGTCGGGCGATGTGGTCATCTCGGTGACGAAATCGGCCAAGGCTTGAGCCTTGATGGCGTGCCGGCCCTCGTAGGTGATGTCGAACTCGGAGAGTTCTAGCGACCATTTCAGCATGCGTCCGGCCATGTCGGGGCGGCCGAGGAGCTAGCGGATTGGCTGATCGGTGCGGAGCACGATGGTGTGTGCGAGAAAATAATGCCGGAGTCGGCGGGCTGCTGTTATGAGGGCCAGGGCGACCTTCTCGATCAGCTGGTATCAGACTTCTGGGCCGTGGAGAGCTTTGCTAGTAAAGTAGATGGGCTTTTGGCCCTCCCCGGATTCGCTGACGAGGATGGCGCTGACAGCTTCGTTGGCTACGGCCAGATATAAGTATAGGGTTCCGCCCGTCGCGGGGCGCGTCAGCACTGGTGGTTCGGATAAGACGCGTTTGAGGTGGCAAAGGGCTTTCTCACATTCGTCCGTCCATTCGAATTTGGTCTCCTTCCTGAGCAGTTTGAAAAATGGGAGGGTGTGTTGGGCCGACTTGGCAATGAATCGTGAGAGGGAGGCAAGCACGCCGTTGAGGGACTGGATGGCCTTCTTCGTGGTAGGCGTGGTGATATTGGAGAAGGCGTGACATTTGTCCGGATTGGCTTCGATCCCCCGTTCGGTCAAGTAGTAGCCGAGGAATTTACTGGCGCAGACGCCAAAGGTGCACTTCTCCGGGTTGAAACGCATGCGGCACGACCTTGCGGTCTCGAAGACCTTCTAGAGGTGTGTCGCGTGGTCGTTCTCCGTGCCAGATTTGACGATCATGTCGTCCATGTATACTTCGAGCATGTCTCCGATTTCGTCGTGGAAGACACGGTTCATCATCCGCTGGTATGTGGCCCTGGCGTTTTTGAGGCCGAAGGGCATCACGTTGTAATAGTAGTTGCCCGACGCCATCATGAAGGTCGTGGCTTGTTTATCGTGTTCGGCCATCGGATCTGATTGTATCCCGAGTACGCATCCATGAAGGACAAGAGCTTGAAGCCCGCGGAGTTGTCGACGAGCTTGTCGATGTTGGGGAGGGGGTAGGCGTCCTTAGGACATGCCCGATTGAGATCAGTATATTCAACACACATGCGCCATTTTCCATTATTCTTTTTAACGAGTACAACATTGGACAGCCAGGTTAAATACCGGGCTTCCGAAATAAAATTTGCCTCTAATAGGTCTTTTACAACTTGTTCGGCCGCTGCCGATTTTTCGGGGGATTGGCGATGCCGGCGTTGTACAACGGCCTTTGCGGTCGGGTTGATGGACAGCTGGTGGCAGGCGACCTCGGGGGTCGAGTCCTGGCATTTCCGCGGCGCTCCAGGCGAAGAGGTCGGCGTTCTCGTGGAGGCAGGCTTGGAGCTGTCGTTTCGCGAGGTCTGGGAGTCCGGCGCCTATCCTCACGGTTCTGTTCGTGTCTTCCCCGAGGGGGACGAGTTCGAATTCTCCGTCCGGGATGGGGCGCGCTGGGTGTGAGGGCTGCCCGTTGACTTCGCTGGTCTTTGTTTCGTGGTTGAGCTCGCCGGGGAAGCGACTGTCGAGTTCAACGGATCCGACCAACTCCGTTGGTTCGCCCTTTGGCGTTGTGTTTGAAGTTTTCTTCTTGGTCGCTGAAGCGATGGAGTCTAGGCCTTTCAGCGCGGCTTCAAAACATCTTCGGGCGGCCTCGATGTCTCCGTTGAGGGTCACCACGGCTCCCCTTCTTGTGTAGTATTTCATCTTCAGGTGGACGGTGGAGGATACCGCGGTGAGTTCTGCTATCGTCGTCCTGCCCAGGATGCAGTTATAGAGGGATGGGCATTCGATGACTAAGAAACGGATGCTAATGTCCCTAGCTGTTTCCTCTTCTCCGAAGGTGACTTTCAATTCCACGTATCCCCAAGGTCTCGTCGTCGTCCCGTTGAACCCCTGAAGGTCAGAGCCCACGTAGGGGGAAAGGTTGGATTCATCGAGCTGGAGAATTGTGAACAGGTGTGAGTACATGATGTCAACCGAGCTCCCGCCGTCGACGAGGAGGCGCCTGACGTCGAAGTTTGCCATCCGGGCACGTATGAGCAGGGGTATGTTGGAATTGGGGGATCCCCCGGGGAGTTCCTCGAGGTAAAATGTGATCGGGTTGGAGCGGCCTCGGAATTTGTCGAGCGTGCTCATTTTGCCAGAGTTGTTCGCGATGAGTTCGTCGAATTTTCTTTTCACGGATCCGATGGACAGACTCCTCGTGGCTCTATCAGAGATGACCATGGCTCTGGGGAAGTATTCCCACCGGCTGGTTGGTCGGATTGGTTCATCGATTAGGTCGGGCCCTTCGGGGAGACCGAATTCTCTGCCCGCGAACCAATCCTCGGGGCGGCTGACACACAACACGACCTGGAGTCTGCTGTTGTCCTCTGGAGATGGAAGTTCCTCGACTTTCTTGGCTTCTGGAGCCTCTTGCCTAGGTGGTTCGCCTCCTCGGGTGTATCTCTTCAGGTGACCGTCTTTGATCAGAATTTCGATCGCATCCTTGAGATGGATGCAATCTTCTGTCACATGCCCGTGGCTCCTGTGAAATCGGTAATATTTCAATTTGTCCACGTTTGGTTTGGGGGGTGTCAGTCGCGGGAAACAGACACCTCCCTGTACGAATTCTGTTTTGGCGCATTCGGCCAGTATGCGCTCGTGGAAAGCAACTAAGGCCGTGTATTCCGTGAATCGGCCGGCAGGGCCACGCGGTTCACGTTGTTCACGGGGCTCGCGGGGGCGGTCTTCGCGACGGCGGTCTCCCCCCCGTCGATGGCTCGAGGCTCCGTCGTCTCGGTGCCCGCGGGGGGCCTCCCGGTCTCGGGTGTCTCGAGCGGAGTTGGCCGCTTGCGTTTCTTCGAATCGGATATAGTGCGCGGCCCTGTCGAGGAAGTCTTGGAGTGATGTTGGTCGGTGTATGCCTACGGCCTCGTAGAACTTAGAGTCGTGGCGCAGACCTTGCTCCATTAAGTAGCGTTTCATCTCGTCTGACGTCGTCACCTGCACTGCTTCTCGAGTGAATCTCTCGATGTACTTCCGGGGAGGTTCGTCGGGGCCCTGGATGATCGCCCCGAGGACTGCTTCCGTCTTTGGGTGGCGTCGGGACGCCGTAAAGTGTTTGGAGAACAGGTCCTTCAAGACCCTCCATGACGTAACTGATTCGGGCTCCAGACTTTTATACCAGGTCATAACGCCCTTCCTCAGAGTCGTCGGGAAGAGTCTGCACTTGATGGCTCCCTGGACGTTTCGGTAATCGAGCATGGCCTCGATATCCTCTAGGTGATCGTCCGGGTCGGTCGTGTCGTCGTACGTCGACAGCGTCGGGGGCTTCTCCATCCCTTGGGGTATGGGGGCAGCCATGATTTCTCGGGACAGCGGGGTGCGGTAGTCGTCCTCGTCGCTGGGTGCCGGGGATCGATGGGGAGATGAGCCGTTCAAATTAGGCCCCTGGTTTCGGGTTCTCGTCCTCCCGCCTGGGTTGTCGCCTCGAGGATCCCTGGTCGGGATCGCCGCAGTGCTCTGGTTCCTCTCGCGAACGTGCCTTGCTGGGGATCTGGTGCGTTCTCGTGCCACCTGTGTGCGGTGCCTCTCCAGCCGCGGCCGACGGTTTCTGGGTCGAGGTGAGGGGCTCCTCAAACCTCCGTTCTGGTCTTCCCGCGGGGGGTACCTCGGAGGACCGATGCGTTCTAATTCTCCAATTCTCGCATTTTGTTGGAACAGCAGTTGGTTCGTCTGGTTGATGGCCGTAAAGAGGGCGGCCACCGTTGGGTCCGCTCCCGCCGGGATGGGAACGAGATGGAATGCTGGCGGGCTAGGGGGCCGGTGGTCGACCTGAAGGGACCGCTCCGCGGATGACGGTGATGCAGTTTGGCCGTCCCTTTCGTCGGTTTCCGCCGGACGCGTCGTCCCTGTCTGCTTTTTTCTGTTGGTGGCTACGTTGAGCACGAGGTCGTGCGAAGTGCCGTCACGGTGTGGACTAGCCATGATCGTTGAGGTTTGGTGAAACTTTTGGTTTTCTGCTCGGAGTAACAGGGAAGTTTCAGTTTCCCACAGACGGCGCCACTGATCTGACCTGATCAGGAGGGGATCACGGGCTGGCCACACGCTGTTGGGCTGCTACCTGTTCGCCGGTGATGAGGAGGAGAAGGGGGTGTACCTGCAAGACACTCTGATGCCAAAGTAAGAAATTGGGCAGAGTGATAGCAAAGTACAGAAAGGGCAAGATGTGAATTACCTGACCCTCTTGAGGAAGAGGGTATTTATAGAAAGACCCCAGCGCTGGGCCAACGGTCATTTGAGGTGGGCTGGATGACCAGGCCCAACCCTAATGACTGCTAGGGCTTACGTGGCGTAGTGAAGACCAGGACGTGGTCTTCGCCCTAGTCCAACTGCTCCTTGATTTCCGGAAAGTGGGTTTGACCTGCTCTTTCGGAGGTGGGCAGTTGGTTGATGACGTGTCCCCGCGGAGGGGAGCACGTGGAGAACGTGCACCGGGCACGTTGTTCTTCCCGCAGAGGGGAGCTTGGGAGATTCCCCGGGGCGCGATGTTCTCCCCGCGGAGGGGCGGAGCCGAGGCCTCGTTTTGATACGCTGGGGTGCGTCTTGCTCGGTCGATAAGAGGGAACGGCGAGAGGCTGTGGGCTACGTCGCCCGTGCCCGGTGGTGCGTTCCGCCCGTCCAGCGGGGCGTGCGTGCCCGGCGTGGCCAATTCGCTTATTGGGCCGCGCGAGGCACTGGGCTGGACCGAGGTCGGGCCCAGGCCAGAACAATATATATATATATATATATATATATATATATATATATATATATATATATATATATATATATATATATATATATATATATATATATATATATATATATATATATATATATATATATATATATATATATATATAATTTCTTATCTCACCACATGGGTTTCTTTTCCACCATATGGGTTTCTACAAATGCTCTAGATTCCGGAGATATATCTCCGAACGTGCCCTCATTGCTTAATAATATTCTGGATATATATCTCTGGAACAATTTAAACCATAAATTGTCACAACATATCTCTCATAGTCTATTTCCATTTGAATTTGTCCGGAGATGCATTTACGAAATTTTTTCGAAGATACATCTCTGAAGTGTTTCAAAACAGATATTTTTAAACGCATTGTGTCTTTGTTCGCAAATGAATTATAAAATAACATAAACACTAAACGAACATAATAGTATAGTAATAGGATGTCATATAAGCCTTAAGGCCAAAACGTAATAACAATGTCAGGAGAAACGTGCAAATCACAGTACTGAAACAAAATAAATACAAACAACTATTGGGTATGTCTGACAACCTCTTATCTGCCTCGTGTGTCTCCTCTGTCTGGTATGCCTCCTCGGCCCTCGATCCTCCAAGTCCTCGCATGTTGTCTGTAGTACAAAAGTATTCAGTGTGTCTCTGCAATAATGTCATTCAGTACTCATTTGACAGCAGATCCCTCGAGGAATATACCCTCGACAATGCATACTCGCGTCATCTCTATCATGTGACGACAACGAGGCAAAACATCCTTAGTATGATCCATCTGAGATTTCTACTTCTCTAGAATCTCTTGGTGAGCAGGTCTCGACGGATCTCCTGAAGCAGTCGGCACCATGTACGGATGTGAGACCCTGAAGAACCACTTGATATATCCGTCGACGTAGCTCCAATCATTCGGCGCTATGGTAGCCACAATCTCATCTGGTACCAAATGACTCTGATAATCATCAAATATCTCATATGTTTGTATACGAGTCAAGGCCGGAGGTACAGAGATAACAGGGTGTCTATGGAAGGTTTGAGTGTATCCGAACTGTCGTATGACGCACTCGGGAAGATGAGGAGCAGTGACCATCAACGAGCAGGCCATCCATCCAGAGTATAGTGATATGTCGTCAAAAGGTTGCGTCTGATTGTGATCCACATAGCAGTTGAAGTAGATGTTCTGAGCAACCAAGCGATCAAGATATACTCTAAAAGTCTCGATCGTCTAGTTCCTTCTCAGCAGGACAAAATCACAGGCACATGACATCTTCTCAGTATACTCATCCCAACATGACCAGCCTAAAATAAAAATAGTAAAATGAAAATAAAAAAAAGTATTCATGGATCAAGAATCATCGCAAATATGAAATGAAAAAGATAAAAAACAATCAAGGATAAAAAATTATTACCACTAGTAGGATCGTGTTGCCTATGGTTTGCCTCGTCGTCCACCGACATCCATCTCTCAACTTCGAATAAAGATAGACCAAGCAAGTTGCCCCTCAGTTGTACTCATGGATCTGTATGAGATCCAAGAAGTATTAGAGGTATGCAACGTTAGTATAGGTGGCACTTGTGTCCATAAAAAGCATAGTGTCAACTAAAATAGAAAATAACACCTCGAAGCATGACTCCTATGGATTTCCACCTCCTAGGCATCACCATGAGCCTGCACTGCAGCAATGAGCGCCTCATAAAATCTCTTCTTCAAGAAAGAAAACCTAACATTAGCACCCCTAGTTCTATCCACCGCCCCCAACGCCTTCACTAGATCAGTCCCGATATGCCCCACCATCATATCGACCGTATCGTCTTTGGTCATCCCATGATGGAGAAATGTTCCCCTGATCATTAGATGCAATAAACATGAGACATCATCTAATGTAATAGACATCTCACCGTGCGGGAGATGAAAGGAAGATGTCTCAGAGTACCATCACTCTACGAATTCTCCCATCATCTTATGGTTGACCAAAGTGTAACTGGTAAAGCATAGGTCACTCAACCTAGAAGCGAAGAGAACCGAATGAAATCACTCTACCTCAGGCTGATGCAATGTTAAAATCTTCCACCTATGGTTCAGAAACTTCTGGGATTTACGCACCTGGGAATTTCCAGAAATAATCAATGTCAACAAGAATAAATGTTAGAAATAATCAATGTCATAAATTTAAATTAATATAAAAAGATATAATAATAATAATAATAATAATAATAATAATAATAATAATAATAATAATAATAATAATAATAATAATAATAATAATAATAATAATAATGTGAATAATGTTACCTCTTCGTCTCATATATGTCTGGCAGTGTGATTTGGATACAATGGAAGTAGGGACATATTAGATTGACCTCATCCGAAAGCCTCTGGCTCGGCATCAGCAACATCACCCTCTGGAGGTGGCACATGTGCATCACAATCAGCAGGTGCGACTGGGTCAACATAAGGTGGCATAGGTGCATCCTTCCGTCTGCAAGGGATGAAGGAAGTGACGTGTCAGCTGATGCATCTCGTGGTCTGCGAGAAGAAGATAAAGAATGTGGAATGGGATGAGACATAGATGGAGTGACCTAAGATATAGCTGGAGTGGCCTAAGACATAGACGAAGTGGCTTGAGGTGAAGGCTGAACCACAGGAGTGGACTAAGCCTCAAGAGTATATTGTACACCAGCAGTCGATGCCTCTCCCTGACCAGAAGTACCTGCTGCATCCAGACCCGACTGGTTATACTCTCGTCTAACGGTTGTGTGTTAAGCAACCCATCCATCCTCAATCGGTCGGCTTTGTCAGTCATTATGCCTGCAAGATATAATATAATTAATCTTACAATGAGTTTGTGAAATAAGAAAAATTATAAAACAAAAAGAAAACAAAAACAGACTGAGAAAATTCTGGAGATACATCTTTGGAAAAATTCAATGTTTCATGTACTCTGGGTGATTTCGGAGATAAACCTATAGAAACATTCTGCAGTTGTATCTCCGAAATCACTCTGAGTACATGAAACATTGAATTTTTCCAGAGATGTATCTCCGGAACATTCTACAACTCAGAGGCTGCGCCAATGGCGTCCTCTGCCCCTCAAAATCACATATATGAGACCCTAATCGTCCATTTGAGCCAAAAAACAGTACATGTAGTTACTTTAAGATATGTTTCATCTAATATTGAACATTTCAACACCTAACAACAGATTCTACCTCGTTTACAAAAAACTCAAATATTTATCGGAAACCCAAAAGACTTACCTGAATTATATGATTCAGAAGATGTTAAATGATGCATTGGATGCAACTTGATGATTACTTGATCCTCATACAGAAGAAATCAAATTTGGTTAAGTTTGGGAAATTTGGGAATGAGAGAGATGAAGAGGTATGCGAGAGATGAAGAGAAATGAAAAAGTGTGGGAGGAGAAGAGTTTGGCACGACATTATGTTCCAAATTGTTCCGGAGATATATCTATGGAATATTTCAATGTTCAATCGATCTTTGGTGTGTCATAATATATATCTCCGGAATATCTTAACATTTAGTTAAAATAAGGTACATTCAGAGATATATCTCCGAAAACTAGGGGAATTATAGGAAATTCGCATGGTGTCGAAGAAGCACATAGGGTGCTTTTAGAAATTCTATATATACACACACACACACACACAAGCGTTCAGAAGGGAACTTCCATTCCCGTCTGTCCGCTTTTTTTAATGTGCACAACATAGAAAAATAAACGTGTGTATATTTTATATGAAGTTTTTATCATACTTAGGATTAAAAATAATGTTTTTAGATATCCTCAAGTAGTCTTAAAATCAGGATGATAAATGTATATATACTAAAAATACTTTAGTGAATTAACTATATATTAATACTGTTAATATTTTAAACATATATAATTAAATAAAATTTAGATAAAAAAAAATATTTTGTCTAAACATGATAATAATACTATTACATTTTGAAAATGATAAACAAAGTTATTCTAAATTATATTCAATAACCGAAGCATACATAATACTATTTATATTGTGTAATCAATAACGTTATTTAAGAGGAAGGCCGAACATGAAATCTTTATTCTAATAATTTTCTTTCTCCCTGCAATTGTTTTCTGTAGTAAAGAAAAAATGTAAGGCTCTCATATTAGAATTGTTTTAGAGAAAATATAGTGAAAGTAATAGTAATTAGTGTAATATATTATTTTTCTACCTTGTCAAGATTCAAATCAATTCTTCATACATCCCTTTATCGATGCGCTCTTGAGTTTTAGAAAACTACAAATACATCATAAAATATCATATCAACAAAGAAATACATTCAAAACATGTGACTTGTTTGATTATAATCTGGTGTACTGAGCCATAAATAAATGTATATCTGGAGAATATAGATACTTTGTTTTAGTTCAGATTTAGTATAACAACAACCCTGACTTATTTTTAAATTACATGGATTTGTGGTAAAAAAAAAGGAAAACAATGGACTTAGTGAATATACATGGTTTTATTTACACAAACCAATAATAAAACTAAAATTCACGCATTCAAAAATATTATACGGATAAATATTCTTAAATGAATAAAATAAAAACCTCTCATCCTTTGAGATATTATTTCTTTTTTCACCATTTTTCAAAGTTGTGTTTTATCTGTTATCATCGTTGAGCCCCAACCGATAGAGTACATTTTTAGACGTTTGACCTGTTTTAATAAGGATGATAAAAGTATTAGTGAAAGATTGGTGAAAATGCAACAAACATATTTTTTTATACATATTGCAAAAAAGGTAAACACACCTTATTATCGAGTTTGCCGATAGATGAAATTGTTTGTTCATCCTTCCATGTGTTCCATTTATCTTCAAAGTCCCACATCTAAAATTTATTCCATATAAGAATAGTTAGAATAAGTGTGATCCAATTGATTGATTATAATTAAAAGCATAAAGGAAATGATTAGTATAACTTACTTTTATGTCGAAGCAAGTTTCAACATTCTTCCGTCTCAACTCCTTAAATAATTGGAAGACTTCAAGAATACAATATAATATTGGTATTTCGTGTAACTAAAATGGAAATCAATGTGTGAGATTATGTTTTTAATGTATGTAATGATATTGCGGGTGCGATAAAAGAATTTGTTTAAAGACTACATTTTTTGTGTAGTCACCATCTTCTCCTTCTAATTTTCCTTCCCTGGTTAAAACTATTGTTGTAGTCTGTGAAACACCTCTGGATAAAGCCACATATAACTATCCATGACTGAAAACATGTCGTGGAAGATATATTCTAACATTTGGAATGGTTTATCCTTGTGACTTGTTTATTGTAATTGCAAAACTTAGTCGCACAAGAAACTGCTTTCTACTAAGGACACAAGACAACCCGTCACTTGCCAATGTTTTTATTTTAATTATGGGAAAGAAAGCTCGTCTTCCTGCGTTGTTTCCTGTCAAGATTTCCACATCCAACATATTCATATATAAACCACAACATAATAATTGCGTTCCATTACACAACCCATATATAGGATCTAGATTTCGCAACAACATCAATGGTGCACCTTTTTTTATCTTTAGAATATGTGGTGGAAAACTACCTTGAACAATTGAGTTTAAGAATTCTTGCTAGTATAAATTATTATTATCCTCTTCAACCTTGTCAAATGATAACAAATTATGTTATTCTCGTGGAAACTGGTCATTAATTATATCATTTAATTTTTGGACATCATCATTTGTTGGGATCAAAATAGCTCTTTATACCATGTAAGGGGAATCCCAAACATGCAATTCTAAATCAGGAAAAATATGTTGGATAAGTACTTGTATGGAATGGTCACCTTCTCATGGGACTGTAATTTGTGAAGGCTGTTAGAACATAGATTGGTGTTTAATTATATCTCTATGTTTTGATGATAACTCTAATGGGATTTTGTATTAAGAAATATATACTCTAATTTTGTTCAAGTGTTTTGTGTTTCAGATATTAAAATAAATATCATTATGGAAGCAAAATGCATCTGAACAGCAAGTTACGCAAAGCTCTGAAGCATTAGATGCAAGCTATCAGAAGACTCTGAGCGCTGCTAGAAGACTCTGAAGCAGAAGCTGCAGGAGACTCTGAAGAAGAAGCTGCAAAAGCATCTGAAGCGTAGCTGAAGATGTTGTATGAAGAGTTTAAAGCACTGTTTCAGAAGACTCTGAATGTACTTCTCGCTGCAAGTACAGAGGCTCTGAACAACAGTTATGCTCTGATCAGATCACTCACGCTAAAGCACTACTGCTGCAACTCTGATCTCATTGAATCTGATTTGAAGAACCAGAAGCTCATCAGGGGATCTGATGTTGTTTAAGTTTGAAAAGATATCAGCACGTGAATAGACTTAGTACTATTCTCAACGTCCTCTCCAACAAAACTATTCCTTATTTGTGATAGACACAAGGATTCAGGCAAAAGGCATTTCTCTGAACATTCTACTTGTGAGAAAGGAAAAGTCATGTGAAGACAAAAGGCTACAGCTACTCTACTTGCACAGTCTTCAAGCATTGGACTTTCAGCAATATAAAAGGATGTTCTCTTCATCTCTTCAAAGCTAACGATCTATTGAAAAACTCATTGAAATTATTCTCAACTCTCATACAATCATTCAAAGCTGAATAGTTTTATTTGTTCTTAAACTTAAGTGTAAAAATCACAGTTTGTAATATAGCTTTTTAGAAGCATCAAACACACTTGTTAGTTTACATTTATTTGTAAAGGTTCCTTAAGAAGACCAAGTTGTGGTCAGTAGTTCTTGAGAAGACTAAGACAATTGTTCTTAGTGATTGACATTGTAATCTGTTTGATTATAGTGGATTAAGTCCTTGAGGAGAAAGGCAAATCACTCTTGATAGGGTGGACTGGATTAGTTGAGTTCAACAAACTAGGATACAAATCATTGTGTTTTTATTGCCATAATATTTTCTAAACCCTTATTCAACCCCCTCCCCCCCCCTTCTAAGTGTTTTCTCACCTTCAGTTGGCATCAGAGCTCCGGTTCTGTCAGTGCTATCACTTCACCGTGAACAGAAAAGATCCAGTTGAGAAAACTCTTGATATATTTTGGTTGATACATTATAGCTGAAGCTTCAACATCCAACAACAACAAATATGAAGACAGAGATAGAATCAGCACTAAACCCCCTATGTTTGATGGGGAAAAGTTTGACTACTGGAAAGACAGGATTGAAAGTTTCTTTCTAGGATATGATGCTGACCTTTGGGATTTAGTTATTGATGGTTATGTTCACCCCACTGATGGGGATGGCAAAAAGATAGACAGAAAATCTATGACTGAAGCTCAGAAGAAAGAATTCAGGAATCATCATAAAGCAAGAACTATACTTCTAAATGTTATATCTCATACTGAGTATGAGAAAATTACTAACAGAGAAACAACATTTGGTATGTTTGAATCTTTGAAGATGACTCATGAAGGGAATTCTCAAGTCAAGAAGACTAAGGCTCTAGTGTTGATCCATAAATATGAAGCCTTCAAAATGGAGGAATCAAAATCTATAGAAGTTATGTTCTCTATATTCCAGATTCTCACAGCTGGCTTGAAAGTTCTGGACAAGGGTTACTCCACTGCAAATTGTTGCACCCTAAAATTTGCCTAACCTTTTTCTTTGCATAGCTTGTGTTTCATTGCATTCATTTTAGCATTATCATATACATTGCATTGACATGTGTGCAGAAGATCAAGAGGTATGACTACCAACAAAGGGCTACATAAGGTTATGAAGCTAGCTAAGAGGTTTATTCAAGTATTCAAGGGTTGATATCCTCATCAAAGAAGTTAAAGATCCTCAGAGAAGGGGTTGAATATAAGAGTGTATGCCTCCTAGCTTGAAGGTTGTGGGAAGGTCATTAGATGATTCTGAAGCCATGAAGATGAACTTGAAGCCTTGAGAGAGCTCATGAGAAGTATTGAAAGCCATTTTGAAGCCTAGACAGGTCAATATGCAAAGTATATGAAGCTACAACCAAGATTGGTGCAACTAGGGTTTCATCTGGTCAACCCTAGGTCAACTGATGATTTGAAGAAGGTTGAGACCTAATTCCAAGGCCACGTGATCATGGATTGATGTATTAAGATGCCCAAGGGATGATTCCGAGGTCAACTCATCATGAATCAAGAGTGTGAGGAGTTCCTAGGCTAGGGTTGCCATGCTTGACAATGTAAAATCCCCTGGTTTGGTGCCTAACTTCAAGACCACATAACTCAAGATGTGATTTTCATCTCACCTTGACCCCAACATGATTGTTGTAAAGCATGATCATATCTTTAATTTGAGTACTAGAAGTCCTTGATAGGGTTTATAGAACTCAAGTTATGAGTCAGTCAAGTTACAGGTCATCAGATGAATGTGAATTTGGAGCTTGAAAGTCAACCAACTTGCATGACATTTTTGACCTAGAAAGATGATTCTCATGAACTTTGGGCCAACATGAATGTTATTCCTTATCTTCTTAGCTTTCTATAAAGTACTAGAAGTCCATGATTTGATTTATAGAACTCAAGTTATGAGCTTTACAAGACAAGGGTATTTTGAGAATTTGAGATTATAGGGCATTTTTTATTATGGGTCAATTTCACCAACTTAGACACCTCAAATGGACTTTTGATTAACTTGAAAGTTGTTCAAAATGGTGTTATTTGTATAACCATAACCCAAGAATTCATTGATATGGATTAAATTGAGAAGTGAATGAAGAAATCTTCATGGAGGATAATTAAAAGGCATAAAAAGATGAAAATTCTAAAATAATTCATTTTGGTGCAAAACATTACAAGTTTGTGCATTTTTTAATGTAAATAACATTTGGAGCACTTTGGCATTTTCACATTTCCAAGTTGAAGTTGGTTTCATGATAAAATGCAAGGTTTCTTAAGAATGAAGTTATATAATAAAGATCCACCATTAATTGGATTCAAGGAACAAATCATGGCCCTTCATCCTCACTAACACACCAGCAATGGATTTGAGTTAGATTGAAGCTGAAACAGAGAGGAAATCATGCTCTGTCATGAAGGAGTGTTGAAGGAAAATTGGAAAAGTGAAATTGCATTTGCAAGCAAGTTGGGCCCCCATTCTCAGCCCAAAACAGTTCTATATATTCCCATGATTGAGTTCAGAGCAGGTTTGATGATTAGAAGAGCTTGAACCAAGTAATAAGCACTTGAAAAAGTTTGTTAGAAGTGAAAATCGAATTTCATCTTGGAGGCCATTTATGAGGGAATTGAAGCTTCAAGAATCTTCAGCAAGCATCACTGATCGTTTCTGAGCAAGTTTGATCAAGGTTTGGAGGCTATAGCATCTCCTGCTGAAGCTCAAACCAGGTTTCTTTCTTTTCATAATTATACTCTGTTGATAATGAATTAGGATAAAGGTTGCATGTGGTTAGGTAGAGTTTGAACTATAGATGGATTTAGGTTTGGTTTGGAAGCCATTGGTGAAGTTTCTTGATGATGGATGAAATCTTTAAGGATTCGGTTTAGGCTTAATCTTGAGTGATATCACGTTTTAGTTAGGGGTTCTTGATCAGTGATAAGTGTATAAGAGATCTGTGTGCTATTTGTGGAGTTTGGTGATTATTTGCCAAAGCGTGTATTTTCTGTTCACGATCGTATCCGGTTATTCTTTGAGAGAATGAAAAAAAGAAGTAGATCATGATGATCCTTGTGAGGAGACGAGTGGATCTGGATAATTTGGTGAGGTTTGGTGTCATCTAATGATTTGGCTGCCGTGAACTCGCCGGAGAAGACGACCGGAGTCTTCTCTGGCCGCCCTGAATTTCCCCCCCTTTAATCTTCAGTTCAAAAGGTAGAAGACGATGTTAGGAAAAGAATATCCAGGCAAAAATGGGGCATCCCGACGAACCATAAAAAAGGAAAAAGGTTCAGGCAAAAATTAGGGATATAAATGAAAAATGTACACCCGCAAAGTCGAAAACCTGAAAGGGCGAGTTTGGCAAAAAAGAGTATCCCGATGAATCGAAAACCAGAAAGGGCGGTTCAGGCAAACGTTAGGGATTAAGAAAGCAAATGACTGCGTTCCACGTGTGAACTTTCATTGTTTAGTGGTTTGGGAAGACCTGAGGGTCGTTTATCCAAATCAATCTCTTCTTAAGCTGAAGCGTCGGAGAAGTATCGAAGTCGAGTGGGTCATAGAGGGATCAACTCATGGTGTTCATCTACACCGCATTGCCAACATTTGTTTATACTGATGTATGTTTATGTTTATACTTGCGCATCTTCCTCATTTTAGGAGCTTGCATCTGTTGTAAAATATTTCGCCTATTCAGAGGCTCGTTTATCAATAAACATATACTATTCAGTATTTTTGTTTGATTGTTTAGCTTTTATTTGTTTTGTTTGCGTAAAAAACGCCCGATATTTTTGATAAAATGCGCATATATAAACTTGTTGGCCTAGGCCGATAATTGTTAAAACATTTAATTACCTGAACATTGTCACAGATGATAACCTTGATAGGTCCTTTTGTGAAGGGTATTTTGTCTGTTTGTTCACTTTGTTGCAGGGACATCACCCTCCAGGCAGAATGCCAGATGTTTTCCAAGCAGGATGATTCCTTCTTCCCCAGCAGGTTCAGTAGTGTTTCCCCACGGAGTCTGAACATGGGGCTGTGAGCATTGATGTGTCTCCCCGAACGGAGATAGATTCTCCTCAACCAGATGTATCCCAGTTAGGATCATCATTTCCCCAACTGAGTCATACGCAGAAGTGTATACTCGTTCCCAGCAGTGGGTCAACAAGCAATTTTCTCGTAGAAGACTATCCGCAAGTGTTTAGCTCTCGATAGTTCAGACCGAAGTCTCCAGCAAAGTTGAATTCCCCACAGAAGTGTGTTCTTCCCGGCAGGTATGATTCATTCCAGCGTCTGGTTGCGTATCCCCAACCGAGTGTGCAGTCCTCTAAGAGAGCCGAGTCCTTGGAAGCCATTCAGGGCATTATTGGTTTTCCCCAGCGGAGAGTGTTGAGTAGTTGTTGCTATACTTCCTCATCAGAGTTCGTATCTTCAGGAAGATTCTATCTGCGAAGATCGTGCAGTTTATTTCTGCGATTGACATCGTTTCCTCAGCAGTTTGTGGTTCGTATACTCAGTTGAGCAAGTACAGGTTCCCGTAGAACTTTGTCCCCTGCAGAAAGTCGCCTGAAGTTCGTTTCCCCAGGATGAGTTCGATTTAGATTGGTGTGACTTCTTCTCCTCGGCAGGATGGTTCCTTACTCCCATCAGAATGGTTCTTTCTCCTTGACAGGAGGGCTTCCTTCAGCATTTATTTTACTAATCTGGTTCCGTAGCATTTTGCATGATTGCATAGCATTTACCCTGAACGCGTAGCATTTCCACTGTGTGGAGCATTACGCCATTGTCAAACATGTGCATGTGAAACGTGAGCTAGGTCGTTACCGTTCTTGTTTTGCAGGCGTTCCTCAGCAGAGTTGTTTGCTCAGGATGATTCTTGAAGTACCCAACGAGGTTGTTTGTTCAGGATGATTCTTGAATTCCTCAATAGAGTTTATTCGTCCAAAATGATTCTGAAATCCCCAGAGCGGAGTTACTTGATAATTCTTCAGAATCCCCAGCGGAGATGTGTCATCCCCAGCAGGTTTCAAAAAGAAGTTGAAATTTCCCTTTAAAGACTTGATGATTGAAGTCCGGCCGCAGTGCCAAAATCCCCCTGACTTACTGATGAAGTCCAACTGCAATGTCGAAGCAGTTCTCCTAGCTGACGAGGAGTGCCTGACGACAAAAGTTTAGATATCCCTATTGGTTCATGATTAATTGAGGATTCTATTTCCGACTTACTGACGAAGTCCGGCTGACGCCCGAGAATTTCTTTGAATGCCCGACGACATAATTAACTCGATTGCCAAAAGTTCCTAATGACCCGATGAGTCCAGAGGAATTCTTCTGCTGCCGTGCCGCAGAATGCCTGACGGCAGTATCAGCTATGTATCACCAGTTACCGTGTAACCAGTGATCCCTTGTTGACTTAAGGAAGAAGCTGCAGTGAAATCTGATGATCATCCCGACGGACATTTGAGATCATCCATCCTTCACCAGTTGTCGTGCAACCAGTGATCCCTTATTGACTTACTGACAGAGTCCGACAAAGATATTGTCGACGTTCCTAACGACCTGACGAGTCCATAGGTGACGATAAAGAATTCTTCTGCTGTAGTGCAGAATGCCCGATGGCAAAATCAGCTATGTGTCACCAGTTACAGTGTAACCGGTGATCCCTTGATGACTTGAGGACGAAATTCTACAGCAAAATCGGATGATCATCCTGACGGAGATTTGAGATTAAGCATTCCCCAGCAAGTTGCTGTGCAACTATCAATATCAGCTATCCTTCACCAGTTATTGTGTAACCGGTGATCCCTTGATGACTTGAGGACGAAGTGCTACAGTGAAATAAGATACGTCAGATCAGTAATTCTCCAGCTAGTTGTCGTGCAACTATCATCTCAGTTTCTGGAAAGTTTGTCCCCATCAGAGCATCATTTACTAGTGCGGTTGGCAAATTTCCGGGTCTATTGGTATTCAACCGTCTTTTATCTTGATTGTTTGAGATTCGTTCACTTCTCACCCAGTCAGGTCCAAGCTGTTTGAATAGGGGCAGCTGTTGCACCCCAAAATTTGCCTAACCTTTTTCTTTGCATAACTTGTGTTTCATTGCATTCATTTTAGCATTATCATCTGCATTGCATTGACATGTGTGCAGGAGATCAAGAGGTATGACTATCAACAAAGGGCTACACAAGGTTATGAAGCTAGCTAAGAGGTTTATTCAAGTATTCAAGGGTTGATATCCTCATCAAAGAAGTTAAAGATCCTAAGAGAAGGCATTGGATATAAGAGTGTATGCCTCCTAGCTTGAAGGTTGTGGGAAGGTCATTAGATGATTCTGAAGCCATGAAGATGGACTTGAAGCCTTGAGAGAGCTCACGAGAAGTATTGAAAGCCATTTTGAAGCCTAGACAGGTCAATATGCAAAGTATATGAAGCTACAACCAAGATTGGTGCAACTAGGGTTTCATCTGGTCAACCCTAGGTCAACTGATGATTTGAAGAAGGTTGAGACCTAATTCCAAGGCCATGTGATCATGGATTGATGTATTAATATACCCAAGGGATGATTACAAGGTCAACTCATCATGAATCAAGAGTGTGAGGAGTTCCTAGGCTAGGGTTGCCATGCTTGACAGTGTAAAATCCTCTGGTTTGGTGCCTAACTTCAAGACCACATAACTCAAGATGTGATTTTCATCTCACCTTGACCCCAACATGATTGTTGTAGAGCATGATTATAGCTTTAATTTGAGTACTAGAAGTCCTTGATAGGAATTATAGAACTCAAGTTATGAGTCAGACAAGTTACAAGTCATCAGATGAATGTGAATTTGGAGCTTGAAAGTCAACCAACTTGCATGACATTTTTGACCTAGAAATATGATTCTCATGAACTTTTTGCCAACATGAATGTTGTTCCTTATCTTCTTAGCTTTCTAGAAAGTTCTAGAAGTCCATGATTGGATTTGTAGAACTCAAGTTATGAGCTTTACAAGACAAGGGTATTTTGGGAATTTGAGTTTGTAGGCCATTTTTTATTATGGGTCAATTTCACAAACTTAGACACCTCAAATGGACTTTTGATCAACTTGAAATTTGTTCAAAATGGTATTATTTGTCTAACCATAACCCAAGAATTCATTGATATGGATTAAATTGAGAAGTGAATGAAGAAATTTTCATGAAGGATAATTAAAAGGCATAAAAAGATGAAAATTCTAAAATAATTCATTTTGGTGCAAAACATTACAAGTTTGTGCATTTTTTGAAGGTAAATAACATTTGGAGCACTTTGGCATTTTCACATTTCCAAGTTGAAGTTGGTTTCATGACAAAATGCAAGGTTTCTTAAGAATGAAGTTACATAATAAAGATCCACCATTGATTGGATTTAAGGAACAAATCTTGGCCCTTCATCCTCACTAACACACCAGCAATGGATTTGAGTTAGATTGAAGCTGAAACAGAGAGGAAATCATGCTCTGTCATGAAGGATTGTTGAAGGAAAATTGGAAAAGTGAAATTGGATTTACAAGCAAGTTGAGCCCCCATTCTCAGCCCAAAACAGTTCTATATATTCCCATGATTGAGTTCAGATCAGGTTTGGTGATTAGAAGAGCTTGAACCAGGTAAGAAGCACTTGAAAAAGTTTGTTAGAAGTGAAAATCTAATTTCATCTTGGAGGCCATTTCTTAGGGAATTGAAGCTTCAAGAATCTTCAGCAAGCATCACTGATCGTTTCTGAGCAAGTTTGATCAAGGTTTGGAGGCTGTAGCATCTTCTGTTGAAGCTCAAACTAGGTTTCTTTCTATTCATAATTATACTCTGTTTAGAATGAATTAGGATAAATGTTGCATGTGGTTAGGTAGAGTTTGAACTATAGATGGATTTAGGTTTGGTTTGGAAGCCATTGGTGAAGTTTCTTGATGATGGATGAAATCTTTAAGGATTCGGTTTAGGCTTAATCTTGAGTGATATCACGTTTTAGTTAGGGATTCTTGATCAGTGATAAGTGTAGAAGAGATCTGTGTGCTCTTTGTGGAGTTTAGTGATGATTTTCCAAAGCGTGTATTTTTTGTTCACGGTCGTATCCGGTTATTCCTTGAGAGAAGGAAAAAAAAGAAGTAGATCATGATGATCCTTGTAAGGAGACGAGTGGATATGGATAATTTGGTGAGGTTTGGTGTCATCTGATGATTTGGCCGTCGTGAACTCGCCGGAGAAGACGACCGGAGTCTTCTCCGGCCGCCCTGAATTTCCCTCCCCCCCTTTAATCTTCAGTTCAAAAGGTAGAAGACGATGTTAGGATCGTTGGATGAGTCTGACCGAGTGACTTAGTAAGCATATCCAAGGCCTGTTATTAAGTCTTAATGTTGTTGACTATTGACTGCTGAGGTGGCACACTAATAGGCATTGGATTGTTATACTTTTAGCATGAACGTTCCTGATTAGAGACTACCGTGTGCTGAAGTCAATGGAGAGCACGTGATTAGTTAGTGAAACTGTTCGTTTCATTAAAAGACTTCTGAGCTACGTGGCGCGTGCTGGCCCTTTAGATGCGTAGACTGGTCATAAGATTTGACGGATATGACTTATTTTCAGCATTTTAATTCTTTTAATGCTTTTTCTTATTTCTTTTAATGTTTTAATTGTTTTTAATTCATTAAAAATAAAAATAATTGTCAGAAAAAATGTGAAAAAAATTATGACTGATATTTGGCTTGTCCCTGATTTTTGTATGCAATTTGTTCGGGTTTTTGATAAAATTTCCATTTATTGTCTATTTTTCCATTTTTATTAGTTGATTAAAAATGTCAAATTGATGGACTTTCTTTCTGATTTTTGTGCTATCTCATAAATTTGAATTTAGTGCTGAATTTTTGCATATGTTATTTATATACCTTGATAGGTTTGTGTGATTTTTCTTGTATTTTTTAGAAGCTTTTAGGTGTAGTTTTGAGATAGATCTTTAGGATCATTCCATGGTGGATTCCCTTTAGCACACCCTTTGAGTTTAGATTTTATTAGAACCTTTAGAATTAGGTTTTGCCCCTGGAAACTTTAACCATAGATTCTTAACACATTTAGGATCATCTAGGATTTTTAGAATTGATTTCCTATTTTCCCCACATTTTACAAGTTGATGATGTTTAGGTGATCCTAATCTAGCTTTCCTCTTAGTTTAGACTTAAAGATGAACCTTTAGCTAACTTTAGGCTTTTAATTTCTCCTTGATAGGATCAAGCTTATGTTGAGACCTACTAAGAACCTAGATTAGGCCTTGATAGAGCCTTTAATCCCTTTTAGTTTAGGTGATCCTTAACTAATCCTTAGGGTTCCTCCTGAAACCTCTTAGGAAGATGATTCTCCCATGAATGGTAGAGTGTCATGGTGGATGCCTTTTGCATACACCATGCTTCCCTTCATTTCAATCTCCCATGAATGGTAGAGTGTCATGGTGGATGCCTTTGGCATACACCATGCTTCCCTTCATTTCAACCTCCCATGAATGGTTGAATATCATGGTGGATACCTTTGGTATACACCATGTTTCACCTCATTTCTTGATTATCCATGATTGGTTGAACATCATGGTGGATACCTTTGGTATACACCATGCATCCCATCATCAATTCCATTCTTTAGGATAGATGCCTTGTTTGATTACTTGTGGAATGAATTCCTTATTTGTCATAATTCCTTTCCTTCATTCATGATTGAGTGGTGTGTTGTATTAGGGTAGATCATGTTTAGGGTAGTCTAAGTGTAGGTGCATGACTGTGTTTAGAGGTTGAGTGGGTCTCCCTCTGCTTGCTTGCATTAAGGGTTGAGGTGATCCTCCCCTTGCCTGTGTGTTGTTTTTTCTCTTTCTATCTGAGGTGTTTGCATTGAAAGGTTGAGGTGACCCTCCCTTTGCTTAATTGCATTTACTTTTGCTTGTTTATTTTAGGGGTTGAGTGAGTCTCTCTCTTCTTGTATTCTTGCATTGCATTTGCATCTTTATTGTTTTCTTTTCTGCTTATCTGCTTTACTGATGTTTAGCAGATGTTTTGTTTGTTGTCTGTTTCCCACTTCACATGATCCCTTAGGATTCTCACTTCCTTGTTTAAGGAAGTGATGATTAGACTTTAGGATGAAGCCTTTGCATGATAACATCTAGGAGTTCCCTGTTTCAAACCTCACCCATTAGGACCAATTTGCATGACAACTGTTAGGACTTGATAGTTTCCCCTTAGTTGTGTCCTCTATCTTCTTATCTTCAAACAAATCAAAATACAGTAATAAAGGTTAATTGATATCGTACGTTATGAGCCTTAAGCTACTTAGGAAATGGTTATTGGAGGGTTTCCTTCCAATAATCAGGATGTTTAGTATGGTACCCTTTGGGTGACATGCGACGCGTTCACTCCTAGGTCATAGTCTCTAGTGCGATATGAATTGCAAACATCCATAAAAAACATTTCTTCCGTAAAAGACAAAAACAAATATCAAACCTCTTTTTGCCCCGTGGGCCCATAATCCGAGGAAAACGTTTTAAGAAAAAGAGTGTCGTTAACTCTCAGTTCTACCGCAAATGGTAATGCACGAGTCTCCGACGAGCAAGCTGCATACACCAAACTGCTGGAACTGTTTGTTAACCCTACTCGGAAAAACAAATGAATCTAAACCCGTAATCCATAGTAACCTGAACTACGTAAGCTCTGATCTCTCACACTTGTTGAGAGTACATAGGCACAATACCGACGTATTGGCGAGCCACCTCCCCCCATCCTTTTACCCGTAGTTAGCCGAACTACATTGACTCTGATTTCTCATTCTCTGACGAGAATACGTAGGCACGAAGCACGATGCTTTGCCGAGTCAATTTTCTTTTCTTTTCAGACCAGCCACTGATAGGTAGATAGTTAAATCAACCCGTCAGATAAACACAACAAGCATGGATCCCGTTGAGTACAACGGACGTGAGGGGTGCTAATACCTTCCCCTTGCGTAACCGACTCCCGAACCTAGACATGGTTGCGATGACCTTGTCTTATACCTTTTCGTCAGGTTTTTCCGATCGTTTCCTTTCCCTTTCTGTGGGATAAATAACGAAAGGCGGCGACTCTTCTGTTTTGTCGGCACCTTATTTTCACAGTAGCGACAGCTGGCGACTCTGTTGGGGAATATAGCTGCTGGGGACTTTTCCCATCCCCTATGCTGGGACCGTTTCCCATCCCCTATGCGAGTCAATCCTAGCGCTTGCGTGTTTGTCTGTTGGGTTTGCATTTATTTATCGTACTTTACTTTCCTGCACTTTACTTTTAGTATAATATGATTATTTGTTGTGTTGTTGTGGGAGGGGGCTCTGATGAGTGATAATCCAGACCCAGGCTTGAGTGTATACCTAGCATTAGTTGTGGAAAGTAGTGGGCGCGTGCATGCTTTGCATGTACTAGTGTCCCGTAAAATCCACGCTCAGACGAGATTCTCTTGGTTGACTTCTTTTCCAGCCCTTTGGGCTTGAGGGGTTGTTGGTCTGAGGAGTTGTCGACTCTGGGGACCGATCATTTGTGACTCAGCTGAGTGAGACCTCTTCAGGGAGTGATGATGCCAAACAAAAAATGGTGAACGTATCATCATTTTGTGAAAGTCTGTGACGCTGGGAAACGCATAGGATGTCGTACCTTATTAGTGGATAGGATTCATACCTGTGAGCGTGGTCGGGTTATTGCAGGAAACCTTAACCTTCAGAGAAACTGGTTTTCTTGACAGTGAATCAGTATTGTTGGTATCAGAGGGTTCTTATCATCAGAGATGTGTTTGTTCTTGACAGAGCATAATTATTGACATCAGGGTCTTATTGTCAAAACAGTGTTGTGATTTTGTTGAAACAGAGCCTTGGTCTCCTCAATAGCACACTCTTGATCTCCTGCTGCATGATTGCATCTTGCATTTTTGCATACCCATATGCATGTCATTAACGTGTGTTTGTGTTGCAAGTGCATATACTATCCCCCGGTTCCAACAATCTTGCTCTCTGTTTGCTAGCATGGAATCGTTGAAGAAGAATGTGGCTTACAAGCTCCCTACCCCAGATATTACTTTGCTGCTTAGTTTGGCTGCCTTGGCAGATGATACAGTAAAAGGAGAATTCAAGAAATCTTATGGGAAGTTACTCAGTTTGGTCCATAAACCTTCAGTCTATGAGTTGAACGGGTTGTATGCATTGCTACAGCTCTATGACCCTCCATTGAGGTGCTTCACTTTTCCAGATTTCATTCTTGCGCCTACCTTAGAAGAGTATGCTGAGCTGATAGGCGTGCCTGTTAAGAATCAGATGTCGTTTGTTCACATGGATGCTAAGCCTAATTTGGCTAACCTAGCTGTTGCCCTTCATCTGGATGCTTCAGAGTTGCTTCTGACCAGTTGGAATGGAGTTCCTGGTTTTTTTATACAGTTTCTGGTTGGGAAAGCCCAACAGTGCGCTAAAGACGGTTGTTGGATCGTATTCAACGCTATTCTCGCCTTCTACATCTATGGCATCGTCTTGTTTCCCAACATGCCA
Source organism: Lathyrus sativus (assembly GCA_963859935.3). Lineage (NCBI taxonomy): Eukaryota > Viridiplantae > Streptophyta > Magnoliopsida > Fabales > Fabaceae > Lathyrus > Lathyrus sativus. Next base: position 2,245,393 of record OZ012741.1, on the reverse strand, counting down.
GATTTTATAGATTTGGACGCCTTCCATATCTTTGTATCGGGAAATCCAGTTCCCACCTTGCTTGGTGATCTATATCATTCTGTTCATTACAAGAATGATAATAGAAGGGGTAAAAATGTGTCGTGTTGTGCGCCCTTACTCTACAGATGGTTTGATAGCCACATGCCCAAGAAGGGTCTCTTTGTTTCCTCTGCAGCCACAACTGAGTGGTCTGAACGCCTGATGGGTTTGTCAGCAGAGGGCATTGTTTGGTTTGATTGGGACATGCTGGATACTGAAGTCATCTACAGTTGTAGTGGTTTTCCTAATGTTCCCTTGATCGGAAGAAAAGGCTATATTAACTACAATCCCTCATTACTTGTCAGGCAGTTTGTATACGCCTTGAGAGACCGCCGAAAGACGAAGAGGTGCAGGAATCTTTGTACCTCACGGGGCTTCTAGAGGGGGATATGTTAGTCAAGCTCAAGCATGCTTGGAACGACATCAGCAGGCGAGGGAAAACACTATTGGGTAAGAGCAACAGCCAGGCTTATGCTCCTTATGTGACTTGGATTCAAAGTAGGGCAGGAACAGTAGGGATGCCTTTTCCGCCTATTAAGCAAGATTACCATCCAATGGTTGAAGAACCCACTACAATGTCCATTCAGAAATACAATCAGGTATTGGCTGAGAAGGAAAAGTTGAAGAAGGCCAATAAGGAGTTGGAAAAAGAACTGGTACAACTTAGAAGCGAGAAGAGCAAAGTTGTTTACTCCTTCAAAAAACAGACAGAGCTAGTGAACCAGCTAGGCACAGACTTGACCAAACAGAGGGCTGAGCGTGAACGTTTAGGTTTGGATTTCAAGGTGTAACACGGTGGGAGAACTGACTTTAAACAATGTTGCGGATAGCAAGAGTCGCCACCGACTTTTATTTTATCCATAAGGAAAGGTTATAAAAGAACAGGAAAGACCTTAGAGAATATTTTGGGTCCGGGGGGTAGGTTATGAAAAGGGAAGGTGTTAGCACCCTTTTCATCCATGGTTATCCATGGGCTCTTAGGTACTTAAGCTCACTTTTGAATTGTTTTGAAAGTGTAGTGTGTGAATAGAAAATTTTCAGAATAGTTAATAAATAATCCATGTAAGGATGTGTTAAGAACTTGTTTGAAAACTTGTTGAAAATTTGTTTAAGTGTGAAACAGTTTTGAAGTGAGCAAGCACCTAGGAGTAACCTACCCTAATGTTTAAAGGTCTTTCTTATTCTTTATTCTTTCCTTTAGTAAGACTATCCCTACTATAATGGAGTAGGTAGTCCTTACTTTGGATGTTAAGGGACATGTGAGGGATATTTTGACTTTGAAGGCCATCGTGGGATGTAATAAGCACATATAAGGGACCATCATCATTTTTCGAAAGGGACTCGATTCGTAAAGGCAACCATAAGGGACTTTGATGATTTTTCTATTTGAGGGACTTGCTTTATACACCCCACTTAACCATTATTCGTAGGCAACTTGAGGGATATCCTTAGGAAATGAGACGGCGATTAAAATCGACTTACGTGTGTGACGTGTTTATTTTAATTATCTTTATTTAAAAGTGATCTAAATTTATTTTAATATTACATACAGGTTGTTACACTCCCTAATTACTAACCATAATAATAATTAAATAATTAAACAACTTTACATCCAAGAAACAATTACAAAATAATAAGCAAAATAATTAAATAGCAAAGATAAATAAAATATAAATAAGCAATAAATAATAAAGGGGGTTAATTCTAAGTTTACTCGGCAAGACATCGCATCTTGTGCCTACGTATCCTTACGGGAGTGGAATCAGAGTAATCGTAGTTCCCCTTAATAGGGAGGTTAGAAACTTCTTGACTGTGGTCAAGGTCTCAAGGGGAATAAACGCATCTTAAGGACACGCTTACGTGGAGTGTAGAAACTCCAAATCTCTACGTTGAAATGTTAAGTTGTAATTAGGGTTAAATTAGGGATTCCACGGCGGGAAACCCTAAAATGAGCGCGGCGGCTCTTTGACCTAATGCTAAGGGTAAAATTGTAATTTTGCCTGCGGCGAGGCATTTGTGAAAATTAGGGTTTGTAGTTTGTAGTTTTGAGGATTTGAAATTGAATGTGTGAAGTTTTACGGACTATTGGCGCGGCGGCCAAACAGTTAGACCTAACCTTCGGATGTGTGCAATGTGACAGAAATAATAGTAAACGCGTGAGATAATTGAATCATGCAAACAGAGAGATAATGTCATAATTTAAACCATGCAAGCAGAAATTTAAAGGCAGAATTTAAAGAGCGATTGTTAAGTTCGCGAGGTTACATGAGAGGAGCAGATACAATATGATAATGAAATTTGAATTGAACAATAATAAAATAAAATAAATAACGGTTCTAGTTATTATTTTAAAAAAAAGATTTTAGTTATTATTTTAAATTTATCTAAAAAAAAGTTTTTTTCTTAAAAATAATGGGTTTTCATATTAATTTGGAAAAGATGTTAATGTTATTTATTTTAAAAAACAGATTTTTATATTATAACAAATTTTAATAAATTAATGATAACAATAATAATAATAATGGTAATAATAATGATAATAATGATAATAATAATAAATAATGATAATAATAATAATAATAATAATAATAATGATAATAATAATAATAATAATAATAAAGCAATAATGAATTTTAAATGTGCCAAATAACCCAACAATGTTGCTAACGCAGAAATGCGCTCATCGCAACCAGATCTAAATCGGACGAAACAAAATTTATCGCAAAGAAAAAAGAAATTAAGCAAAAAATAGTATTATTGCTCACACAAAAATGCGATCATCGCAACCAGATCGAACTAACACAAATGTCACGCGTCATGCACACAAATGTGCAAACATCGTATCGACATAATTCGATCAAAAATCTTATATATATAAACTCTAACAATTTAAAAATTATATATATATAAACGTAACAGTAATAGATAAAGAAAAAGAAATAACGGTAATAGATGAAGAAAAAGAAATAACGGTAAAAGATGAAGAAAAAGAAACAACAGTAATAGATGAAGGAAAAGAAATAACGGTAAACGATGAAGAAAAAGAAACAATAGTAATGGATGAAGAAGAAAACTAAATAACGGCAAACGACACTCACTCCTCTTAGGTTTTTTTCATTCTCCCCCTTTTTTCCAACAAGGCAACACATGTATATATAGGGAACAAATTAGGGTTAACACCAAATTGTCAATAATGTCCCTAAAGCCCATTTTAAAGCCCAAACTAAATAATTAGTTAAGAAAAAATAAATTTTAAATAATTTAAAATAATTAAAATAAACTTAAAATAAAAACTAATAATCCTATTGATTCCTAAAATAAAAAATATTATAAAAAGAACAAAATTTTTTTCAATATTTTTTATTTTATGATTTTTTGGATATTTTTATGAATAATTTAGAAAAAAGTGAAAAAAATAATATTTTAAAAAAATGATTTAATTAAAATACGAAAATAATAATTAAATAATAATAAAAAACTATTTTTGTTATTTTTTTAATGAAAGATAGAAAAATTTAGAGTAAAAATAATAAAAAACAAAAAAAAGTGACAAAGGTGAGATTCGAACTCTCAACCTCTCACACTCATAACTCCTTACACATGTCCTCCTGCCAATTGTGCCATTTTTACTTTTTAGAAAAAAAATGCATGCCATATGATATTTACCTGCAAAAAGTCAAACGACTACACAAATTTGTTAGTAATTGATTAAATGCAATGAAATGCGACGACAAATCTTAGGGCAAAATTTGGGGTATTACAGTTATTATGATAATATTTCTCACTCAACCTCTCTTTGATGTTGGCAAAAAAAAATCATGAAGTTTGACTTTGGTTTGACCACAGTTGACCTCAGTTTGACCTTTTAACTGCATTGACTGCTTTAGACTTATCTGATCATCTGACTGAGCAAACTTTTGAGAAAAGTCTTGAAACTTGACATGGGGGTACACATATAAGATGTTATGAAGCTCACTTGAAGTCTTGGAAGTCCATTTAGCCTGATTAAAGTCAAAACCCTAGTTTTGGATGCACTGCTTAGGAGGTGCATTGTCTGAGGGAATTGTCAACTCCTCTGACCAATTGTGAATTTTGTGAACCTTGTGAACCTTCTTGGAACACAAAGTCTTGTATTGTGAGGGCAAATTTTGGGGTGCAACACAAGGCTGTCAACGATGTGCTTGCCACCAAAAAACGGGACCTAGATAATGCTTACTTGAGGATCTCCAAATTCAACCAGCAGTGGAATGCCACCCTGGCCAGCAACAAAGAGCGGGAGGACAAGCTGAAGTAACAGATCTCCAAGTTGAAGGCTCAGTTGAAGGTCAGTGATAAGAAGGTTGATGATGAAACTGCTCGTAGGTACGCCATTCAAGACATGTTAAACAAGGCTATTGCAAACCTGAAGGATCGCAAGCAGAGTTTTGAGTCTAAGAAGCGAAGGTTAGAAGACTGTTTTGGCAAAGAAGAATGGGAGGACTCTGTTGAAGGTCTCCAGTACACTGTTATAAAGATGGAGTTACTTGTCGAAGGGTTACTCACTCAGCCTGATCATCCCAAAACAAAGGAGTTACTAGAAGAGTTTCGTGCCTGTTTTCGCACTTGACTACCTTGTAATCCTTTGTATTTTCCGATTATTGTTGTATACTGACCATCACCAGACTTGTTGGTCGAGGTCATGCTGTTGACTCTACCTGTACTCAGTGACATTGTATGCTGCCCTGTTGGGCTTTATATATATATATATATATATATATATATATATATATATATATATATATATATATATATATATATATATATATATATATATATATATATATATATATATATATATATATATATATATATATATATATATATATATATATATATATATATATATATATATATATATATATATATATATATATATATATATATATATATATATATATATATATATATATATATATATATATATATATATATATATATATATATATATATATATATATATATATATATATATATATATATATATATATATATATATATATATATATATATATATATATATATATATATATATATATATATATATATATATATATATATATATATATATATATATATATATATATATATATATATATATATATATATATATATATATATATATATATATATATATATATATATATATATATATATATATATATATATATATATATATATATATATATATATATATATATATATATATATATATATATATATATATATATATATATATATATATATATATATATATATATATATATATATATATATATATATATATATATATATATATATATATATATATATATATATATATATATATATATATATATATATATATATATATATATATATATATATATATATATATATATATATATATATATATATATATATATATATATATATATATATATATATATATATATATATATATATATATATATATATATATATATATATATATATATATATATATATATATATATATATATATATATATATATATATATATATATATATAAAGCCCAACAGGGCAGCATACAATGTCACTGAGTACAGGTAGAGTCAACAGCATGACTCTACCACTAGAATCGGGGGAGAAATCTCCCTAAGGCACAGACACACGTTTGCATTTGCATGAATCATTTGCATAACAGGTACCTCGAGCTGTTTTTCTAACCCTTTGTGCTTGCAGGTTTGTATCAGGATTGATCACAGACAGATTCACCGGTATTCTACCAGAGCAAATCAAGTCAGAGTAATGGAACAGGTTTAGACTAACATCCAAGAGCTCAGGGAGAGGATGGATCGTTTTATGGATCTCATGCAAGTGGTCACTAATGGCCAGGACCAACTCAAAACTCTGGTGCAACCTCTGATTGCACGCGTCGACAGCAACGACGTGCTACACGGTGGGAATGTTGTAAACCCTCCGCTTGTTGAGACCCCTCATGCTAACATCCCTGTTACTGGAGGGAATGGAAGTGGCAATGGTAATGCTGTTACTAATGTTGGAGCTAATGGGAATACGACTGGAGACGGAAATGGCAACTTTGAGGCCAATGGTAATGTTGGTATAGGCAATGGCAATACTGGTGGAACGGGTAATGCTGGGAACACTGGTGCTGATAATCTGTATGGTCTTGATGCTGCTGGGTTTGCTCAGGGTAATGGCCATCAACCTTAGCAGGAGGATTGTCAAGAGGACTTATTCTCAATGAAAGGAGCCGAAGGCGAACTGAATTCTGAAGCCCGTTTAAGGTTCAAAGCGCTCAAAGACAAGATGAGGAGTCTGGAGAACATGAATTCCATGGGTGTTGGTATGACCAAGTTGGGGCTGATCTCAGACCTCAAGGGGCCTCCCAAGTTTAAGGTACCTGACTTCGAGAAGTATAAGGGCACTACTTGCCCCCGTGTCCATCTGAGGTCCTATTATCGAAAGATGTCTGCACATTCTAAAGATGAGAAGTTGCTGATGCACTTCTTCCAAGACAGCCTGTCAGGCCCCTCGCTGGAGTGGTATATGGGTTTGGAGCCCATAAGTGTTCATAGTTAGAAAGACATTGCTGAAGCATTCGTGCGCCATTATCAGTACAACAACGATTTGGCTCCCAACCAGGTTCAGCTACAAAATTTGTCTCAGAAGAACAACGAAGGATTTAAAGAGTACGCCCAGAGGTGGCGTGAACTGGCAGCAAGAGTCCAGCCACCGATGGTTGAGTGAGAACTTGTCGAGATGTTCATGGCTACTCTTCTAGGAGTTTATTATGAGAAACTTGTCAGTGTTATGTCGAGAAGCTTCTCCGACCTCATAATCACTGGAGAACATGTAGAGAATGGCACCAAACTCGGAAAGATTCAGGGTGTCGATGTACCCTCAACTAGAGGGGGAAATAAGCCTTACAATGGTAAGAGACGCGAAGGTGAAACAAGCTCAGTGTCTAATGCTCGGGGAAAAGGAAAAGGCCAGCGCCAGCAGGTCGCTAGCACTACTATTCTTGATGTCCAGCAACCTCAGCAGCAGCAACAACAAAACCAGCAAGGGTACCGGAGGTACCAGAATAAAGCACCATTGTCAAGTCGTTATCTTGAAACCCCACCCATGTCGTACGCTCAGCTTTTGCAGACATTGCTCCAGTTGCAGCTAGTTCAGAAGAGAACTTTGGCTCCCTTGACAGGGACACCTCCACCTGGCTACGATGCGAATGCGAGATGTGAGTTTCATTCGGGGGCGCCTGGCCACCCGATTGACAACTGTAAAGCATTTAAGCACAAAGTACAAGATATGGTTGATGCCAAGATAATAAATTTTTCTGATAATGTTCTGAATGTTATGAAGAACCCTATGCCCAACCATGGGGGAGACAGGGTTAACACCATCATCGAAGAAGAGGATTTGGATTTATTGACTGATGTCGAAGACCTGAAAACACCACTTGGTTTCGTTAAAGCCAAGTTGATGAAGAAAGGTATTTTTCCGGGCTGTGGGAAGTTTTGTATGGATTGTGTGAATCATTCAGATGGCTGTGGTCAGTTGGTAGTAGGGATCCAGAGCTTGATTAACGAGGGAATTCTGCAATTTAGTCGGAGGGCTAAGAACAAATTAGGGGAAGTAATGCTGAAGCAGAAGGATGAGGTTGCCACTATCACCATCCCCCGTAAAACAATTACCATTTCTGCATTAAGGCCACACCGCAACGCTCTGCTAAAGGTTCTGAATGCAGTGTATGTACCGCAAGAGATCTCCGTCAACCAGCTAGAGGGAGTGGTTGCTCATGTGGATGCGGGTAACAGATTAGGGTTTACTGACCTCGAGCTGACGCCAAAAGGAAGGAACCATAATAGTGCCTTAAATATCTTGATAGAATGTCGAGGAACAGTCATGTCCCATGTGCTGGTGGACACGAGATCATCTCTGAACGTTCTCCCTAAGAAAGCTCTGATGAGGTTGGATACGAGAGGGCTGATTTGTACACCCAGTGATCTGGTGGTAAAAGCTTTTGACGAAACTAAGCGGACCGTCTTTGGAGAGGTAACCCTACCCATTCAACTTGGGCCAGAAACCTTTGACGCGGTTTTCTATATCATGGATATCATGCCCGCCTATAGTTGTCTATTGGGCCGACCTTGGATCCATTCTGCGGGCGCAATAACTTCCACATTGCACCAGAAACTAAAGTATGTTGTGGGTGGCAGCATCGTGACTGTCTGTGGAGAAGAGGACATAATGGTGAGCCATTTGTCATCTTTTAAGTATGTCGAGGTGGATGGCGAGATCCACGAAACTTTGTGCCAGGCGTTTGAGGCTGTTAAAGTCAAGGATGCGATTCCGACGATGATCGAGAAACCTGAGATGAATCTCTCTTCCTTCAAGGAAGCTCAAGCTGCTGTTCAACCTGGTTCTGCCCCCGGCTGGGGGCAAGTTCTGGAAATCCCTAACAAGCAGGATAAGTTTGGGTTAGGGTATTCTCCTTCTGCTGATGCTTCATCCTCTCGCGGTGCCCCGTGCGTCAAAGGGCCGATTCAGTTCACAAAAGGTGGGGTGATATTTGAGAATGTTAACACCGTGTCTGAAGACGACGAGGATAGTGACTGTGACCTGGACTCTTGGATTCAGCCGTGCAAACCGGGCCAGAGCCTCAACAACTGGTCCGTCCAGGATATCATCCAAGTGACACGTAAAGAGTAATGCTTTGTCTTTTCCAATTATTGTACAACCTTATGCTCTACTCGGGGCATAACGGTTTTATTGTCAGGGCCTTGATTGCTTATGCATGTACATATTATCAATAAATCAAAGGGCGTTTTCTTTGCATTCAAATTTTGTGATCTATGTTATTCTCGTTTTATTTTTTGTTTTAAAATATGGCAATATGGTTTGTGCTAACCTGCATATCCTCTTCTTAAGCTTAACCCTTGTTATTGCAGGATTCACACTATAGATGACATCGACTCTGAACCTTCTATGACTCACTTCGACTTTGATTGTCCGATATATAAAGCTGAAGAAGAGATTGATGAAGATGAAGACCTTCCCGAAGAGTTGGCTCGACTGTTGAAACAAGAAGATAAGATCATTCTGCCTCACGAGGAAGAGATTGAGATTATTAATCTGGGTTCTGAAGAACTTATCAGAAATGTCAGGGTAGGGGCTGCATTGCAGAGCGATATCAAGAAAAGATTGGTCGAGATGCTTCGAGAGTATAGTGATATCTTTGCTTGGTCGTATGAAGATATGCCCGGGCTCGACACTGACATAGTGGTTCATCATCTACCACTGCGAGAAGATTGTCCTCCAGTTAAGCAGAAGCTTAGAAGGATACGACCAGACATGGTCGTTAAGATCAAAGAAGAAGGACAAAAGCAGCTGGATGCTGGCTTTTTAGCGGTCACTACTTACCCTATGTGGGTCGCCAACATAGTACCTGTACCGAAGAAGGACGGTAAAGTGCGGATGTGTGTTGATTATCGAGGTTTGAATAAGGAGAGCCCTAAAAATGATTTCCTGCTCCCTCATATTGACGTATTGGTTAACAATACTGCTCAATTTTCTGTGTTTTCGTTCATGGATGGCTTCTCCGACTATAACCAAATCAAGATGGCGCCAGAAGACATGGAGAAAACCACGTTCATTACACCATGGGGAATGTTCTGCTATAAGGTAATGCCCTTCGGTCTGAAGAACGCAGGGGCAACTTACCAGCGGGCGATGGTCACTTTGTTTCTTGACATGATTCACCATGAGATTGAAGTCTATGTTGATGACATGATTGCGAAGTCCCAAACGGAGGAGGGACATCTGGTCAATTTGCTGAAGCTATTTGAGAGGCTTAGGAATTTCAGGTTGAGGCTGAATCCTAACAAATGTACTTTCGGAGTACGGTCCAGAAAACTACTGGGGTTTATTGTGAGTGAAAAAGGCATTGAGGTTGATCCTGCTAAGATAAAAGCAATACAAGATATGCCAGCGCCAAAGACTGAAAAAGAAGTTTGTGGGTTTCTGGGAAGAATAAACTACATTGCTAGGTTTATATCTCAGCTCACGGCCACGTGTGAACCGATGTTCAAGCTATTGAAAAAAGATCAGGCGATTATCTGGAACGAGGATTTCCAGAAGGCATTTGATAAGATAAAACAATATCTGCAGGAACCTCCAATTTTGATTCCCCCAGTAGCGGGAAGACCCCTAATCATGTACTTGACGGTTTTTGAGAATAACATGGGTTGCGTTCTCGGTCAGCACGACGAGACCGACAGAAAGGAGCACGCTATTTATTACTTGAGTAAAAAGTTCACAAATTGTGAGTGTCGCTACTCGAAAAATGCAACGTGCAACGACGGGGAGGCGAAAAAAATAGACAGAAGAAAATAGACAGAAGAGTCGCCATCGAATTTTATTTATCCCACGAGGGGAAAGGAAAATATCGAGAAAACCTCAAGAAAAGAACGGATAAGATGGTCTCGCAACCAAGAAGCGAAGGGAAGGTATTAGCACCCCTCGCATCCATCGTACTCGATGGGAACCATTTGTTTGTCGTGTGTGATTTATTTGCTTAAACATTACTATGAAGAGTGTTCCAAAAGATACAGAAAAGGGTTTAGAAACGGGGAAAGAAAGGTATCGCGAGGAAGAAGGGAAAGAGCGGACTCGATAGGACTTCGCGGTCCTAGGCCTACGTATTCTCAACGGATATGAGAAAGTCAGAGTCGACGTAGTTCGGGAAACTACGGGTATGAGGGGAATGTGCTCGACAAGGATTGTGGCCCTTGTGCCTACGTATCTTTACTTGAACGAAGTAAAGAATCAGAGCAGCCGTAGTTCGGCCTACGATTTGTTGATGTTTTTATGGATGATGCTATCGTACGCATTCTAGCAGTTAGGTGTATTGTTGCTCGCTCGTTGGAGACTTAGGCATTACTTGTTTGCGGTAGAACGGACGTGTCATATCCTTTTTGAAAGATTAGTTTTCGCCATGCGAGGCAAAATGTCACATTTGATTTGTTGAATTGTTTTTTAGGGGCGAGATAGGTCCTCGGATAGTAACCCCTACGGGTAGTACCCAATTCTTTATCTCAAAGTTTTTGTTATGAAAGGGTGTGGCGAACATAGCGTCTTCGTATTGAAAGACGAGTATCAAAACCACACACACTACAGTGAGCATCTCGATACTCGGAGAGGAAGAAGTATACACTTAATCCTCTCTTTTTAGTTTAATACAAAGAGAACTTCATTCTCTTATTAAAGTGTTTTTGGTTTTGAATGGTAAATGCTTTTGCGACAGAGAACCCTACGGTAAACGTCAGCACTCGGGATAGGAGAAGGCCTACGCCTAACCACTCCACGACCATTCAAGTTTTTGTTACGAAAAGAGTTTGAAAATGCACTCGGTACGGAACCGAGGTTTTAGGTGAGAAGGGTGTGGATGAAAACATCTTCGTATTGAAAGACGAGTTTCAAAACCACCCACACTACAGTGAGCATCTCGACACTCGGAGAGGAAGAAGTCTACACTTAATCCTCTCTCTTTAGTTCAATATAAAGTGAACTTTATCCTTTTGTTAAATATGGTGAGTTGCCTTAGCAATCGTTTGAGAAAATCCTCTTGACGTTGGGTCAAGGGTTTTAGTTGCTTAAAAAGATTTGAGGTGAAGCGAGCAAGGTCGATGGCGACGCACAAGGCAATCGGCTTACAAGGTCAAAAATGGCTCGATGAGAATCGAGAGTTTGTTTTCTTGAAAACAGTTTTTTAGAACCAAAGGTAAAAACAATGACCAACAATAAATATGCACAAAAACCATACCAAACACAACGAATTAATCGGCTAAAAAAAATGGCCATCAAGGAGTTCGTCGTGCGAACTCCTTGAGAATTTTTTTTTTTGAGGTAAAAAAGTTGAAAAACGTGAAAAACAGGGGTCTGACACGGGCGACCGTGTTGTGTGACACGACCCGTGTCACAGTTCCAGGAAACTTAGGGTTTTTGAGGCAAACAGAAGTGTGACACGGGTGGCCGTGTTGTGTGACACGGGTGGCCGTGTTGTGTGACACGGCCCGTGTCACAAGGTCTGGGAGAAAAATGATTTTTTAGGGCAAACAGAAGTGTGACATGGGTGGCCGTGTTGTGTGACACGGCCCGTGTCATGTGTTCTGGGCATTTTGTACTTTGAAAAGTCACACAGAGATGCAACACGGCCGGCTGTGTCGTGTGACACGGCCCGTGTTGGGCTACCAGAAGAAAAATCCAAACTTTTCTCTTGTTTTTTGCTTCTTTTTGTGGTTCTTTCAAAAGGGTTTCTTGGTCCCTTTGGAACCTTACATGTTATACTCAATACAACAACATTCAAACCAAGAGAACAAATGATAAATGCACAATATAAAAGAAGAGAAGAGTTTGAAGAGATGGATACCCAAGAGTTGTTACCCTCCTTGCAAAGCCTCCACTGATTTTGGCTAGGTGTTCACTCCTCTTCACTCTATGCTTTGATGGCTCTCCTTCTCAATGGCTTCCTTGTATTTCTCTTTCACTCTCTAAATCTTTTGCTGTTTTTTTTGCTCTCTCTATTTTTTCTGGTTTTCTCTCTTACTCTTTGCTCTCAATACCTCTATCTCCAAAATATCTGTATGTATGATAGTGTATGTTCCTTTTGTGCAGCCTCCAAGCCTCCTTGTCTCACTTTTTCTGCTGTACCAAAACCACAACTCTTGCACAACTTTCAATCTTCAAAGTTTCCATTTTTGGGAGTACTTATCACCTCTTTCTTGGTGCAGCCCCACATCTTTCCATTTCTAGGCCTGTTTTGCTGTATTTTTCTGCAGCACTCTACCTTGCCTTCCAACCTTGTACCCATTGGTTGGTTATGCTTGGACATATTCATGTAGCTAACACCATTACCTTTTGGACAGAATTTTCAAATTTTGATTTTTGATGTGTAGATGTATCAACATAAGCTTATAGCCTTGGTTTTGTGACATAAAATGATTTTACATTGCCACTTCTTGCATGGGGTTGTTTTGGATCATATTCAAATTGCTCATGGTTGAACATGCATGGTATTGATCTTGAAATATTCCAACATTGAATTAGCTCTTAAATATTTTCCTTGCATGTTTGTAAGCACAAGGAGGGTCATGTGGACTTGATGGAGCATGGGGGATACCATGGCATGAAGTTATTTAGAATCTTGAATTAAGACTAGAAATATCTTAATTTCTTAAGCATTATCAAGAGTTTGAAATTTGGTAACCAATGTAACATTCTTGAAAATGTCAAGAGATTTCTCTTTGTAAAAACTCTTGAATCTAGCCTTGAATTCATGAACCTTGAATTTGGAATGATGGGCCTCCCTTATGCCATTGAATTTAAAAGAAATGAAGAAATGAGTCAAGCCTTGAAAGAGGGCAAATTCTGGGGTGCAACAGTGAGTCCCGTTACTCAATGCTGGAAAAAACATGTTGCGCACTCGCGTGGGCTGCCAAACGTTTACGACAGTATATGCTCAATCACACGACCATGCTAATTTCGAAGATGGATCCGATCAAGTACGTCTTTGAGAAGCAAGCACTTTCAGGCAGGATTGTCAGGTGGCAAATGGTGTTGACGGAGTATGACATTCAATAGGTTTCCCAGAAGGCCATCAAGGGAAGTGTTTTGTCTGAATACCTTGCCGAACAGCCTATCGAAGATTATCAGCCGATGAAATTTGAATTTCCTGATGAGGATATCATGTTTCTCAAAGTGAAATATTGTGATGAAATGTTGCCAGATGAAGGTCCAGATAGGAAGTCCCAGTGGAAATTGATATTCGACGGTGCAGTCAATTCATACGGAAGTGGTATCGGGGCAATCATTACGACTCCCCAGGGATCCCACATCCTGTTCACTGCCAGATTGACTTTTCCGGTCACCAACAATGAAGCAAAATATGAGGTATGCATCATGGGTTTAGAAGAAGCCATTGATTTGAGAATCAAAAACCTAGATGTATACGGTGACTCGACACTCGTTGTTAACCAAATAAAAGGGGAGTGGGAGACTCATCAGTCGAATTTGGTCCCTTACATGAATTATGCCAGAAGGCTGCTTCCTTTCTTTGATCGAGTGGAGCTTCATCATGTGCCTATAGCTGAAAATCAGATGGCTGATGCCTTAGCCACATTGGCTTCGATGTACAAAGTCAATTTTTTGAATGAAGCTCCAAGAATTGTCATTTCACGTCTTGATAGACCTGCATTCATTTTTGCAATTGAGGAAGCCTCCCATGGCAAGCCATGGTTCCATGATATCCAGAACTTCCTTATGACTAAGGAGTATCCAGTGGGAGCGTCGACCCAGGATAAGAAGACTTTGAGGAGGCTGTCTAGAAGTTTCTATCTCAATCCTGATGGAGTTCTGTATAAGAGAAATCATGATCTCGTGCTACTCAGATGTGTGGACGAAAAAGAAGCTAGTTTGCTTATGGATGAAGTCCATGAAGGCACATTTGGTACGCACGCCGGCGAACATGCTATAACGCAGAAAATATTACGAGCAAGATATTAATGGCTGACGATGTAGTCAGATTGTTTCAAATTCGTGAAGAGATGTCATAAATGCCAGATTTATGCTGATAAAATACATGTGCCACCGTGCCCGTTGAATGTCATGTCATCCCCATGGTCGTTCTCCATGTGGGGCATTGATATGATAGGCAAGATCGAGCCCACTGCATCTAATGGTCATCGCTTCATTTTGGTAGCTATCGACTACTTCACCAAGTGGGTGGAGGCAGCCTTGTACACTAATGTGACCAAGCAAGTGGTGGCTCGATTCATAAAGAAGGACATCATCTGTCGATATGGAATTCCCGAGCGGATCATTATTGAAAATGGTTCAAATCTAAACAACAAGATGATGAAGGAGTTATGCCAGAACTTCAAGATTGAACATCACAACTCATCACCTTACCGACCGAAGATGAATGGTGCGGTTGAAGCGGCCAACAAGAACATTAAAAAGATAGTACAAAAGATGGTTGTGACCTACAAAGATTGGCATGAGATGTTGTCATTTGCATTGCATGGTTATTATACGATGGTACACACATCAACTGGGGCAACTGCTTTCTCACTAGTATACGGTATGGAAGTTGTCCTACCGTTGGAGGTCGAGATTCCTTCTTTGCGAGTTTTGGTTGACGTGAAACTTGATGAGGCAGAATGGATTAAGAGCCGATTGAATCAACTCAGTCTGATGGATGAGAAGAGATTAGCATCGATTACATACGGTCGTCTGTACCAGAGCCGAATGAAGAAAGCTTATGATAAGAAGGTGCGTCCTAGAAGCTTTCAGACGGGTGATCTCGTCCTGAAGAAGATCCTTCCACCATATTTTAATCACAGGGGCAAATGGACTCCTAACTACGAAGGTCCATATGTCGTCAGCAAGGTCTTCTCGCGAGGAGCCTTGTTGTTATCCACGATGGATGGCGAAGATTTTGCATCCCCTGTGAACGCGGACGCAGTTAAAAAATACTTTGCTTAAAAACGACCCACTGGAAAGAAAAAGAATATCCAGGCAAAAATGGGGCATCCCGGCGAACCATAAAAAAGGAAAAAGGTTCGGGCAAAAATTAGGGATATAAATGAAAAATGTACACCCGCAAAGTCGAAAACCTGAAAATGCGGCTTTGGCAAAAAAGGGTATCCCGGTGAATCGAAAACCCGAAAGGGCGATTCAGGCAAAAGTTAGGGATTAAGAAAGCAAATGACTGCGTCCCACGTGTGAACTTTCATTGTTTAGTGGTTTGGGAAGACCTGAGGGCCATTTATCCAAATCAATCTCTTCTAAAGCTGAAGCGTCGGAGAAGTATCAAAGTTGAGTGGGTCATAGAGGGATCAACTCATGGTGTTCGTCTACACCGCATTGCCAACATTTGTTTATACTGATGTATATTTATGTTTATACTTGCGTATCTTCCTCATTTCAGGAGCTTGCATCTGTTGTAAAATATTTCGCCTATTCAAAGGCTCGTTTATCAATAAACATATACTATTCAGTATTTTTTTTTATTGCTTAGATTTTATCTGTTTTGTTTGCGGAAAAAAACGCACGATGTTTTTGATAAAATGCGCATATATAAACTTGTTGGCCTAGGCCGATAATTGTTGAAACATTTAATTACCTGAACATTGTTATAGATGATAACCTTGATAGGTCCCTTTGTGAAGGGTATTTTGTCTGTTTGTTCACTTTGTTGCAGGGACGTCACCCTCCAGGTAGTATGCCAGATGTTTTCCAAGCAGGATGATTCCTTCTTCCCCAGCAGGTTTAGTAGTGTTTCCCCATGGAGTTTGAACATGGGGCTGTGAGCATTGATGTGTCTCCTCGAACAGAGATAGATTCTCCTCAACCAGATGTATCCCAGTTAGGATCATCATTTCCCCAGCTGAGTCATACGCAGAAGTGTATACTCGTTCCCAGCAGTGGGTCAATGGGCAGTTTTCTCGTAGAAGACTATCCACAAGTGTTTAGCTCTCGATAGTTCAAACCGAAGTCTCCAGCAGAGTTGAATTCCCCACAGAAGTGTGTTCTTCCCGGCAAGTAGGATTCATTCTAGCGTCTGGTTGCGTATCCCCAGCCGAGTGTGCAGTCCTCCAAGAGAGCCGAGTCCTTGGAAGCCGTTCAGGACATTATTGGTTTTCCCCAGCGGAGAGTGTCGAGTAGCTGTTGTTATACTTCCTCATCGGAGTCTGTATCTCCAGGAAGATTCTATCCGCGAAGGCCGTGCAGTTTATTTCTGTGATTGAAATCGTTTCCTCAACAGTTTGTGGTTCGTATACTCAGTTGAGCAAGTACAGGTTCCCGTAGAACTTTGTCCCCTGCAGAAAGTCGCCTAAAGTTCGTCTCCCCAGGATGAGTCCGATTGAAATTGGTGTGACTTATTCTCCTCGGCAGGATGATTCCTTCCTCCCATCAGAATGGTTCTTTCTCCTTGACAGGAGGGTTTCCTTCAACATTTATTTTGCTGATCTGGTTCCGTAGCATTTTGCATGATTGCATAGCATTTACCCTGAACGCGTAGCATTTCCATCGTGTGGAGCATTACGCCATTGTCAAACATGTGCATGTGAAACATGAGCTAGGTCGTTACCGTTCTTATTTTGCAAGCATTCCTCAGCAGAGTTGTTTGCTCAGGATGATTCATGAAGTCCCCAGTGAGGTTGTTTGTTCAGGATGATTCTTGAATTCCTCAACAGAGTTTATTCGTCCAGAATGATTCCGAAATCCCCAGAGTGGAGTTACTTGATAGTTCTCTAGAATCCCCAGCGGAGATGTGTCATCCCCAACAGGTTTTAAACAGAAGTTGAAATTTCCCTTTAAAGACTTGATGATTGAAGTCCGACCGTAGTGCCAAAATCCCCCTGACTTACTGATGAAGTCCAACTGCGATGTCGAAGCAGTTCTCCTAGCTGGCGAGGAGTGCCTGACGACAAAAGTTTAGATATCCCTATTAGTTCATGATTGATTGGGGATTCTATTTTCGACTTACTGACGAAGTCCGACTGACGCCCGAGAATTTCTTTGAATGCCCGATGACATAATTAACTCGATTGTCAAAATTTCCTAATGACCCAATGAGTCCAGAGGAATTCTTTTGCTGTCGTGCCACAGAATGCCTGACGGCAGTATCAGCTATGTATCACTAGTTACCGTGTAACCAGTGATCCCTTGATGACTTGAGGAAGAAGCTGCAGCGAAATATGATGATCATCCCGACGAAGATTTGAGATCAGTCATCCTTCACCAGTTTCCGTGCAACCAGTGATCCCTTATTGACTTACTGACAGAGTCCGACAAAGATATTGTCGATGTTCCTAACGACCTGACGAGTCCATAGGTGACAATAATGAATTCTTCTGCTGTAGTGCAGAATGCCCGATGGCAAAATCAACTATGTGTCACCAGTTACCGTGTAACCAGTGATCCCTTGATGACTTAAGGACGAAATTCTACATCAAAATCGGATGATCATCCTGACGGAGATTTGAGATTAAGCATTCACCAGCAAGTTGCCGTGCAATTATCAATATCAGCTATCCTTCACCAGTTACTGTGTAACCGGTTATCCCTTGATGACTTGAGGACGAAGTGCTACAGTGAAATCAGATACGTCAGATCAGTAATTCTCCAGCTAGTTGTCGTGCAACTATCATCTCAGTTTCCGGAAAGTTTGTCCCCATCAGAGCATCGTTTACTGGTGCGGTTGGCAAATTTCTGGGTTTATTGGTATTCAACCATCTTTTACCTTGATTATTTGAGAGTCGTTCGCTTCTCACCCAGTCAGGTCCAAGCCGTTTGAATAGGGGCAGCTGTTGCACCCCAAAATTTGCCTAACTTTTTTCTTTGCATAGCTTGTGTTTCATTGCATTCATTTTAGCATTATCATCTGCATTGCATTGACATGTGTGCAGGAGATCAAGAGGTATGACTACCAACAAAGGGATACATAAGGTTATGAAGCTAGCTAATAGGTTTATTCAAGTATTCAAGGGTTGATATCCTCATCAAAGAAGTTAAAGATCCTCAGAGAAGGGGCTGGATATAAGAGTGTATGCCTCATAGCTTGAAGGTTGTGGGAAGGTCATCAGATGATTCTGAAGCCATGAAGATGGACTTGAAGCCTTGAGAGAGCTCATGAGAAGTATTGAAAGCCATTTTGAAGCCTAGACAAGTCAATATGCAAAGTATATGAAGCTACAACCAAGATTGGTGCAACTAGGGTTTCATCTGGTCAACCCTAGGTCAACTGATGATTTGAAGAAGGTTGAGACCTAATTACAAGGCCAGGTGATCATGGATTGATGTATTAAGATACCCAAGGGATGATTCCGAGGTCAACTCATCATGAATCAAGAGTGTGAGGAGTTCCTAGGCTAGGGTTGCCATGCTTGACAATGTAAAATCCCCTGGTTTGGTGCCTAACTTCAAGACCACATAACTCAAGATGTGATTTTCATATCACCTTGACCCTAACATGGTTGTTGTAGAGCATGATCATATCTTTAATTTGAGTACTAGAAGTCCTTGATAGGGTTTATAGAACTCAAGTTATGAGTCAAACAAGTTACAGGTCATCAGATGAATGTGAATTTAGAGCTTGAAAGTCAACCAACTTGCATGACATTTTTGACCTAGAAATATGATTCTCATGAACTTTTGGCCAACATGAATGTTGTTCCTTATCTTCGTAGCTTTCTAGAAAGTACTAGAAGTCCATGATTGGATTTTTAGAACTCAAGTTATGAGCTTTACAAGACAAGGGTATTTGAGATTATAAGCCATTTTTGATTATGGGTCAATTTCACCAAGTTAGACACCTCAAATGGACTTTTGATCAACTTGAAAGTTGTTCAAAATGGTGTTATTTGTCTAACCATAACCCAAGAATTCATTGATATGGATTAAATTGAGAAGTGAATGAAGAAATCTTCATGGAGGATAATTAAAAGGCATAAAAAGATGAAAATTCTAAAATAATTCATTTTGGTGCAAAACATTACAAGTTTGTGCATTTTTGAATGTAAATAACATTTGGAGCACTTTGGCATTTTCACATTTCCAAGTTGAAGTTGGTTTCATGATAAAATGCAAGGTTTCTTAAGAATGAAGTTATATAATAAAGATCCACCATTAATTGGATTCAAGGAACAAATCATGGCCCTTCATCCTCACTAACACACCAACAATGGATTTGAGTTAGATTAAAGCTGAAACAGAGAGGAAATCATGCTCTGTCATGAAGGAGTGTTGAAGGAAAATTGGAAAAGTGAAATTGGATTTGCAAGCAAGTTGGGCCCCCATTCTCAGCCCAAAACAGTTCTATATATTCCCATGATTGAGTTCAGAGCAGGTTTGGTGATTGGAAGAGTTTGAACCAAGTAATAAGCACTTGAAAAAGTTTGTTAGAAGTGAAAATCGAATTTCATCTTGGAGGCCATTTCTGAGGGAATTGAAGCTTCAAGAATCTTCAGCAAGCATCATTGGTCGTTTCTGAGCAAGTTTGATCAAGGTTTGGAGGCTGTAGCATCTTCTGTTGAAGCTCAAACTAGGTTTCTTTCTTTTCATAATTATACTCTGTTGAGAATGAATTAGGATAAATGTTGCATGTGGTTAGGTAGAGTTTGAACTATAAATGGATTTAGGTTTGGTTTGGAAGCCATTGGTGAAGTTTCTTGATGATGGATGAAATCTTTAAGGATTCGATTTAAGCTTAATCTTGAGTGATATCACGTTTTAGTTAGGGATTCTTGATTAGTGATAAGTGTAGAAGAGATCTGTGTGCTCTTTGTGGAGTTTGGTGATGATTTGCCAAAGCGTGTATTTTCTGTTCACGATCGTATCCGGTTATTCCTTGAGAGAATGAAAAAAAGAAGTAGATCATGATGATCCTTGTAAGGAGACGAGTGGATCTGAATAATTTGGTTAGGTTTGGTGTCATCTGATGATTTGGCCGTCGTGAACTCGCCGGAGAAGACGACCAGAGTCTTCTCTGGCTGCCCTGAATTTCCCCCCTTTAATCTTCAGTTCAAAAGGTAGAAGACGATGTTAGGATCGTTGGATGAGTCCGACCGAGTGACTTAGTAAGCAGATCCAAGGCCTGTGATTAAGTCTTAATGTTGTTGACTATTGACTGCTGAGGTGGCATGCTAATAGGCATTGGATTGTTATACTTTTAGCATGAATGTTCCTGATTAGAGACTACCGTGTGCTGAAGTCAATGGAGAGCACGTGATTAGTTAGTGAAACGGTTCGTTTCATTAAAAGACTTCTGAGCTACGTGGCGCGCGCTGGCCCTTTAGATGCGTAGACTGGTCATTAGATCTGACGGCTATGACTTATTTTCTGCATTTTAATTCTTTTTAATTCTTTTTAATTCTTTTAATGCTTTTTCTTATTTCTTTTAATGTTTTAATTATTTTTAATTCATTAAAAATAGAAATAATTGTCAGAAAAATGTGAAAAAAATCATGACTGATATATGGCTTGTCCCTGATTTTTGTATGCAATTTGTTTGGGTTTTTGATAAAATTTCTATTTATTGTCTATTTTTCCATTTTTATTAGTTGATTAAAAATGTCAAAATGATGGACTTTCTTTCTGATTTTTGTTGACTCTGATTTCTCATTCTCTGACGAGAATACGTAGGCACGAAGCGCGATGCTTTGCCGAGTCAATTTTCTTTTCTTTTCAGACCAGCCTTGATAGGTAGATAGTTAAACCAACCCGTCAGATAAACATAACAAGCGTGGATCCCGTTGAGTATAACAAACGTGAGAGATGCTAATACCTTCCCCTTACGTAACCGACTCCCGAACCCAGACATGGTTGCGATGACCTTGCCTTATACCTTTTCGTCAGGTTTTTCCGATCGTTTCCTTTCCCTTTCTGTGGGATAAATAACGAAAGGTGGCGACTCTTCTGTTTTGACGACACCTTATTTTCGCAGTAGCGACACATATCATGTTAAGAAGATCATCAGAAGTTTTCCTATCAGATGGAGACCAATGGTCACTGCTCTGAAGCTAGCTAAGGATCTGAACAAGATCACGTTGGGGGAACTGATCAGCTCTTTGAGGAGTCATGAGATTGAATTAGAGGAAGACGAACCCCAGAAAAAAGGTAAGTATATTGCTTTAAAGTCTAACAAATCTGCCAAAGCTTTGCATGTTTTAGAAGAAAGTTCTGAAGAATCCTCTTCTGAAGAAGAAGATGAATTGCCCCTGCTATCCAGAAGAATCAACAAACTCTAGAAGCATAAACAGAGGAAGTTCAAGAACTTCAAGAAACCAGATCAACGTAAAGAGTCTTATAGACATAAAAGATCTGGAAAGAAAGAGGTTGTCTGCTGTGAATACAAGGAACCTGGGCACTACAAGAATGAATGCCCAAAGCTTCAGAAGGAGAAGCCAAGAAGGAAGCCTGAGCATAAAAAGAAAGTTCTGATGGCAACCTGGGATGATTCAGATGCATCTAAATCTTCATCAGACTCAGATGAAGAATGTGCAAACATAACACTCATGGCTGACGTAGAAGACCATGTAGAATCATCTGGATCAGAATCAGAATCAGATTCTGGGGAGGTATTTTTTGAACTTTCTAGAGCAGAGCTTATTGAGAGTTTATCAGAAATATTAGAAAAGTATAGTAAGATTAAGCTCAAGTACAAGAAGCTTGAAAGCAATCTTGTATCTGAGAATGATCTTCTGAAATTAGAGGTTGCTGAGCTCAAAGCAAACAATTTGAAAATTAAAAACGAATTAGAAAGAGCTCAACAAGATTCTGAAGCTGAAACTAAGTCAAAATCTAAAAACATTTTAGAAGAATATGACTATAGTTTTCAGATATTTCTGGCAAGAAGTCTAGAGAGAAGCAAGATGGCTTCAATGATCTATGGTGTAAGTAGAAATAACAGGAAGGGTATTGGATATGAATCTTCTTTTGAGAAAGATTTAAATCCAACATTTGTTGATAAACTTATCATTAAGCATACTCCTTTGTATTCTACTTTTAAGTTTGGTCATCTTAATGATATTAAACACACTCGTTCTGGTCAGAATATTCCTGTGTTTAAACCTAAGGTTAGTTAGAACAAACCTGCTGTCAGAAGACAGAAGTTCAGACAAAAATTTAAGGCAACTAACTCTAAAGGACCCAAAAAGATCTGGGTACCTAAAGACAAAATAATATATGTTGCAGACATCTTTAGCAGCAAAGTCAAAACGCCAATCTTGGTACCTGGGCTCTGACTGCTTGAGTCACATGACGGGAGAAAGGTCTATGTTCCAAAGCCTAGAACTTAGATCTGGAGGAGATGTCAAGTTTGGAAGGAACCAGAGAGGCAAGATAGTTGGCTCTGGAACTATTGACAATGATAATCTTCCTTCCATTTCTAATGTCTTTCTAGTTGAAGGATTAACACATAACTTATTGTCTATAAGTCAATTAAGTGACAATGGTTATGACATAATCTTCAATAAAAAATGTTGCAAGGCTGTCAGTCAAAAGGATGGCTCAATCCTATTTAATGGAAAGAGGAAGAACAACATTTATAAAATCAATCTTTCATAACTTAAGGTTCAGAACGTAAAATGCCTTATGTCTATTAATGATGAGCAATGGGTCTAGCACAGAAGATTAGGGCATATTAGTATGAGACGTATATCTCAGATTAATAAACTCAATCTGGTTAGAGGACTTCCTCAGTTGAAGTTCAACTCAGATGCTCTTTGTGAAGCATGTCAAAAAGGAAAATTTTCAAAATCTTCTTTTAAAACTAAAAATGTTGTTTCAACCTCAAGACCATTAGAATTACTTCATATTGATCTGTTTGGACCAGTGAAAATTGTATCCATCAGAGGCAAGAAGTATGGATTAGTCATTGTTGATGACTACAGTAGATAGATGTGGGTGAAATTCCTAAAACACAAGGATGAGTCACATTCTGTGTTCTTTGACTTCTGCAAACAAGTCCAGAATGAAAAAGATTTTAAAATTGTTAAAGTCAGAAGTGATCATGGAGGTGAATTTGAAAACAAACATTTTGAAAAATATTTTAATGAAAATGGCATTGCACATGATTTCTCCTGCCCTAGAACTCCACAATAGAATGAAGTTGTAAAGAGGAAAAATAGACCTCTGCAAGAAATGGCCAGAACCATGATCAACGAGACTAATCTGGCAGAGCATTTTTGGGCAGAAGCAATAAACATAGCTTGTTACATTCAGAACAAAGTGTCTGTAAGACCTCTTCTAGAGAAGACTCCCTATGAATTGTGGAGGAACAGAAAGCCCAACATTTCTTATTTCCATCCTTTTGGATGTGTATGTTTTATGCTGAACACTAAAGAGAATTTGAACAAGTTTGATTCTAAAGCACATAAGTGTTTCATGCTTGGGTATTCTGAACGCTCTAAAGGCTACATAGTATACAATACTAAGACACAGATTGTGGAGGAATCTATACATGTTAGATTTGATGATAAGCTTGGAGATCAAAAGCCAAAGCAGTTTGATAATTCTGCAGATAGAGAAGTCATTCTCACAGACTCTAAAGTCTCAGAGGCAGAAAAGGCTCAAGTGAAAGAACCAGAAGCAACGCCAGATGCAACTCCATTGGCTGCTCAGATGAACAATTTGAATATTTCTAAAGAACCTAATGTTAGAGGATCATCTTCTAGAATCAAGGCCTCTCACCCAGAGGATGTGATAATTGGGAAGAAGGATGACCCTATTAGAACAAGGTCTTTCCTCAGATCATCTGCAACGTCACTTTTTGGGTTGGTGTCTGTCATTGAACCAACTTCTGTTGATGAAGCTATGAGTGATAATGAGTGGATACTTGCTATGCAAGAAGAGCTAAATCAATTCACCAGAAATGACGTTTGGGATTTGGTACCAAGACCAAAAGGATTCAATATTATTGGAACCAAATGGGTCTTCAGAAACAAATTGAATGAGAAAGGAGAAGTTGTAAGGAACAAAGCAAGGCTAGTTGCTCAAGGGTATAGTCAGCAAGAAGGAATTAACTACACAAAGACTTATGCTCTTGTGGTCAGGTTAGAGTCTATTCGTCTACTCATTTCTTTTGCTGCACAAAATAACATCACTCTTTATCAAATTGATGTTAAGAGTGCCTTCTTAAATGGTATTATAGAAGAGGAAGTTTATGTTCACCAACCTCCTGGTTTTGAAAATGATAAATTTCCAGAACATGTTTTCAAACTTAAAAAATCACTCTATGGCTTAAAACAAGATTCCAGAGCTTGGTATGAAAGGCTGAGTAATTTTCTTTTAGAAAAGAATTTTATCAGAGGCAAAGTGGACACAACTCTCTTCTATAAATCATTTAAGAAAGATTTGTTAATTTGTCAAATTTACGTAGATGATATTATATTTGGATCTACCAATGTTACGCTGGGAAAGGAGTTTGCTCTTTCTATGCAGGCTGAATTTGAGATGAGCATGATGGGAGAACTCAGATTCTTTATGGGAATCCAAGTCAATCAAACTCCAGAAGGCACCTACATACATCAGACTAAGTATGTGAAGGAGCTTCTGAAGAAGTTTAATATCACTGAAAGCAAGTTGGCCAAAACTCCAATGCATCCTACAAGCACTCTTGGTAAGGAAGAGGTAAGCAAGAAAGTAGATCAGAAACTCTACAGAGGTATGATTGGTTCTCTTTTATATCTGACTGCTTCTAGACCTGATATTCTATTAAGTGTTTGTCTGTGTGCCAGATTCCAATTAGATCCTAGAGAATCTCACTTAATAGTTGTTAAGAGGATTCTAAGGTATCTGAAAGGTACTACTAATGTGGGTTTGTGTTATAGAAGATCTGATGATTATAAATTAGTTGGATTCTGTGATGCTGATTACGCTGGAGACAGAGTTGAAAGAAAAAGTACTTCTGGAAGCTGCCAGTTTCTTGGAAGTCATCTGATCTCTTGGTTCAGCAAGAAGCAACCCACTATTGCGCTTTTAACAACAGAAGTATAATACATTGTTGCTGCTGGATGTAGCACTCAGATGCTCTGGATGAAGAGTCAGCCAGAAGACTATCAGATCCATGAGAGTAATATTTCAATCTTCTATGATAATACTTCTGCTATATGTTTGTCTAAAAACCCTATTTTACACTCTAAGGCAAAACATATAGAGATAAAACATCACTTCATCAGAGACTATGTTCAGAAGGGAGTTATCAGCTTAAACTTTGTTGATACAAATCATCAGTGGGCTGATATTTTTACAAAACCCCTTGCTAAATATAGATTCAAATTTATTCTGAAAAATATAAGTATGGATTTCTGTCCAGAATAAAATGTTTATCAGAAGAAATTTTTCTCAGATGAAAATGTTTTGAATCTGAAGTATCTCATCTATTCATTTATTGTTTATTATTTTATTCTTTGTGTGCAAATCTGAACTAACAAACCTCAGAGGATCTGAACGTTGGTGTTGCGGTGGAAATAGGATCACAAACTATTAATGAGTTTGAATCGCAATTCAATTCACAACCGCTCTTTGATTTATCCGAAGGAAAAGGTCAAAAAGGGAAAACCTATTTTGCATCGTAAACACAATGCGGGGAAAGATCTAGGGTTTGGGGGTTAGTTAAATTTAGGGAAGGTATTAGCACCCTAAACTTCTGTAGTACTCTACAGGAACCTTTTGTTCAAATGTTTACTATTTTGCTTTATTTATTTGCTTAAGGTATATGTACAAAGGATTAGAAGTGAGAAAAGAGACCTAAAGGGTTAATTCTAAGTTTACTCGGCAAGACATCGCATCTTGTGCCTACGTATCCTTACGGGAGTGGAATCAGAGTAATCGTAGTTCCCCTCAAAAGGGAGGTTAGAGACTTCTTGACTGTGGTCAAGGTCTCAAGGGGAATAAACATGTCTTAAGGACACGCTTACGCGGAGTGTAGAAACTCCAAATCTCTACATTGAATTGTTAAGTGAATTAGGGTTAAATTAGGTTAGGGATTCCACGGCGGGAAACTCTAAAATGAGCGCGGCGGCTCTTTGACCTAATGCTAGGGGTAAAATGGTAATTTTGTCCACGGCGAGACATGTATGAAAATTTAGGGTTGAAAAGGTGTAAGGGTTGAAGGTGAGGACTATTGACACGGCGGTCAAACGGCTAGACCTAATTCCTTCGGAGGAGTGAAATTATTGGTAAAGACGCGATAAACATACAATGGCAGAACATAAAGTGCGGAAAGATAAATACGACAATTGTCTCGCAAAATTATACAAAATATAAGTCATGGATTATAGTCTTTTAACTTTGTTTTTTAGTGGGGAAAAACCTAAAATTTTTTGATGGAGTTAAAAAATAAAATATAATTAATTTTTTATACCTACTGGAATCAAATTTGTTTGGTGCTTAGTGATAAAAAAACCTAAGACTTTGGGATGGTGAAGAAAAAACCTAAAATATTTGCCATTAATTTATAGTCTTTTAACTCTGTGGCTTACTGACAAAGAAACATGAAATTTCGTGATGGGGAAGAAACATATTGAATATATTTACATCTACTTTACCATAATTCAATATGAAAATGGTAAATATAAATAAATTTCAGCCTGATTATTTAATTTTAATTTTTACCTATATTATATAAAATATAAGTCATGGATTATAGTCTTTTAACTTTGTTTTTTAGTTGGGAAAAACCTAAAAAAATTTGATGGAGTTAAAAATTAAAATATAATTAATTTTTTACACCTACTGCAATCTAATTTGTTTGGTGCTTAGTGATAAAAAAACCCTAAGACTTTGGGATGGTGAAGAAAAAACCTAAAATATTTACCATTAATTTATAGTCTTTTAACTCTGTGGCTTACTCACAAAGAAAGAAACATGAAATTTCGTGATGGGGAAGAAACATATTGAATATATTTACATCTACTTTACCATAATTCAATATGAAAATGGTAAATATAAATAAATTTGAGCCTGATTATTTAATTTTAATTTTAACCTATATTATACAAAATATAAGTCATGGATTATAGTCTTTTAACTTTGTTTTTTAGTGGGGAAAAACCTAAAATTTTGTGATGGAGTTAAAAAATAAAATATAATTAATTTTTTACACCTACTGGAATCTAATTTGTTTGGTGCTTAGTGATAAAAAAACCTAAGACTTTGGGATGGTGAAGAAAAAACCTAAAATATTTGCCATTAATTTATAGTCTTTTAACTCCGTGGCTTACTGACAAAGAAACATGAAATTTCGTGATGGGGAAGAAACATATTGAATATATTTACATCTACTTTACCATAATTCAATATGAAAATGGTAAATATAAATAAATTTCAGCCTGATTATTTAATTTTAATTTTTACCTATATTATATAAAATATAAGTCATGGATTATAGTCTTTTAACTTTGTTTTTTAGTGGGGATAAACCTAAAAAATTTTGATGGAGTTAAAAAATAAAATATAATTAATTTTTTACACCTACTGCAATCTAATTTGTTTGGTGCTTAGTGATAAAAAACCTAAGACTCTGGGATGGTGAAGAAAAAACCTAAAATATTTGCCATTAATTTATAGTCTTTTAACTTTGTGGCTTACTCACAAAGAAAGAAACATGAAATTTCGTGATGGGGAAGAAACATATTGAATATATTTACATCTACTTTACCATAATTCAATATGAAAATGGTAAATATAAATAAATTTGAGCCTGATTATTTAATTTTAATTTTTACCTATATTATATAAAATATAAGTCATGGATTATAGTCTTTTAACTTTGTTTTTTAGTGGGGAAAAACCTAAAATTTTGTGATGGAGTTAAAAAATAAAATATAATTAATTTTTTACACCTACTGGAATCTAATTTGTTTGGTGCTTAGTGATAAAAAAACCTAAGACTTTGGGATGGTGAAGAAAAAACCTAAAATATTTGCCATTAATTTATAGTCTTTTAACTCTGTGGCTTACTGACAAAGAAACATGAAATTTCGTGATGGGGAAGAAACATATTGAATATATTTACATCTACTTTACCATAATTCAATATGAAAATGGTAAATATAAATAAATTTCAGCCTGATTATTTAATTTTAATTTTTACCTATATTATATAAAATATAAGTCATGGATTATAGTCTTTTAACTTTGTTTTTTCGTGGGGAAAAACCTAAAAAATTTTGATGGAGCTAAAAAATAAAATATAATTAATTTTTTTACACCTACTGCAATCTAATTTGTTTGGTGCTTAGTGAAAAAAAAACCTAAGACTCTGGGATGGTGAAGAAAAAACCTAAAATATTTGCCATTAATTTATAGTCTTTTAACTTTGTGGCTTACTCACAAAGAAAGAAACATGAAATTTCGTGATGGGGAAGAAACATATTGAATATATTTACATTTACTTTACCATAATTCAATATGAAAATGGTAAATATAAATAAATTTCAGCCTGATTATTTAATTTTAATTTTTACCTATATTATATAAAATATAAGTCATGGATTATAGTCTTTTAACTTTGTTTTTTAGTGGGGAAAAACCTAAAATTTTGTGATGGATTTAAAAAATAAAATATAATTAATTTTTTACACCTACTGGAATCTAATTTGTTTGGTGCTTAGTGATAAAAAAACCTAAGACTTTGGGATGGTGAAGAAAAAACCTAAAATATTTGCCATTAATTTATAGTCTTTTAACTCTGTGGCTTACTGACAAAGAAACATGAAATTTCGTGATGGGGAAGAAACATATTGAATATATTTACATCTACTTTACCATAATTCAATATTAAAATGGTAAATATAAATAAATTTCAGCCTGATTATTTAATTTTAATTTTTACCTATATTATATAAAATATAAGTCATGGATTATAGGTTTTTAAATTTTGTTTTTTAGTGGGGAAAAACCTAAAATTTTGTGATTGAGTTAAAAAATAAAATATAATTAATTTTTTACACCTACTGGAATCTAATTTGTTTGGTTCTTAGTGATAAAAAAACCTAAGACTTTGGGATGGTGAAGAAAAAACCTAAAATATTTGCCATTAATTTATAGTCTTTTAACTCTGTGGCTTACTGACAAAGAAACATGAAATTTCGTGATGGGGAAGAAACATATTGAATATATTTACATCTACTTTACCATAATTCAATATGAAAATGGTAAATATAAATAAATTTCAGCCTGATTATTTAATTTTAATTTTTACCTATATTATATAAAATATAAGTAATGGATTATAGTCTTTTAACTTTGTTTTTTAGTTGGGAAAAACCTAAAAAATTTTGATGGAGTTAAAAATTAAAATATAATTAATTTTTTACACCTACTGCAATCTAATTTGTTTGGTGCTTAGTGATAAAAAAACCTAAGACTTTGGGATGGTGAAGAAAAAACCTAAAATATTTGCCATTAATTTATAGTCTTTTAACTCTATGGCTTACTCACAAAGAAAGAAACATGAAATTTCGTGATGGGGAAGAAACATATTGAATATATTTACATCTACTTTACCATAATTCAATATGAAAATGGTAAATATAAATAAATTTGAGCCTGATTATTTAATTTTAATTTTAACCTATATTATACAAAATATAAGTCATGGATTATAGTCTTTTAACTTTGTTTTTTAGTGGGGAAAAACCTAAAATTTTGTGATGGAGTTAAAAAATAAAATATAATTAATTTTTTACACCTACTGGAATCTAATTTGTTTGGTGCTTAGTGATAAAAAAACCTAAGACTTAGGGATGGTGAAGAAAAAACCTAAAATATTTGCCATTAATTTATAGTCTTTTAACTCCGTGGCTTACTGACAAAGAAACATGAAATTTCGTGATGGGGAAGAAACATATTGAATATATTTACATCTACTTTACCATAATTCAATAGGAAAATGGTAAATATAAATAAATTTCAGCCTGATTATTTAATTTTAATTTTTACCTATATTATATAAAATATAAGTCATGGATTATAGTCTTTTAACTTTGTTTTTTAGTGGGGATAAACCTAAAAAATTTTGATGGAGTTAAAAAATAAAATATAATTAATTTTTTACACCTACTGCAATCTAATTTGTTTGGTGCTTAGTGATAAAAAACCTAAGACTCTGGGATGGTGAAGAAAAAACCTAAAATATTTGCCATTAATTTATAGTCTTTTAACTTTGTGGCTTACTCACAAAGAAAGAAACATGAAATTTCGTGATGGGGAAGAAACATATTGAATATATTTACATCTACTTTACCATAATTCAATATGAAAATGGTAAATATAAATAAATTTGAGCCTGACTATTTAATTTTAATTTTTACCTATATTATATAAAATATAAGTCATGGATTATAGTCGTTTAACTTTGTTTTTTAGTGGGGAAAAACCTAAAATTTTGTGATGGAGTTAAAAAATAAAATATAATTAATTTTTTACACCTACTGGAATCTAATTTGTTTGGTGCTTAGTGATAAAAAAACCTAAGACTTTGGGATGGTGAAGAAAAAACCTAAAATATTTGCCATTAATTTATAGTCTTTTAACTCTGTGGCTTACTGACAAAGAAACATGAAATTTCGTGATGGGGAAGAAACATATTGAATATATTTACATCTACTTTACCATAATTCAATATGAAAATGGTAAATATAAATAAATTTGAGCCTGATTATTTAATTATAATTTTTACCTATATTATATAAAATATAAGTCATGGATTATAGTCTTTTAACTTTGTTTTTTAGTGGGGAAAAACCTAAAATTTTGTGATAGAGTTAAAAAATAAAATATAATTAATTTTTTACACCTATTTGAATCTAATTTGTTTGGTGCTTAGTGATAAAAAAACCTAAGACTTTGGGATGGTGAAGAAAAAACCTAAAATATTTGCCATTAATTTATAGTCTTTTAACTCTGTGGCTTACTCACAAAGAAACATGAAATTTCGTGATGGGGAAGAAACATATTGAATATATTTACATCTACTTTACCATAATTCAGTATGAAAATGGTAAATATAAATAAATTTGAGCCTGATTATTTAATTTTAATTTTTACCTATATTATATAAAATATAAGTCATGGATTATAGTCTTTTAACTTTGTTTTTTAGTGGGGAAAAACCTAAAAATTTTTGATGGAGCTAAAAATTAAAATATAATTAATTTTTTTACACCTACTGCAATCTAATTTGTTTGGTGCTTAGTAAAAAAAAAACCTAAGACTCTGGGATGGTGAAGAAAAAACCTAAAATTGTTGCCATTAATTTATAGTATTTTAACTCTGTGGCTTACTCACAAAGAAAGAAACATGAAATTTCGTGATGGGGAAGAAACATATTGAATATATTTACATCTACTTTACCATAATTCAATATGAAAATGGTAAATATAAATAAATTTGAGCCTGATTATTTAATTTTAATTTTAACCTATATTATACAAAATATAAGTCATGGATTATAGTCTTTTAACTTTGTTTTTTAGTGGGGAAAAACCTAAAATTTTGTGATGGATTTAAAAAATAAAATATAATTAATTTTTTACACCTACTGGAATCTAATTTGTTTGGTGCTTAGTGATAAAAAAACCTAAGACTTTGGGATGGTGAAGAAAAAACCTAAAATATTTGCCATTAATTTATAGTCTTTTAACTCTGTGGCTTACTGACAAAGAAACATGAAATTTCGTGATGGGGAAGAAACATATTGAATATATTTACATCTACTTTACCATAATTCAATATTAAAATGGTAAATATAAATAAATTTCAGCCTGATTATTTAATTTTAATTTTTACCTATATTATATAAAATATAAGTCATGGATTACAGGTTTTTAAATTTTGTTTTTTAGTGGGGAAAAACCTAAAATTTTGTGATGGAGTTAAAAAATAAAATATAATTAATTTTTTACACCTACTGGAATCTAATTTGTTTGGTGCTTAGTGATAAAAAAACCTAAGACTTTGGGATGGTGAAGAAAAAACCTAAAATATTTGCCATTAATTTATAGTCTTTTAACTCTGTGGCTTACTGACAAAGAAACATGAAATTTCGTGATGGGGAAGAAACATATTGAATATATTTACATCTACTTTACCATAATTCAATATGAAAATGGTAAATATAAATAAATTTCAGCCTGATTATTTAATTTTAATTTTTACCTATATTATATAAAATATAAGTAATGGATTATAGTCTTTTAACTTTGTTTTTTAGTTGGGAAAAACCTAAAAATTTTTGATGGAGTTAAAAATTAAAATATAATTAATTTTTTACACCTACTGCAATCTAATTTGTTTGGTGCTTAGTGATAAAAAAACCTAAGACTTTGGGATGGTGAAGAAAAAACCTAAAATATTTGCCATTAATTTATAGTCTTTTAACTCTGTGGCTTACTCACAAAGAAAGAAACATGAAATTTCGTGATGGGGAAGAAACATATTGAATATATTTACATCTACTTTACCATAATTCAATATGAAAATGGTAAATATAAATAAATTTGAGCCTGATTATTTAATTTTAATTTTAACCTATATTATACAAAATATAAGTCATGGATTATAGTCTTTTAACTTTGTTTTTTAGTGGGGAAAAATCTAAAATTTTTTGATAGAGTTAAAAAATAAAATATAATTAATTTTTTATACCTACTGGAATCAAATTTGTTTGGTGCTTAGTGATAAAAAAACCTAAGACTTTGGGATGGTGAAGAAAAAACCTAAAATATTTGCCATTAATTTATAGTCTTTTAACTCTGTGGCTTACTGACAAAGAAACATGAAATTTCGTGATGGGGAAGAAACATATTGAATATATTTACATCTACTTTACCATAATTCAATATGAAAATGGTAAATATAAATAAATTTCAGCCTGATTATTTAATTTTAATTTTTACCTATATTATATAAAATATAAGTCATGGATTATAGTCTTTGAACTTTGTTTTTTAGTTGGGAAAAACCTAAAAAAATTTGATGGAGTTAAAAATTAAAATATAATTAATTTTTTACACCTACTGCAATCTAATTTATTTGGTGCTTAGTGATAAAAAAAACCTAAGACTTTGGGATGGTGAAGAAAAAACCTAAAATATTTGCCATTAATTTATAGTCTTTTAACTCTGTGGCTTACTCACAAAGAAAGAAACATGAAATTTCGTGATGGGGAAGAAACATATTGAATATATTTACATCTACTTTACCATAATTCAATATGAAAATGGTAAATATAAATAAATTTGAGCCTGATTATTTAATTTTAATTTTAACCTATATTATACAAAATATAAGTCATGGATTATAGTCTTTTAACTTTGTTTTTTAGTGGGGAAAAACCTAAAATTTTGTGATGGAGTTAAAAAATAAAATATAATTAATTTTTTACACCTACTGGAATCTAATTTGTTTGGTGCTTAGTGATAAAAAAACCTAAGACTTTGGGATGGTGAAGAAAAAACCTAAAATATTTGCCATTAATTTATAGTCTTTTAACTCTGTGGCTTACTGACAAAGAAACATGAAATTTCGTGATGGGGAAGAAACATATTGAATATATTTACATCTACTTTACCATAATTCAATATGAAAATGGTAAATATAAATAAATTTCAGCCTGATTATTTAATTTTAATTTTTACCTATATTATATAAAATATAAGTCATGGATTATAGTCTTTTAACTTTGTTTTTTAGTGGGGATAAACCTAAAAAATTTTGATGGAGTTAAAAAATAAAATATAATTAATTTTTTACACCTACTGCAATCTAATTTGTTTGGTGCTTAGTGATAAAAAAACCTAAGACTCTGGGATGGTGAAGAAAAAACCTAAAATATTTGCCATTAATTTATAGTCTTTTAACTCTGTGGCTTACTCACAAAGAAAGAAACATGAAATTTCGTGATGGGGAAGAAACATATTGAATATATTTACATCTACTTTACCATAATTCAATATGAAAATGGTAAATATAAATAAATTTGAGCCTGATTATTTAATTTTAATTTTAACCTATATTATACAAAATATAAGTTATGGATTATAGTCGTTTAACTTTGTTTTTTAGTGGGGAAAAACCTAAAATTTTGTGATGTAGTTAAAAAATAAAATATAATTAATTTTTTATACCTACTGGAATCAAATTTGTTTGGTGCTTAGTGATAAAAAAACCTAAGACTTTGGGATGGTGAAGAAAAAACCTAAAATATTTGCCATTAATTTATAGTCTTTTAACTCTGTGGCTTACTGACAAAGAAACATGAAATTTCGTGATGGGGAAGAAACATATTGAATATATTTACATCTACTTTACCATAATTCAATATGAAAATGGTAAATATAAATAAATTTCAGCCTGATTATTTAATTTTAATTTTTACCTATATTATATAAAATATAAGTCATGGATTATAGTCTTTTAACTTTGTTTTTTAGTTGGGAAAAACCTAAAAAAATTTGATGGAGTTAAAAATTAAAATATAATTAATTTTTTACACCTACTGCAATCTAATTTGTTTGGTGCTTAGTGATAAAAAAAACCTAAGACTTTGGGATGGTGAAGAAAAAACCTAAAATATTTGCCATTAATTTATAGTCTTTTAACTCTGTGGCTTACTCACAAAGAAAGAAACATGAAATTTCGTGATGGGGAAGAAACATATTGAATATATTTACATCTACTTTACCATAATTCAATATGAAAATGGTAAATATAAATAAATTTGAGCCTGATTATTTAATTTTAATTTTAACCTATATTATACAAAATATAAGTCATGGATTATAGTCTTTTAACTTTGTTTTTTAGTGGGGAAAAACCTAAAATTTTGTGATGGAGTTAAAAAATAAAATATAATTAATTTTTTACACCTACTGGAATCTAATTTGTTTGGTGCTTAGTGATAAAAAAACCTAAGACTTAGGGATGGTGAAGAAAAAACCTAAAATATTTGCCATTAATTTATAGTCTTTTAACTCCGTGGCTTACTGACAAAGAAACATGAAATTTCGTGATGGGGAAGAAACATATTGAATATATTTACATCTACTTTACCATAATTCAATAGGAAAATGGTAAATATAAATAAATTTGAGCCTGATTATTTAATTTTAATTTTTACCTATATTATATAAAATATAAGTCATGGATTATAGTCTTTTAACTTTGTTTTTTAGTTGGGAAAAACCTAAAAAATTTTGATGGAGTTAAAAATTAAAATATAATTAATTTTTTACACCTACTGCAATCTAATTTGTTTGGTGCTTAGTGATAAAAAAACCTAAGACTTTGGGATGGTGAAGAAAAAACCTAAAATATTTGCCATTAATTTATAGTATTTTAACTCTGTGGCTTACTCACAAAGAAAGAAACATGAAATTTCGTGATGGGGAAGAAACATATTGAATATATTTACATCTACTTTACCATAATTCAATATGAAAATGGTAAATATAAATAAATTTGAGCCTGATTATTTAATTTTAATTTTAACCTATATTATACAAAATATAAGTCAATGATTATAGTCTTTTAACTTTGTTTTTTAGTGGGGAAAAACCTAAAATTTTGTGATGGAGTTAAAAAATAAAATATAATTAATTTTTTACACCTACTGGAATCTAATTTGTTTGGTGCTTACTGATAAAAAAACCTAAGACTTTGGGATGGTGAAGAAAAAACCTAAAATATTTGCCATTAATTTATAGTCTTTTAACTCTGTGGCTTACTGGCAAAGAAACATGAAATTTCGTGATGGGGAAGAAACATATTGAATATATTTACATCTACTTTACCATAATTCAATAGGAAAATGGTAAATATAAATAAATTTCAGCCTGATTATTTAATTTTAATTTTTACCTATATTATATAAAATATAAGTCATGGATTATATAGTCTTTTAACTTTGTTTTTTAGTGGGGATAAACCTAAAAAATTTTGATGGAGTTAAAAAATAAAATATAATTAATTTTTTACACCTACTGCAATCTAATTTGTTTGGTGCTTAGTGATAAAAAACCTAAGACTCTGGGATGGTGAAGAAAAAACCTAAAATATTTGCCATTAATTTATAGTCTTTTAACTCTGTGGCTTACTCACAAAGAAAGAAACATGAAATTTCGTGATGGGGAAGAAACATATTGAATATATTTACATCTACTTTACCATAATTCAATATGAAAATGGTAAATATAAATAAATTTGAGCCTGACTATTTAATTTTAATTTTTACCTATATTATATAAAATATAAGTCATGGATTATAGTCGTTTAACTTTGTTTTTTAGTGGGGAAAAACCTAAAATTTTGTGATGGAGTTAAAAAATAAAATATAATTAATTTTTTACACCTACTGGAATCTAATTTGTTTGGTGCTTAGTGATAAAAAAACCTAAGACTTTGGGATGGTGAAGAAAAAACCTAAAATATTTGCCATTAATTTATAGTCTTTTAACTCTGTGGCTTACTGACAAAGAAACATGAAATTTCGTGATGGGGAAGAAACATATTGAATATATTTACATCTACTTTACCATAATTCAATATGAAAATGGTAAATATAAATAAATTTGAGCCTGATTATTTAATTTTAATTTTTACCTATATTATATAAAATATAAGTCATGGATTATAGTCTTTTAACTTTGTTTTTTAGTGGGGAAAAACCTAAAATTTTGTGATAGAGTTAAAAAATAAAATATAATTAATTTTTTACACCTATTTGAATCTAATTTGTTTGGTGCTTAGTGATAAAAAAACCTAAGACTTTGGGATGGTGAAGAAAAAACCTAAAATATTTGCCATTAATTTATAGTCTTTTAACTCTGTGGCTTACTGACAAAGAAAGAAACATGAAATTTCGTGATGGGGAAGAAACATATTGAATATATTTACATCTACTTTACCATAATTCAGTATGAAAATGGTAAATATAAATAAATTTGAGCCTGATTATTTAATTTTAATTTTTACCTATATTATATAAAATATAAGTCATGGATTATAGTCTTTTAACTTTGTTTTTTAGTGGAGAAAAACCTAAAAAATTTTGATGGAGCTAAAAAATAAAATATAATTAATTTTTTTACACCTACTGCAATCTAATTTGTTTGGTGCTTAGTGAAAAAAAAACCTAAGACTCTGGGATGATGAAGAAAAAACCTAAAATATTTGCCATTAATTTATAGTCTTTTAACTTTGTGGCTTACTCACAAAGAAAGAAACATGAAATTTCGTGATGGGGAAGAAACATATTGAATATATTTACATCTACTTTACCATAATTCAATATGAAAATGGTAAATATAAATAAATTTCAGCCTGATTATTTAATTTTAATTTTTACCTATATTATACAAAATATAAGTCATGGATTATAGTCTTTTAACTTTGTTTTTTTGTGGGGAAAAACCTAAAATTTTGTGATGGAGTTAAAAAATAAAATATAATTAATTTTTTACACCTACTGGAATCTAATTTGTTTGGTGCTTACTGATAAAAAACCTAAGACTTTGGGATGGTGAAGAAAAAACCTAAAATATTTGCCATTAATTTATAGTCTTTTAACTCCGTGGCTTACTGACAAAGAAACATGAAATTTCGTTATGGGGAAGAAACATATTGAATATATTTACATCTACTTTACCATAATTCAATATGAAAATGGTAAATATAAATAAATTTCATCCTGATTATTTAATTTTAATTTATACCTATATTATATAAAATATAAGTCATGGATTATAGTCTTTTAACTTTGTTTTTTAGTGGGGAAAAACCTAAAATTTTGTGATGGAGTTAAAAAATAAAATATAATTAATTTTTTACACCTACTGCAATCTAATTTGTTTGGTGCTTAGTGATAAAAAAACCTAAGACTCTGGGATGGTGAAGAAAAAACCTAAAATATTTGCCATTAATTTATAGTCTTTTAACTTTGTGGCTTACTAACAAAGAAACATGAAATTTCGTGACGGGGAAGAAACATATTGAATATATTTACATCTACTTTACCACAATTCAATATGAAAATGGTAAATATAAATAAATTTCAGCCTGATTATTTAATTTTAGTTTTTACCTATATTATATAAAATATAAGTCATGGATTATAGTCTTTTAACTTTGTTTTTTAGTGGGGATAAACCTAAATTTTTTGATGGAGTTAAAAAATAAAATATAATTAATTTTTTACACCTACTGCAATCTAATTTATTTGGTGCTTAGTGATAAAAAAAACCTAAGACTTTGGGATGGTGAAGAAAAAACCTAAAATATTTGCTATTAATTTATAGTCTTTTAACTCTGTGGCTTACTCACAAAGAAAGAAACATGAAATTTCGTGATGGGGAAGAAACATATTGAATATATTTACATCTACTTTACCATAATTCAATATGAAAATGGTAAATATAAATAAATTTGAGCCTGATTATTTAATTTTAATTTTTACCTATATTATATAAAATATAAGTCATGGATTATAGTCTTTTAACTTTGTTTTTTAGTGGGGAAAAACCTAAAATTTTGAGATGGAGTTAAAAAATAAAATATAATTAATTTTTTACACCTACTGGAATCTAATTTGTTTGGGGCTTAGTGATAAAAAAACCTAAGACTTTGGGATGTAGAAGAAAAAACCTAAAATATTTGCCATTAATTTATAGTCTTTTAACTCTGTGGCTTACTGACAAAGAAACATGAAATTTCGTGATGGGGAAGAAACATATTGAATATATTTAGATCTACTTTACCATAATTCAATATGAAAATGGTAAATATAAATAAATTTCAGCCTGATTATTTAATTTTAATTTTTACCTATATTATATAAAATATAAGTCATGGATTATAGTCTTTTAACTTTGTTTTTTAGTGGGGATAAACCTAAAATTTTGTGATGGAGTTAAAAAATAAAATATAATTAATTTTTTACACCTACTGCAATCTAATTTGTTTGGTGCTTAGTGATAAAAAAACCTAAGACTTTGGGATGGTGACGAAAAAACCTAAAATATTTGCCATTAATTTATAGTCTTTTAACTCTGTGGCTTACTCACAAAGAAAGAAACATGAAATTTCGTGATGGGGAAGAAACATATTGAATATATTTACATCTACTTTACCATAATTCAATATGAAAATGGTAAATATAAATAAATTTGAGCCTGATTATTTAATTTTAATTTTTACCTATATTATATAAAATATAAGTCATGGATTATAGTATTTTAACTTTGTTTTTTAGTGGGGAAAAACCTAAAATTTTGAGATGGAGTTAAAAAATAAAATATAATTAATTTTTTACACCTACTGGAATCTAATTTGTTTGGGGCTTATTGATAAAAAAACCTAAGACTTTGGGATGGTGAAGAAAAAACCTAAAATATTTGCCATTAATTTATAGTCTTTTAACTCTGTGGCTTATTGACAAAGAAACATGAAATTTCGTGATGGGGAAGAAACATATTGAATATATTTACATCTACTTTACCATAATTCAATATGAAAATGGTAAATATAAATAAATTTCAGCCTGATTATTTAAATTTAGTTTTTACCTATATTATATAAAATATAAGTCATGGATTATAGTCTTTTAACTTTGTTTTTTAGTGGGGATAAACCTAAATTTTGTGATGGAGTTAAAAAATAAAATATAATTAATTTTTTACACCTACTGCAATCTAATTTGTTTGGTGCTTGGTGATAAAAAAAACCTAAGACTTTGGGATGGTGAAGAAAAAACCTAAAATATTTGCCATTAATTTATAGTCTTTTAACTCTGTGGCTTACTCACAAAGAAAGAAACATGAAATTTCG
This sequence comes from Lathyrus sativus, assembly GCA_963859935.3. Taxonomy (NCBI): domain Eukaryota; kingdom Viridiplantae; phylum Streptophyta; class Magnoliopsida; order Fabales; family Fabaceae; genus Lathyrus; species Lathyrus sativus. The sequence continues at coordinate 2,204,919 of OZ012741.1, read as the reverse complement.
TGATGGGGAAGAAACATATTGAATATATTTACATCTACTTTACCATAATTCAATATGAAAATGGTAAATATAAATAAATTTGAGCCTGATTATTTAATTTTAATTTTTACCTATATTATATAAAATATAAGTCATGGATTATAGTCTTTTAACTTTGTTTTTTAGTGGGGAAAAACCTAAAATTTTGAGATGGAGTTAAAAAATAAAATATAATTAATTTTTTACACCTACTGGAATCTAATTTGTTTGGGGCTTAGTGATAAAAAAACCAAAGACTTTGGGATGGTGAAGAAAAAAGCTTATATATTTGCCATTAATTTATAGTCTTTTAACTCTGTGGCTTACTGACAAAGAAACATGAAATTTCGTGATGGGGAAGAAACATATTGAATATATTTAACTCTACTTTACCATAATTCAATATGAAAATGGTAAATATAAATAAATTTCAGCCTGATTATTTAATTTTAATTTTTACCTATATTATATAAAATATAAGTCATGGATTATAGTCTTTTAACTTTGTTTTTTAGTGGGGATAAACCTAAAATTTTGTGATGGAGTTAAAAAATAAAATATAATTAATTTTTTACACCTACTGCAATCTAATTTGTTTGGTGCTTGGTGATAAAAAAAACCTAAGACTTTGGGATGGTGAAGAAAAAACCTAAAATATTTGCCATTAATTTATAGTCTTTTAACTCTGTGGCTTACTCACAAAGAAAGAAACATGAAATTTCGTGATGGGGAAGAAACATATTGAATATATTTACATCTACTTTACCATAATTCAATATGAAAATGGTAAATATAAATAAATTTGAGCCTGATTATTTAATCTTAATTTTTACCTATATTAGATAAAATATAAGTCATGGATTATATTCTTTTAACTTTGTTTTTTAGTGGGGAAAAACCTAAAATTTTGTGATGGAGTTAAAAAATAAAATATAATTAATTTTTTACACCTACTGGAATCTAATTTGTTTGGTGCTTAGTGATAAAAAAACCTAAGACTTTGGGATGGCGAAGAAAAAAGCTTAAATATTTGCCATTAATTTATAGTCTTTTAACTCTGTGGCTTACTGACAAAGAAACATGAAATTTCGTGATGGGGAAGAAACATATTGAATATATTACATCTACTTTACCATAATTCAATATGAAAATGGTAAATATAAATAAATTTCAGCCTGATTATTTAATTTTAATTTTTACCTATATTATATAAAATATAAGTCATGGATTATAGTCTTTTAACTTTGTTTTTTATTGGGGATAAACCTAAAATTTTGTGATGGAGTTAAAAAATAAAATATAATTAATTTTTTACACCTACTGCAATCTAATTTGTTTGGTGCTTGGTGATAAAAAAAACCTAAGACTTTGGGATGGTGAAGAAAAAACCTAAAATATTTGCCATTAATTTATAGTCTTTTAACTCTGTGGCTTACTCACAAAGAAAGAAACATGAAATTTCGTGATGGGGAAGAAACATATTGAATATATTTACATCTACTTTACCATAATTCAATATGAAAATGGTAAATATAAATAAATTTGAGCCTGATTATTTAATTTTAATTTTTACCTATATTATATAAAATATAAGTCATGGATTATAGTCTTTTAACTTTGTTTTTTAGTGGGGAAAAACCTAAAATTTTGAGATGGAGTTAAAAAATAAAATATAATTAATTTTTTACACCTACTGGAATCTAATTTGTTTGGGGCTTAGTGATAAAAAAACCAAAGACTTTGGGATGGTGAAGAAAAAAGCTTATATATTTGCCATTAATTTATAGTCTTTTAACTCTGTGGCTTACTGACAAAGAAACATGAAATTTCGTGATGGGGAAGAAACATATTGAATATATTTAACTCTACTTTACCATAATTCAATATGAAAATGGTAAATATAAATAAATTTCAGCCTGATTATTTAATTTTAATTTTTACCTATATTATATAAAATATAAGTCATGGATTATAGTCTTTTAACTTTGTTTTTTAGTGGGGATAAACCTAAAATTTTGTGATGGAGTTAAAAAATAAAATATAATTAATTTTTTACACCTACTGCAATCTAATTTGTTTGGTGCTTGGTGATAAAAAAAACCTAAGACTTTGGGATGGTGAAGAAAAAACCTAAAATATTTGCCATTAATTTATAGTCTTTTAACTCTGTGGCTTACTCACAAAGAAAGAAACATGAAATTTCGTGATGGGGAAGAAACATATTGAATATATTTACATCTACTTTACCATAATTCAATATGAAAATGGTAAATATAAATAAATTTGAGCCTGATTATTTAATCTTAATTTTTACCTATATTAGATAAAATATAAGTCATGGATTATATTCTTTTAACTTTGTTTTTTAGTGGGGAAAAACCTAAAATTTTGTGATGGAGTTAAAAAATAAAATATAATTAATTTTTTACACCTACTGGAATCTAATTTGTTTGGTGCTTAGTGATAAAAAAACCTAAGACTTTGGGATGGCGAAGAAAAAAGCTTAAATATTTGCCATTAATTTATAGTCTTTTAACTCTGTGGCTTACTGACAAAGAAACATGAAATTTCGTGATGGGGAAGAAACATATTGAATATATTACATCTACTTTACCATAATTCAATATGAAAATGGTAAATATAAATAAATTTCAGCCTGATTATTTAATTTTAATTTTTACCTATATTATATAAAATATAAGTCATGGATTATAGTCTTTTAACTTTGTTTTTTATTGGGGATAAACCTAAAATTTTGTGATGGAGTTAAAAAATAAAATATAATTAATTTTTTACACCTACTGCAATCTAATTTGTTTGGTGCTTAGTGATAAAAAAAACCTAAGACTTTGGGATGGTGAAGAAAAAACCTAAAATATTTGCCATTAATTTATAGTCTTTTAACTCTGTGGCTTACTCACAAAGAAAGAAACATGAAATTTCGTGATGGGGAAGAAACATATTGAATATATTTACATCTACTTTACCATAATTCAATATGAAAATGGTAAATATAAATAAATTTCCGCCTGATTATTTAATTTTAATTTTTACCTATATTATATAAAATATAAGTCATGGATTATAGTCTTTTAACTTTGTTTTTTAGTGGGGATAAACCTAAAATTTTGTGATGGAGTTAAAAAATAAAATATAATTAATTTTTTGCACCTACTGCAATCTAATTTGTTTGGTGCTTAGTGATAAAAAAAACCTAAGACTTTGGGATGGTGAAGAAAAAACCTAAAATATTTGCCATTAATTTATAGTCTTTTAACTCTGTGGCTTACTCACAAAGAAAGAAACATGAAATTTCGTGATGGGGAAGAAACATATTGAATACATTTACATCTACTTTACCATAATTCAATATGAAAATGGTAAATATAAATAAATTTGAGCCTGATTATTTAATTTTATTTTTTACCTATATTATATAAAATATAAGTCATGGATTATAGTCTTTTAACTTTGTTTTTTAGTGGGGATTAACCTAAAATTTTGCGATGGAGTTAAAAAATAAAATATAATTAATTTTTTGCACCTACTGCAATCTAATCTGTTTGGTGCTTAGTGATAAAAAAACCTATGACTTTGGGATGGTGAAGAAAAAACCTAAAATATTTGCCATTAATTTATAGTCTTTTAACTTTGTGGCTTACTGATAAAGAAACATGAAATTTCGTGACGGAGAAGAAACATATTGAATATAATTACATCTACTTTACCATAATTCAATATGAAAATGGTAAATATAAATAAATTTGAGCCTGATTATTTAATTTTAACTTTTACCTATATTATATAAAATATAAGTCATGGATTATAGTCTTTTAACTTTGTTTTTTAGTGGGGATAAACCTATAATTTTGTGATGGAGTTAAAAAATAAAATATAATTAATTTTTTGCACCTACTGCAATCTAATTTGTTTGGTGCTTAGTGATAAAAAAAACCTAAGACTTTGGGATGGTGAAGAAAAAACCTAAAATATTTGCCATTAATTTATAGTCTTTTAACTCTGTGGCTTACTCACAAAGAAAGAAACATGAAATTTCGTGATGGGGAAGAAACATATTGAATACATTTACATCTACTTTACCATAATTCAATATGAAAATGGTAAATATAAATAAATTTGAGCCTGATTATTTAATTTTATTTTTTACCTATATTATATAAAATATATGTCATGGATTATAGTCTTTTAACTTTGTTTTTTAGTGGGGAAAAACCTAAAATTTTTTGATGGAGTTAAAAAATAAAATATAATTAATTTTTTACACCTACTGGAATCTAATTTGTTTGGTGCTTAGTGATAAAAAAACCTAAGACTTTGGGATGGTGAAGAAAAAACCTAAAATATTTTCCAGTAATTTATAGTCTTTTAACTCTGTGGCTTACTGTCAAAGAAACATGAAATTTCGTGATGGGGAAGAAACCTATTGAATATATTTACATCTACTTTACCATAATTCAATATGAAAATGGTAAATATAAATAAATTTGAGCCTGATTATTTAATTTTAATTTTTACCTATATTATATAAAATATAAGTCATGGATTATAGTCTTTTAACTTTGTTTTTTAGTGGGGAAAAACCTAAATTTTTTTGATGGAGTTAAAAAATAAAATATAATTAATTTTTTACACCTACTGCAATCTAATTTGTTTGGTGCTTAGTGATAAAAAAACCTAAGACTTTGGGATGGTAAAGAAAAAACCTAAAATATTTGCCATTAATTTATAGTCTTTTAACTCTGTGGCTTACTGACAAAGACAGAAACATGAAATTTCGTGATGGGGAAGAAACATATTGAATATATGTACATCTACTGTACCATAATTCAATTAAGAAAATGGTAAATATAAATAAATTTGAGCCTGATTATTTAATTTTAATTTTTACCTATATTATATAAAATATAAGTCATGGATTATAGTCTTTTAACTTTGTTTTTTAGTGGGGAAAAGCCTAAAATTTTGTGATGGAGTTAAAAAATAAAATATAATTAATTTTTTACACCTACTGGAATCTTATTTGTTTGGTGCTTAGTGATAAAAAAACCTAAGAATTTGGGATGGTGAAGAAAAAACCTTAAATATTTGCCATTAATTTATAGTCTTTTAACTCTGTGGCTTACTGACAAAGAAACATGAAATTTCGTGATGGGGAAGAAACATATTGAATATATTTACATCTACTTTACCATAATTCAATATGAAAATGGTAAATATAAATAAATTTCATCCTGATTATTTAATTTTAATTTATACCTATATTATATAAAATATAAGTCATGGATTATATTCTTTTAACTTTGTTTTTTAGTGGGGAAAAACCTAAAATTTTGTGATGGAGTTAAAAAATAAAATATAATTAATTTTTTACACCTACTGGAATCTAATTTGTTTGGTGCTTAGTGATAAAAAAAACCTAAGACTTTGGGATGGCGAAGAAAAAAGCTTAAATATTTGCCATTAATTTATAGTCTTTTAACTCTGTGGCTTACTGACAAAGAAACATGAAATTTCGTGATGGGGAAGAAACATATTGAATATATTACATCTACTTTACCATAATTCAATATGAAAATGGTAAATATAAATAAATTTCAGCCTGATTATTTAATTTTAATTTTTACCTATATTATATAAAATATAAGTCATGGATTATAGTCTTTTAACTTTGTTTTTTAGTGGGGAAAAACCTAAAATTTACTGATGGAGTTAAAAAATAAAATATAATTAATTTTTTGCACCTACTGCAATCTAATTTGTTTGGTGCTTAGTGATAAAAAAAACCTAAGACTTTGGGATGGTGAAGAAAAAACCTAAAATATTTGCCATTAATTTATAGTCTTTTAACTCTGTGGCTTACTCACAAAGAAAGAAACATGAAATTTCGTGACGGGGAAGAAACATATTGAATATATTTACATCTACTTTACCATAATTCAATATGAAAATGGTAAATATAAATAAATTTCCGCCTGATTATTTAATTTTAATTTTTACCTATATTATATAAAATATAAGTCATGGATTATAGTCTTTTAACTTTGTTTTTTAGTGGGGAAAAACCTAAAATTTTGTGATGGAGTTAAAAAATAAAATATAATTAATTTTTTACACCTACTGCAATCTAATTTGTTTGGTGCTTAGTGATAAAAAAAACCTAAGACTTTGGGATGGTGAAGAAAAAACCTAAAATATTTGCCATTAATTTATAGTCTTTTAACTCTGTGGCTTACTCACAAAGAAAGAAACATGAAATTTCGTGACGGGGAAGAAACATATTGAATATATTTACATCTACTTTACCATAATTCAATATGAAAATGGTAAATATAAATAAATTTCCGCCTGATTATTTAATTTTAATTTTTACCTATATTATATAAAATATAAGTCATGGATTATAGTCTTTTAACTTTGTTTTTTAGTGGGGAAAAACCTAAAATTTTGTGATGGAGTTAAAAAATAAAATATAATTAATTTTTTACACCTACTGCAATCTAACTTGTTTGGTGCTTAGTGATAAAAAAACCCTAAGACTTTGGGATAGTGAAGAAAAAAACCTAAAATATTTGCCATTAATTTATAGTCTTTTAACTCTGTGGCTTACTGACGAAGAAACATGAAATTTCGTGATGGGGAAGAAATATATTTACTATACTTACATCTACTTTACCATAATTCAATATGAAATTGGTAAATATAAATAAATTTGAGCCTAGTTGTTTAATTTTAATTTTTACCTATATTATATATAATATATGTCATGGATTATAGTATTTTAACTTTGTTTTTTAGTGGGGATAAACCTAAAATTTTGTGATGGAGTTAAAAAATAAAATACAATTATTTTCTTACACCTACTGCAATCTAATTTGTTTGGTGCTTAGTGATAAAAAAACCTAAGACTTTGGGATGGTGAAGAAAAAACCTAAAATATTTTCGATTAATTTATAGTCTTTTAACTCTGTGGCTTACTGACAAAGAAACATGAAATTCCGTGATGGGGAAGAAACATATTGAATATATTTAAATCTGCTTTACCATAATTCAATATGAAAGAGGTATATATAAATAAATTTGAGCTTGATGATTTAATTTTAATTTTTACCTATATTATATAAAATATAAGTCATGGATTATAGTCTTTTAACTTTGTTTTTTAGTGGGGAAAAACCTAAAATTTTGTGATGGAGATAAAAAATAAAAAATAATTAATTTTTTACACCTACTACAATCTAATTTGTTTGGTGCTTAGTGATAAAAAAACCTAAGACTTTGGGATGGTGAAGAAAAAAGCTTAAATATTTGTCATTAATTTATAATCTTTTAATTATGTGACTTACTGACGAAGAAACATGAAATTTCGTGATGGGGAAGAAACATATTGAATATATTTACATCTACTTTACCATAATTCAATATGAAAATGGTGAATATAAATAAATTTGAGCCTGATTATTTAATTTTAATTTTTGCCTATATTATATAAAATATAAGTCATGGATTATAGTCTTTTAACTTTGTTTTTTAGACGGGGAAAAACCTAAAATTTTGTGATGGAGTTAAAAAATAAAATATAATTAATTTTTTACACCTACTGCAATCTAATTTGTTTGGTGCTTAGTGATAAAAAAACCTAAGACTTTGGGATGGTGAAGAAAAAACCTAAAATATTTGCCATTAATTTATAGTCTTTTAACTCTGTGGCTTACTGATGAAGAAACATGAAATTTCGTGATGGGGAAGAAATATATTTACTATATTTACATCTACTTTACCATAATTCAATATGAAATTGGTAAATATAAATAAATTTGAGCCTAGTTGTTTAATTTTAATTTTTACCTATATTATATATATTATATGTCATGGATTATAGTATTTTAACTTTGTTTTTTAGTGGGGATAAACCTAAAATTTTTTGATGGAGTTAAAAAATAAAATATAATTATTTTTTTAGACTACTGCAATCTAATTTGTCTGGTGCTTAGTGATAAAAAAACCTAAGACTTTAGGATGGTGAAGAAAAAACCTAAAATATTTGCCATTAATTTATAGTCTTTTAACTTTGTGGCTTACTGACAAAGAAACATGAAATTTCGTGATGGGGAAGAAACATATTGAATATATTTACATCTACTTTACCATAATTCAATATGAAAATGGTAAATATAAATAAATTTGAGCCTGATTATTTAATTTTAATTTTTACCTATATTATATAAAATATAAGTCATGGATTATAGTCTTTTAACTTTGTTTTTTAGTGGGGATAAACCTAAAATTTTGCGATGGAGTTAAAAAATAAAATATAATTAATTTTTTACACCTACTGCAATCTAATCTGTTTGGTGCTTAGTGATAAGAAAACCTATGACTTTGGGATGGTGAAGAAAAAACCTAAAATATTTGCCATTAATTGATAGTCTTTTAACTTTGTGGCTTACTGACAAAGAAACATGAAATTTCGTGATGGGGAAGAAACATATTGAATATATTTACATCAACTTTACCATAATTCAATATGAAAATGGTAAATATAAATAAATTTAAGCCTGATTATTTAATTTTAATTTTTACCTATATTATATAAAATATAAGTCATGGATTATAGTCTTGTAACTTTGTTTTTTAGTGGGGAAAAACCTAAAATTTTGTGATGTAGTTAAAAAATAAAATATAATTAATTTTTTACACCTACTGCAATCTAACTTGTTTGGTGCTTAGTGATAAAAAAAACCTAAGACTTTGGGATGGTGAAGAAAAAAACGTAAAATATTTGCCATTAATTTATAGTCTTTTAACTCTGTGGCTTACTGACGAAGAAACATGAAATTTCGTGATGGGGAAGAAATATATTTACTATATTTACATCTAATTTACCATAATTCAATATGAAATTGGTAAATATAAATAAATTTGAGCCTAGTTGTTTAATTTTAATTTTTACCTATATTATATATAATATATGTCATGGATTATAGTATTTTAACTTTGTTTTTTAGTGGGGATAAACCAAAAATTTTGTGATGGAGTTAAAAAATAAAATATAATTATTTTTTTAGACCTACTGCAATCTAATTTGTTTGGTGCTTAGTGATAAAAAAACCTAAGACTTTAGGAAGGTGAAGAAAAAACCTAAAATATTTGCCATTAATTTATAGTCTTTTAACTTTGTGGCTTACTGACAAAGAAACATGAAATTTCGTGATGGGGAAGAAACATATTGAATATAATTACATCTACTTTACCATAATTCAATATGAAAATGGTAAATATAAATAAATTTGAGCCTGATTATTTAATTTTAACTTTTACCTATATTATATAAAATATAAGTCATGGATTATAGTCTTTTAACTTTGTTTTTTAGTGGGGATAAACCAAAAATTTTGCGATGGAGTTAAAAAATAAAATATAATTAAATTTTTGCACCTACTGCAATCTAATCTGTTTGGTGCTTAGTGATAAAAAAACCTATGACTTTGGGATGGTGAAGAAAAAACCTAAAATATTTGCCATTAATTTATAGTCTTTTAACTTTGTGGCTTATTGACAAAGAAACATGAAATTTCGTGATGGGGAAGAAACATATTGAATATATTTATTCTACTTTACCATAATTCAATAGAAAAATGGTGAATATAAATAAATTTGAGCCTGATTATTTAGTTTTAATTTTTACCTATATTATATAAAATATAAGTCATGGATTATAGTCTTTTAACTTTGTTTTTTAGTGGGGAAAAACCTAAAATTTTGTGATGGAGTTAAAAAATAAAATATAATTAATTTTTTGCACCTACTGCAATCTAGTTTGTTTGGTGCTTAGTGATAAAAAAACCTAAGACTTTGGGATGGTGAAGAAAAAACCTAAAATATTTGCCATTAATTTATAGTCTTTTAACTCTGTGGCTTACTGACGAAGAAACATGAGATTTCGTGATGGGGAAGAAATATACTTACTATATTTACATCTACTTTACCATAATTCAATATGAAATTGGTAAATATAAATAAATTTGAGCCTAGTTGTTTAATTTTAATTTTTACCTATATTATATATAATATATGTCATGGATTATAGTATTTTAACTTTGTTTTTTAGTGGGGATAAACCTAAAATTTTGTGATTGAGTTAAAAAATAAAATATAATTATTTTTTTAGACCTACTGCAATCTAATTTGTTTGGTGCTTAGTGATAAAAAAACCTAAGACTTTAGGATGGTGAAGAAAAAACCTAAAATATTTGCCATTAATTTATAGTCTTTTAACTTTGTGGCTTACTGACAAAGAAACATGAAATTTCTTGATGGGGAAGAAACATATTGAATATATTTACATCTACTTTACCATAATTCAATATGAAAATGGTAAATATAAATAAATTTGAGCCTGATTATTTAATTTTAATTTTTACCTATATTATATAAAATATAAGTCATGGATTATAGTCTTTTAACTTTGTTTTTTAGTGGGGATAAACCTAAAATTTTGCGATGGAGTTAAAAAATAAAATATAATTAATTTTTTACACCTACTGCAATCTAATCTGTTTGGTGCTTAGTGATAAGAAAACCTATGACTTTGGGATGGTGAAGAAAAAACCTAAAATATTTGCCATTAATTGATAGTCTTTTAACTTTGTGGCTTACTGACAAAGAAACATGAAATTTCGTGATGGGGAAGAAACATATTGAATATATTTACATCTACTTTACCATAATTCAATATGAAAATGGTAAATATAAATAAATTTAAGCCTGATTATTTAATTTTAATTTTTACCTATATTATATAAAATATAAGTCATGGATTATAGTCTTTTAACTTTGTTTTTTAGTGGGGAAAAACCTAAAATTTTGTGATGGAGTTAAAAAATAAAATATAATTAATTTTTTACACCTACTGCAATCTAACTTGTTTGGTGCTTAGTGATAAAAAAAACCTAAGACTTTGGGATGGTGAAGCAAAAAACGTAAAATATTTGCCATTAATTTATAGTCTTTTAACTCTGTGGCTTACTGACGAAGAAACATGAAATTTCGTGATGGGGAAGAAATATATTTACTATATTTACATCTAATTTACCATAATTCAATATGAAATTGGTAAATATAAATTAATTTGAGCCTAGTTGTTTAATTTTAATTTTTACCTATATTATAAATAATATATGTCATGGATTATAGTATTTTAACTTTGTTTTTTAGTGGGGATAAACCTAAAATTTTGTGATTGAGTTAAAAAATAAAATATAATTATTTTTTTAGACCTACTGCAATCTAATTTGTTTGGTGCTTAGTGATAAAAAAACCTATGACTTTAGGATGGTGAAGAAAAAACCTAAAATATTTGCCATTAATTTATAGTCTTTTAACTTTGTGGCTTACTGACAAAGAAACATGAAATTTCGTGATGGGGAAGAAACATATTGAATATATTTACATCTACTTTACCATAATTCAATATGAAAATGGTAAATATAAATAAATTTGAGCCTGATTATTTAATTTTAATTTTTACCTATATTATATAAAATATAAGTCATGGATTATAGTCTTTTAACTTTGTTTTTTAGTGGGGATAAACCTAAAATTTTGCGATGGAGTTAAAAAATAAAATATAATTAATTTTTTACACCTACTGCAATCTAATCTGTTTGGTGCTTAGTGATAAGAAAACCTATGACTTTGGGATGGTGAAGAAAAAACCTAAAATATTTGCCATTAATTGATAGTCTTTTAACTTTGTGGCTTACTGACAAAGAAACATGAAATTTCGTGATGGGGAAGAAACATATTGAATATATTTACATCTACTTTACCATAATTCAATATGAAAATGGTAAATATAAATAAATTTAAGCCTGATTATTTAATTTTAATTTTTACCTATATTATATAAAATATAAGTCATGGATTATAGTCTTTTAACTTTGTTTTTTAGTGGGGAAAAACCTAAAATTTTGTGATGGAGTTAAAAAATAAAATATAATTAATTTTTTACACCTACTGCAATCTAACTTGTTTGGTGCTTAGTGATAAAAAAAACCTAAGACTTTGGGATGGTGAAGCAAAAAACGTAAAATATTTGCCATTAATTTATAGTCTTTTAACTCTGTGGCTTACTGACGAAGAAACATGAAATTTCGTGATGGGGAAGAAATATATTTACTATATTTACATCTAATTTACCATAATTCAATATGAAATTGGTAAATATAAATTAATTTGAGCCTAGTTGTTTAATTTTAATTTTTACCTATATTATATATAATATATGTCATGGATTATAGTATTTTAACTTTGTTTTTTAGTGGGGATAAACCAAAAATTTTGTGATGGAGTTAAAAAATAAAATATAATTATTTTTTTAGACCTAATGCAATCTAATTTGTTTGGTGCTTAGTGATAAAAAAATCTAAGACTTTAGGAAGGTGAAGAAAAAACCTAAAATATTTGCCATTAATTTATAGTCTTTTAACTTTGTGGCTTACTGACAAAGAAACATGAAATTTCGTGATGGGGAAGAAACATATTGAATATAATTACATCTACTTTACCATAATTCAATATGAAAATGGTAAATATAAATAAATTTGAGCCTGATTATTTAATTTAAATTTTTACCTATATTATATAAAATATAAGTCATGGATTATAGTCTTTTAACTTTGTTTTTTAGTGGGGATAAACCTAAAATTTTGCGATGGAGTTAAAAAATAAAATATAATTAATTTTTTGCACCTACTGCAATCTAATCTGTTTGGTGCTTAGTGATAAAAAAACCTATGACTTTGGGATGGTGAAGAAAAAACCTAAAATATTTGCCATTAATTTATAGTCTTTTAACTTTGTGGCTTACTGACAAAGAAACATGAAATTTCGTGACGGAGAAGAAACATATTGAATATAATTACATCTACTTTACCATAATTCAATATGAAAATGGTAAATATAAATAAATTTGAGCCTGATTATTTAATTTTAACTTTTACCTATATTATATAAAATATAAGTCATGGATTATAGTCTTTTAACTTTGTTTTTTAGTGGGGATAAACCAAAAATTTTGCGATGGAGTTAAAAAATAAAATATAATTAATTTTTTCCACCTACTGCAATCTAATCTGTTTGGTGCTTAGTGATAAAAAAACCTATGACTTTGGGATGGTGAAGAAAAAACCTAAAATATTTGCCATTAATTTATAGTCTTTTAACTTTGTGGCTTATTGACAAAGAAACATGAAATTTCGTGATGGGGAAGAAACATATTGAATATATTTACATCTACTTTACCATAATTCAATATAAAAATGGTGAATATAAATAAATTTGAGCCTGATTATTTAGTTTTAATTTTTACCTATATTATATAAAATATAAGTCATGGATTATAGTCTTTTAAATTTGTTTTTTAGTGGGGAAAAACCTAAAATTTTGTGATGGAGTTAAAAAATAAAATATAATTAATTTTTTGCACCTACTGCAATCTAATTTGTTTGGTGCTTAGTGATAAAAAAACCTAAGACTTTGGGATGGTGAAGAAAAAACCTAAAATATTTGCCATTAATTTATAGTCTTTTAACTCTGTGGCTTACTGACGAAGAAACATGAGATTTCGTGATGGGGAAGAAATATACTTACTATATTTACATCTACTTTACCATAATTCAATATGAAATTGGTAAATATAAATAAATTTGAGCCTAGTTGTTTAATTTTAATTTTTACCTATATTATATATAATATATGTCATGGATTATAGTATTTTAACTTTGTTTTTTAGTGGGGATAAACCAAAAATTTTGTGATGGAGTTAAAAAATAAAATATAATTATTTTTTTAGACCTAATGCAATCTAATTTGTTTGGTGCTTAGTGATAAAAAAATCTAAGACTTTAGGAAGGTGAAGAAAAAACCTAAAATATTTGCCATTAATTTATAGTCTTTTAACTTTGTGGCTTACTGACAAAGAAACATGAAATTTCGTGATGGGGAAGAAACATATTGAATATAATTACATCTACTTTACCATAATTCAATATGAAAATGGTAAATATAAATAAATTTGAGCCTGATTATTTAATTTAAATTTTTACCTATATTATATAAAATATAAGTCATGGATTATAGTCTTTTAACTTTGTTTTTTAGTGGGGATAAACCTAAAATTTTGCGATGGAGTTAAAAAATAAAATATAATTAATTTTTTGCACCTACTGCAATCTAATCTGTTTGGTGCTTAGTGATAAAAAAACCTATGACTTTGGGATGGTGAAGAAAAAACCTAAAATATTTGCCATTAATTTATAGTCTTTTAACTTTGTGGCTTACTGACAAAGAAACATGAAATTTCGTGACGGAGAAGAAACATATTGAATATAATTACATCTACTTTACCATAATTCAATATGAAAATGGTAAATATAAATAAATTTGAGCCTGATTATTTAATTTTAACTTTTACCTATATTATATAAAATATAAGTCATGGATTATAGTCTTTTAACTTTGTTTTTTAGTGGGGATAAACCAAAAATTTTGCGATGGAGTTAAAAAATAAAATATAATTAATTTTTTCCACCTACTGCAATCTAATCTGTTTGGTGCTTAGTGATAAAAAAACCTATGACTTTGGGATGGTGAAGAAAAAACCTAAAATATTTGCCATTAATTTATAGTCTTTTAACTTTGTGGCTTATTGACAAAGAAACATGAAATTTCGTGATGGGGAAGAAACATATTGAATATATTTACATCTACTTTACCATAATTCAATATAAAAATGGTGAATATAAATAAATTTGAGCCTGATTATTTAGTTTTAATTTTTACCTATATTATATAAAATATAAGTCATGGATTATAGTCTTTTAAATTTGTTTTTTAGTGGGGAAAAACCTAAAATTTTGTGATGGAGTTAAAAAATAAAATATAATTAATTTTTTGCACCTACTGCAATCTAATTTGTTTGGTGCTTAGTGATAAAAAAACCTAAGACTTTGGGATGGTGAAGAAAAAACCTAAAATATTTGCCATTAATTTATAGTCTTTTAACTCTGTGGCTTACTGACGAAGAAACATGAGATTTCGTGATGGGGAAGAAATATACTTACTATATTTACATCTACTTTACCATAATTCAATATGAAATTGGTAAATATAAATAAATTTGAGCCTAGTTGTTTAATTTTAATTTTTACCTATATTATATATAATATATGTCATGGATTATAGTATTTTAACTTTGTTTTTTAGTGGGGATAAACCAAAAATTTTGTGATGGAGTTAAAAAATAAAATATAATTATTTTTTTAGACCTAATGCAATCTAATTTGTTTGGTGCTTAGTGATAAAAAAACCTAAGACTTTAGGAAGGTGAAGAAAAAACCTAAAATATTTGCCATTAATTTATAGTCTTTTAACTTTGTGGCTTACTGACAAAGAAACATGAAATTTCGTGATGGGGAAGAAACATATTGAATATAATTACATCTACTTTACCATAATTCAATATGAAAATGGTAAATATAAATAAATTTGAGCCTGATTATTTAATTTTAATTTTTACCTATATTATATAAAATATAAGTCATGGATTATAGTCTTTTAACTTTGTTTTTTAGTGGGGATAAACCTAAAATTTTGCGATGGAGTTAAAAAATAAAATATAATTAATTTTTTGCACCTACTGCAATCTAATCTGTTTGGTGCTTAGTGATAAAAAAACCTATGACTTTGGGATGGTGAAGAAAAAACCTAAAATATTTGCCATTAATTTATAGTCTTTTAACTTTGTGGCTTACTGACAAAGAAACATGAAATTTCGTGACGGAGAAGAAACATATTGAATATAATTACATCTACTTTACCATAATTCAATATGAAAATGGTAAATATAAATAAATTTGAGCCTGATTATTTAATTTTAACTTTTACCTATATTATATAAAATATAAGTCATGGATTATAGTCTTTTAACTTTGTTTTTTAGTGGGGATAAACCAAAAATTTTGCGATGGAGTTAAAAAATAAAATATAATTAATTTTTTCCACCTACTGCAATCTAATCTGTTTGGTGCTTAGTGATAAAAAAACCTATGACTTTGGGATGGTGAAGAAAAAACCTAAAATATTTGCCATTAATTTATAGTCTTTTAACTTTGTGGCTTATTGACAAAGAAACATGAAATTTCGTGATGGGGAAGAAACATATTGAATATATTTACATCTACTTTACCATAATTCAATATAAAAATGGTGAATATAAATAAATTTGAGCCTGATTATTTAGTTTTAATTTTTACCTATATTATATAAAATATAAGTCATGGATTATAGTCTTTTAAATTTGTTTTTTAGTGGGGAAAAACCTAAAATTTTGTGATGGAGTTAAAAAATAAAATATAATTAATTTTTTGCACCTACTGCAATCTAATTTGTTTGGTGCTTAGTGATAAAAAAACCTAAGACTTTGGGATGGTGAAGAAAAAACCTAAAATATTTGCCATTAATTTATAGTCTTTTAACTCTGTGGCTTACTGACGAAGAAACATGAGATTTCGTGATGGGGAAGAAATATACTTACTATATTTACATCTACTTTACCATAATTCAATATGAAATTGGTAAATATAAATAAATTTGAGCCTAGTTGTTTAATTTTAATTTTTACCTATATTATATATAATATATGTCATGGATTATAGTATTTTAACTTTGTTTTTTAGTGGGGATAAACCAAAAATTTTGTGATGGAGTTAAAAAATAAAATATAATTATTTTTTTAGACGTAATGCAATCTAATTTGTTTGGTGCTTAGTGATAAAAAAACCTAAGACTTTAGGAAGGTGAAGAAAAAACCTAAAATATTTGCCATTAATTTATAGTCTTTTAACTTTGTGGCTTACTGACAAAGAAACATGAAATTTCGTGATGGGGAAGAAACATATTGAATATAATTACATCTACTTTACCATAATTCAATATGAAAATGGTAAATATAAATAAATTTGAGCCTGATTATTTAATTTTAATTTTTACCTATATTATATAAAATATAAGTCATGGATTATAGTCTTTTAACTTTGTTTTTTAGTGGGGATAAACCTAAAATTTTGCGATGGAGTTAAAAAATAAAATATAATTAATTTTTTGCACCTACTGCAATCTAATCTGTTTGGTGCTTAGTGATAAAAAAACCTATGACTTTGGGATGGTGAAGAAAAAACCTAAAATATTTGCCATTAATTTATAGTCTTTTAACTTTGTGGCTTACTGACAAAGAAACATGAAATTTCGTGATGGAGAAGAAACATATTGAATATAATTACATCTATTTTACCATAATTCAATATGAAAATGGTAAATATAAATAAATTTGATCCTGATTATTTAATTTTAACTTTTACCTATATTATATAAAATATAAGTCATGGATTATAGTCTTTTAACTTTGTTTTTTAGTGGGGATAAACCAAAATTTTTGCGATGGAGTTAAAAAATAAAATATAATTAATTTTTTGCACCTACTGCAATCTAATCTGTTTGGTGCTTAGTGATAAAAAAACCTATGACTTTGGGATGGTGAAGAAAAAACCTAAAATATTTGCCATTAATTTATAGTCTTTTAACTTTGTGGCTTATTGACAAAGAAACATGAAATTTCGTGATGGGGAAGAAACATATTGAATATATTTACATCTACTTTACCATAATTCAATATAAAAATGGTGAATATAAATAAATTTGAGCCTGATTATTTAGTTTTAATTTTTACCTATATTATATAAAATATAAGTCATGGATTATAGTCTTTTAACTTTGTTTTTTAGTGGGGAAAAACCTAAAATTTTGTGATGGAGTTAAAAAATAAAATATAATTAATTTTTTGCACCTACTGCAATCTAATTTGTTTGGTGCTTAGTGATAAAAAAACCTAAGACTTTGGGATGGTGAAGAAAAAACCTAAAATATTTGCCATTAATTTATAGTCTTTTAACTCTGTGGCTTACTGACGAAGAAACATGAGATTTCGTGATGGGGAAGAAATATACTTACTATATTTACATCTACTTTACCATAATTCAATATGAAATTGGTAAATATAAATAAATTTGAGCCTAGTTGTTTAATTTTAATTTTTACCTATATTATATATAATATATGTCATGGATTATAGTATTTTAACTTTGTTTTTTAGTGGGGATAAACCTAAAATTTTGTGATGGAGTTAAAAAATAAAATATAATTATTTTTTTAGACCTACTGCAATCTAATTTGTTTGGTGCTTAGTGATAAAAAAACCTAAGACTTTAGAATGGTGAAGAAAAAACCTAAAATATTTGCCATTAATTTATAGTCTTTTAACTTTGTGGCTTACTGACAAAGAAACATGAAATTTCGTGATGGGGAAGAAACATATTGAATATATTTACATCTACTTTACCATAATTCAATATGAAAATGGTAAATATAAATAAATTTGAGCCTGATTATTTAATTTTAATTTTCACCTATATTATATAAAATATAAGTCATGGATTATAGTCTTTTAACTTTGTTTTTTAGTGGGGATAAACCTAATATTTTGCGATGGAGTTAAAAAATAAAATATAATTAATTTTTTACACCTACTGCAATCTAATCTGTTTGGTGCTTAGTGATAAGAAAACCTATGACTTTGGGATGGTGAAGAAAAAACCTAAAATATTTGCCATTAATTGATAGTCTTTTAACTTTGTGGCTTACTGACAAAGAAACATGAAATTTCGTGATGGGGAAGAAACATATTGAATATATTTACATCTACATTACCATAATTCAATATGAAAATGGTAAATATAAATAAATTTAAGCCTGATTATTTAATTTTAATTTTTACCTATATTATATAAAATATAAGTCATGGATTATAGTCTTTTAACTTTGTTTTTTAGTGGGGAAAAACCTAAAATTTTGTGATGGAGTTAAAAAATAAAATATAATTAATTTTTTACACCTACTGCAATCTAACTTGTTTGGTGCTTAGTGATAAAAAAAAACCTAAGACTTTGGGATGGTGAAGAAAAAAACGTAAAATATTTGCCATTAATTTATAGTCTTTTAACTCTGTGGCTTACTGACGAAGAAACATGAAATTTCGTGATGGGGAAGAAATATATTTACTATATTTACATCTAATTTACCATAATTCAATATGAAATTGGTAAATATAAATAAATTTGAGCCTATTTGTTTAATTTTAATTTTTACCTATATTATATATAATATATGTCATGGATTATAGTATTTTAACTTTGTTTTTTAATGGGGATAAACCAAAAATTTTGTGATGGAGTTAAAAAATAAAATATAATTATTTTTTTAGACCTACTGCAATCTAATTTGTTTGGTGCTTAGTGATAAAAAAACCTAAGACTTTAGGAAGGTGAAGAAAAAACCTAAAATATTTGCCATTAATTTATAGTCTTTTAACTTTGTGGCTTACTGACAAAGAAACATGAAATTTCTTGATGGGGAAGAAACATATTGAATATAATTAATCTACTTTACCATAATTCAATATGAAAATGGTAAATATAAATAAATTTGAGCCTGATTATTTAATTTTAATTTTTACCTATATTATATAAAATATAAGTCATGGATTATAGTCTTTTAACTTTGTTTTTTAGTGGGGATAAACCAAAAATTTTGCGATGGAGTTAAAAAATAAAATATAATTAATTTTTTGCACCTACTGCAATCTAATATGTTTGGTGCTTAGTGATAAAAAAACCTAAGACTTTAGGAAGGTGAAGAAAAAACCTAAAATATTTGCCATTAATTTATAGTCTTTTAATTTTGTGGCTTACTGACAAAGAAACATGAAATTTCGTGATGGGGAAGAAACATATTGAATATAATTACATCTACTTTACCATAATTCAATATGAAAATGGTAAATATAAATAAATTTGAGCCTGATTATTTAATTTTAATTTTTACCTATATTATATAAAATATAAGTCATGGATTATAGTCTTTTAACTTTGTTTTTTAGTGGGGATAAACCAAAAATTTTGCGATGGAGTTAAAAAATAAAATATAATTAATTTTTTGCACCTACTGCAATCTAATCTGTTTGGTGCTTAGTGATAAAAAAACCTATGACTTTGGGATGGTGAAGAAAAAACCTAAAATATTTTCCATTAATTTATAGTCTTTTAACTTTGTGGCTTATTGACAAAGAAACATGAAATTTCGTGATGGGGAAGAAACATATTGAATATATTTACATCTACTTTACCATAATTCAATATAAAAATGGTGAATATAAATAAATTTGAGCCTGATTATTTAGTTTTAATTTTTACCTATATTATATAAAATATAAGTCATGGATTATAGTCTTTTAACTTTGTTTTTTAGTGGGGAAAAACCTAAAATTTTGTGATTGAGTTAAAAAATAAAATATAATTAATTTTTTGCACCTACTGCAATCTAATTTGTTTGGTGCTTAGTGATAAAAAAACCTAAGACTTTGGGATGGTGAAGAAAAAACATAAAATATTTTCTATTAATTTATAGTCTTTTAACTCTGTGGCTTACTGACGAAGAAACATGAAATTTCGTGATGGGGAAGAAATATACTTACTATATTTACATCTACTTTACCATAATTCAATATGAAATTGGTAAATATAAATAAATTTAAGCCTAGTTGTTTAATTTTAATTTTTACCTATATTATATATAATATATGTCATGGATTATAGTATTTTAACTTTGTTTTTTAATGGGGATAAACCTAAAATTTTGTGATGGAGTTAAAAAATAAAATATAATTATTTTTTTAGACCTACTGCAATCTAATTTGTTTGGTGCTTAGTGATAAAAAAACCTAAGACTTTAGGATGGTGAAGAAAAAACCTAAAATATTTGCCACTAATTTATAGTCTTTTAACTTTGTGGCTTACTGACAAAGAAACATGAAATTTCGTGATGGGGAAGAAACATATTGAATATATTTACATCTACTTTACCATAATTCAATATGAAAATGGTAAATATAAATAAATTTGAGCCTGATTATTTAATTTTAATTTTTACCTATATTATATAAAATATAAGTCATGGATTATAGTCTTTTAACTTTGTTTTTTAGTGGGGATAAACCTAAAATTTTGCGATGGAGTTAAAAAATAAAATATAATTAATTTTTTACACCTACTGCAATCTAATCTGTTTGGTGCTTAGTGATAAGAAAACCTATGACTTTGGGATTGTGAAGAAAAAACCTAAAATATTTGCCATTAATTGATAGTCTTTTAACTTTGTGGCTTACTGACAAAGAAACATGAAATTTCGTGATGGGGAAGAAACATATTGAATATATTTACATCTACTTTACCATAATTCAATATGAAAATGGTAAATATAAATAAATTTAAGCCTGATTATTTAATTTTAATTTTTACCTATATTATATAAAATATAAGTCATGGATTATAGTCTTTTAACTTTGTTTTTTAGTGGGGATAAACCTAAAATTTTGCGATGGAGTTAAAAAATAAAATATAATTAATTTTTTACACCTACTGCAATCTAATCTGTTTGGTGCTTAGTGATAAGAAAACCTATGACTTTGGGATGGTGAAGAAAAAACCTAAAATATTTGCCACTAATTGATAGTCTTTTAACTTTGTGGCTTACTGACAAAGAAACATGAAATTTCGTGATGGGGAAGAAACATATTGAATATATTTACATCTACTTTACCATAATTCAATATGAAAATGGTAAATATAAATAAATTTAAGCCTGATTATTTAATTTTAATTTTTACCTATATTATATAAAATATAAGTCATGGATTATAGTCTTTTAACTTTGTTTTTTAGTGGGGATAAACCTAAAATTTTGCGATGGAGTTAAAAAATAAAATATAATTAATTTTTTACACCTACTGCAATCTAATCTGTTTGGTGCTTAGTGATAAGAAAACCTATGACTTTGGGATGGTGAAGAAAAACCCTAAAATATTTGCCATTAATTGATAGTCTTTTAACTTTGTGGCTTACTGACAAAGAAACATGAAATTTCGTGATGGGGAAGAAACATATTGAATATATTTACATCTACTTTACCATAATTCATTATGAAAATGGTAAATATAAATAAACTTAAGCCTGATTATTTAATTTTAATTTTGACATATATTATATAAAATATAAGTCATGGATTATAGTCTTTTAACTTTGTTTTTTAGTGGGGAAAAACCTAAAATTTTGTGATGGAGTTAAAAAATAAAATATAATTAATTTTTTACACCTACTGCAATCTAACTTGTTTGGTGCTTAGTGATAAAAAAAACCTAAGACTTTGGGATGGTGAAGAAAAAAACGTAAAATATTTGCCATTAATTTATAGTCTTTTAACTCTGTGTCTTACTAACGAAGAAACATGAAATTTCGTGATGGGGAAGAAATATATCTACTATATTTACATCTACTTTACCATAATTCAATATGAAATTGGTAAATATAAATAAATTTGAGCCTAGTTGTTTAATTTTAATTTTTACCTATATTATATATAATATATGTCATGGATTATAGTATTTTAACTTTGTTTTTTAGTGGGGATAAACCAAAAGTTTTGTGATGGAGTTAAAAAATAAAATATAATTATTTTTTTAGATCTACTGCAATCTAATTTGTTTGGTGCTTAGTGATAAAAAAACCTAAGACTTTAGGAAGGTGAAGAAAAAACCTAAAATATTTGCCATTAATTTATAGTCTTTTAACTTTGTGGCTTACTGACAAAGAAACATGAAATTTCGTGATGGGGAAGAAACATATTGAATATAATTACATCTACTTTACCATAATTAAATATGAAAATGGTAAATATAAATAAATTTGAGCCTGATTATTTAATTTTAATTTTTACCTATATTATATAAAATATAAGTCATGGATTATAGTCTTTTAACTTTGTTTTTTAGTGGGGATAAACCTAAAATTTTGCGATGGAGTTAAAAAATAAAATATAATTAATTTTTTGCACCTACTGCAATCTAATCTGTTTGGTGCTTAGTGATAAAAAAACCTATGACTTTGGGATGGTGAAGAAAAAACCTAAAATATTTGCCATTAATTTATAGTCTTTTAACTTTGTGGCTTATTGACAAAGAAACATGAAATTTCGTGATGGGGAAGAAACATATTGAATATATTTACATCTACTTCGCCATAATTCAATATAAAAATGGTGAATATAAATAAATTTGAGCCTGATTATTTAGTTTTAATTTTTACCTATATTATATAAAATATAAGTCATGGATTATAGTCTTTTAACTTTGTTTTTTAGTGGGGAAAAACCTAAAATTTTGTGATGGAGTTAAAAAATAAAATATAATTAATTTTTTAGCCCCTACTGCAATCTAATTTGTTTGGTGCTTAGTGATAAAAAAACCTAAGACTTTGGGATGGTGAAGAAAAAACCTAAAATATCTGCCATTAATTTATAGTCTTTTAACTTTGTGGCTTACTGACAAAGAAACATGAAATTTCGTGATGCGGACGAAACATATTGAATATATTTACATCTACTTTACCATAATTCAATATGAAAATGGTAAATATAAATAAATTTGAGCCTGATTATTTAATTTTAATTTTCACCTATATTATATAAAATATAAGTCATGGATTATAGTCTTTTAACTTTGTTTTTTAGTGGGGATAAACCTAATATTTTGCGATGGAGTTAAAAAATAAAATATAATTAATTTTTTACACCTACTGCAATCTAATCTGTTTGGTGCTTAGTGATAAGAAAACCTATGACTTTGGGATGGTGAAGAAAAAACCTAAAATATTTGCCATTAATTGATAGTCTTTTAACTTTGTGGCTTACTGACAAAGAAACATGAAATTTCGTGATGGGGAAGAAACATATTGAATATATTTACATCTACATTACCATAATTCAATATGAAAATGGTAAATATAAATAAATTTAAGCCTGATTATTTAATTTTAATTTTTACCTATATTATATAAAATATAAGTCATGGATTATAGTCTTTTAACTTTGTTTTTTAGTGGGGAAAAACCTAAAATTTTGTGATGGAGTTAAAAAATAAAATATAATTAATTTTTTACACCTACTGCAATCTAACTTGTTTGGTGCTTAGTGATAAAAAAAAACCTAAGACTTTGGGATGGTGAAGAAAAAAACGTAAAATATTTGCCATTAATTTATAGTCTTTTAACTCTGTGGCTTACTGACGAAGAAACATGAAATTTCGTGATGGGGAAGAAATATATTTACTATATTTACATCTAATTTACCATAATTCAATATGAAATTGGTAAATATAAATAAATTTGAGCCTATTTGTTTAATTTTAATTTTTACCTATATTATATATAATATATGTCATGGATTATAGTATTTTAACTTTGTTTTTTAATGGGGATAAACCAAAAATTTTGTGATGGAGTTAAAAAATAAAATATAATTATTTTTTTAGACCTACTGCAATCTAATTTGTTTGGTGCTTAGTGATAAAAAAACCTAAGACTTTAGGAAGGTGAAGAAAAAACCTAAAATATTTGCCATTAATTTATAGTCTTTTAACTTTGTGGCTTACTGACAAAGAAACATGAAATTTCTTGATGGGGAAGAAACATATTGAATATAATTAATCTACTTTACCATAATTCAATATGAAAATGGTAAATATAAATAAATTTGAGCCTGATTATTTAATTTTAATTTTTACCTATATTATATAAAATATAAGTCATGGATTATAGTCTTTTAACTTTGTTTTTTAGTGGGGATAAACCAAAAATTTTGCGATGGAGTTAAAAAATAAAATATAATTAATTTTTTGCACCTACTGCAATCTAATCTGTTTGGTGCTTAGTGATAAAAAAACCTATGACTTTGGGATGGTGAAGAAAAAACCTAAAATATTTGCCATTAATTTATAGTCTTTTAACTTTGTGGCTTATTGACAAAGAAACATGAAATTTCGTGATGGGGAAGAAACATATTGAATATATTTACATCTACTTCGCCATAATTCAATATAAAAATGGTGAATATAAATAAATTTGAGCCTGATTATTTAGTTTTAATTTTTACCTATATTATATAAAATATAAGTCATGGATTATAGTCTTTTAACTTTGTTTTTTAGTGGGGAAAAACCTAAAATTTTGTGATGGAGTTAAAAAATAAAATATAATTAATTTTTTAGCCCCTACTGCAATCTAATTTGTTTGGTGCTTAGTGATAAAAAAACCTAAGACTTTGGGATGGTGAAGAAAAAACCTAAAATATCTGCCATTAATTTATAGTCTTTTAACTTTGTGGCTTACTGACAAAGAAACATGAAATTTCGTGATGCGGACGAAACATATTGAATATATTTACATCTACTTTACCATAATTCAATATGAAAATGGTAAATATAAATAAATTTGAGCCTGATTATTTAATTTTAATTTTCACCTATATTATATAAAATATAAGTCATGGATTATAGTCTTTTAACTTTGTTTTTTAGTGGGGATAAACCTAATATTTTGCGATGGAGTTAAAAAATAAAATATAATTAATTTTTTACACCTACTGCAATCTAATCTGTTTGGTGCTTAGTGATAAGAAAACCTATGACTTTGGGATGGTGAAGAAAAAACCTAAAATATTTGCCATTAATTGATAGTCTTTTAACTTTGTGGCTTACTGACAAAGAAACATGAAATTTCGTGATGGGGAAGAAACATATTGAATATATTTACATCTACATTACCATAATTCAATATGAAAATGGTAAATATAAATAAATTTAAGCCTGATTATTTAATTTTAATTTTTACCTATATTATATAAAATATAAGTCATGGATTATAGTCTTTTAACTTTGTTTTTTAGTGGGGAAAAACCTAAAATTTTGTGATGGAGTTAAAAAATAAAATATAATTAATTTTTTACACCTACTGCAATCTAACTTGTTTGGTGCTTAGTGATAAAAAAAAACCTAAGACTTTGGGATGGTGAAGAAAAAAACGTAAAATATTTGCCATTAATTTATAGTCTTTTAACTCTGTGGCTTACTGACGAAGAAACATGAAATTTCGTGATGGGGAAGAAATATATTTACTATATTTACATCTAATTTACCATAATTCAATATGAAATTGGTAAATATAAATAAATTTGAGCCTATTTGTTTAATTTTAATTTTTACCTATATTATATATAATATATGTCATGGATTATAGTATTTTAACTTTGTTTTTTAATGGGGATAAACCAAAAATTTTGTGATGGAGTTAAAAAATAAAATATAATTATTTTTTTAGACCTACTGCAATCTAATTTGTTTGGTGCTTAGTGATAAAAAAACCTAAGACTTTAGGAAGGTGAAGAAAAAACCTAAAATATTTGCCATTAATTTATAGTCTTTTAACTTTGTGGCTTACTGACAAAGAAACATGAAATTTCTTGATGGGGAAGAAACATATTGAATATAATTAATCTACTTTACCATAATTCAATATGAAAATGGTAAATATAAATAAATTTGAGCCTGATTATTTAATTTTAATTTTTACCTATATTATATAAAATATAAGTCATGGATTATAGTCTTTTAACTTTGTTTTTTAGTGGGGATAAACCAAAAATTTTGCGATGGAGTTAAAAAATAAAATATAATTAATTTTTTGCACCTACTGCAATCTAATATGTTTGGTGCTTAGTGATAAAAAAACCTAAGACTTTAGGAAGGTGAAGAAAAAACCTAAAATATTTGCCATTAATTTATAGTCTTTTAATTTTGTGGCTTACTGACAAAGAAACATGAAATTTCGTGATGGGGAAGAAACATATTGAATATAATTACATCTACTTTACCATAATTCAATATGAAAATGGTAAATATAAATAAATTTGAGCCTGATTATTTAATTTTAATTTTTACCTATATTATATAAAATATAAGTCATGGATTATAGTCTTTTAACTTTGTTTTTTAGTGGGGATAAACCAAAAATTTTGCGATGGAGTTAAAAAATAAAATATAATTAATTTTTTGCACCTACTGCAATCTAATCTGTTTGGTGCTTAGTGATAAAAAAACCTATGACTTTGGGATGGTGAAGAAAAAACCTAAAATATTTTCCATTAATTTATAGTCTTTTAACTTTGTGGCTTATTGACAAAGAAACATGAAATTTCGTGATGGGGAAGAAACATATTGAATATATTTACATCTACTTTACCATAATTCAATATAAAAATGGTGAATATAAATAAATTTGAGCCTGATTATTTAGTTTTAATTTTTACCTATATTATATAAAATATAAGTCATGGATTATAGTCTTTTAACTTTGTTTTTTAGTGGGGAAAAACCTAAAATTTTGTGATTGAGTTAAAAAATAAAATATAATTAATTTTTTGCACCTACTGCAATCTAATTTGTTTGGTGCTTAGTGATAAAAAAACCTAAGACTTTGGGATGGTGAAGAAAAAACATAAAATATTTTCTATTAATTTATAGTCTTTTAACTCTGTGGCTTACTGACGAAGAAACATGAAATTTCGTGATGGGGAAGAAATATACTTACTATATTTACATCTACTTTACCATAATTCAATATGAAATTGGTAAATATAAATAAATTTAAGCCTAGTTGTTTAATTTTAATTTTTACCTATATTATATATAATATATGTCATGGATTATAGTATTTTAACTTTGTTTTTTAATGGGGATAAACCTAAAATTTTGTGATGGAGTTAAAAAATAAAATATAATTATTTTTTTAGACCTACTGCAATCTAATTTGTTTGGTGCTTAGTGATAAAAAAACCTAAGACTTTAGGATGGTGAAGAAAAAACCTAAAATATTTGCCACTAATTTATAGTCTTTTAACTTTGTGGCTTACTGACAAAGAAACATGAAATTTCGTGATGGGGAAGAAACATATTGAATATATTTACATCTACTTTACCATAATTCAATATGAAAATGGTAAATATAAATAAATTTGAGCCTGATTATTTAATTTTAATTTTTACCTATATTATATAAAATATAAGTCATGGATTATAGTCTTTTAACTTTGTTTTTTAGTGGGGATAAACCTAAAATTTTGCGATGGAGTTAAAAAATAAAATATAATTAATTTTTTACACCTACTGCAATCTAATCTGTTTGGTGCTTAGTGATAAGAAAACCTATGACTTTGGGATTGTGAAGAAAAAACCTAAAATATTTGCCATTAATTGATAGTCTTTTAACTTTGTGGCTTACTGACAAAGAAACATGAAATTTCGTGATGGGGAAGAAACATATTGAATATATTTACATCTACTTTACCATAATTCAATATGAAAATGGTAAATATAAATAAATTTAAGCCTGATTATTTAATTTTAATTTTTACCTATATTATATAAAATATAAGTCATGGATTATAGTCTTTTAACTTTGTTTTTTAGTGGGGATAAACCTAAAATTTTGCGATGGAGTTAAAAAATAAAATATAATTAATTTTTTACACCTACTGCAATCTAATCTGTTTGGTGCTTAGTGATAAGAAAACCTATGACTTTGGGATGGTGAAGAAAAAACCTAAAATATTTGCCACTAATTGATAGTCTTTTAACTTTGTGGCTTACTGACAAAGAAACATGAAATTTCGTGATGGGGAAGAAACATATTGAATATATTTACATCTACTTTACCATAATTCAATATGAAAATGGTAAATATAAATAAATTTAAGCCTGATTATTTAATTTTAATTTTTACCTATATTATATAAAATATAAGTCATGGATTATAGTCTTTTAACTTTGTTTTTTAGTGGGGATAAACCTAAAATTTTGCGATGGAGTTAAAAAATAAAATATAATTAATTTTTTACACCTACTGCAATCTAATCTGTTTGGTGCTTAGTGATAAGAAAACCTATGACTTTGGGATGGTGAAGAAAAACCCTAAAATATTTGCCATTAATTGATAGTCTTTTAACTTTGTGGCTTACTGACAAAGAAACATGAAATTTCGTGATGGGGAAGAAACATATTGAATATATTTACATCTACTTTACCATAATTCATTATGAAAATGGTAAATATAAATAAACTTAAGCCTGATTATTTAATTTTAATTTTGACCTATATTATATAAAATATAAGTCATGGATTATAGTCTTTTAACTTTGTTTTTTAGTGGGGAAAAACCTAAAATTTTGTGATGGAGTTAAAAAATAAAATATAATTAATTTTTTACACCTACTGCAATCTAACTTGTTTGGTGCTTAGTGATAAAAAAAACCTAAGACTTTGGGATGGTGAAGAAAAAAACGTAAAATATTTGCCATTAATTTATAGTCTTTTAACTCTGTGTCTTACTAACGAAGAAACATGAAATTTCGTGATGGGGAAGAAATATATCTACTATATTTACATCTACTTTACCATAATTCAATATGAAATTGGTAAATATAAATAAATTTGAGCCTAGTTGTTTAATTTTAATTTTTACCTATATTATATATAATATATGTCATGGATTATAGTATTTTAACTTTGTTTTTTAGTGGGGATAAACCAAAAGTTTTGTGATGGAGTTAAAAAATAAAATATAATTATTTTTTTAGATCTACTGCAATCTAATTTGTTTGGTGCTTAGTGATAAAAAAACCTAAGACTTTAGGAAGGTGAAGAAAAAACCTAAAATATTTGCCATTAATTTATAGTCTTTTAACTTTGTGGCTTACTGACAAAGAAACATGAAATTTTGTGATGGGGAAGAAACATATTGAATATAATTACATCTACTTTACCATAATTAAATATGAAAATGGTAAATATAAATAAATTTGAGCCTGATTATTTAATTTTAATTTTTACCTATATTATATAAAATATAAGTCATGGATTATAGTCTTTTAACTTTGTTTTTTAGTGGGGAAAAACCTAAAATTTTGTGATGGAGTTAAAAAATAAAATATAATTAATTTTTTGCACCTACTGCAATCTAATTTGTTTGGTGCTTAGTGATAAAAAAACCTAAGACTTTGGGATGGTGAAGAAAAAACATAAAATATTTTCCATTAATTTATAGTCTTTTAACTCTGTGGCTTACTGACGAAGAAACATGAAATTTCGTGATGGGGAAGAAATATACTTACTATATTTACATCTACTTTACCATAATTCAATATGAAATTGGTAAATATAAATAAATTTAAGCCTAGTTGTTTAATTTTAATTTTTACCTATATTATATATAATATATGTCATGGATTATAGTATTTTAACTTTGTTTTTTAATGGGGATAAACCTAAAATTTTGTGATGGAGTTAAAAAATAAAATATAATTATTTTTTTAGACCTACTGCAATCTAATTTGTTTGGTGCTTAGTGATAAAAAAACCTAAGACTTTAGGATGGTGAAGAAAAAACCTAAAATATTTGCCACTAATTTATAGTCTTTTAACTTTGTGGCTTACTGACAAAGAAACATGAAATTTCGTGATGGGGAAGAAACATATTGAATATATTTACATCTACTTTACCATAATTCAATATGAAAATGGTAAATATAAATAAATTTGAGCCTGATTATTTAATTTTAATTTTTACCTATATTATATAAAATATAAGTCATGGATTATAGTCTTTTAACTTTGTTTTTTAGTGGGGATAAACCTAAAATTTTGCGATGGAGTTAAAAAATAAAATATAATTAATTTTTTACACCTACTGCAATCTAATCTGTTTGGTGCTTAGTGATAAGAAAACCTATGACTTTGGGATTGTGAAGAAAAAACCTAAAATATTTGCCATTAATTGATAGTCTTTTAACTTTGTGGCTTACTGACAAAGAAACATGAAATTTCGTGATGGGGAAGAAACATATTGAATATATTTACATCTACTTTACCATAATTCAATATGAAAATGGTAAATATAAATAAATTTAAGCCTGATTATTTAATTTTAATTTTTACCTATATTATATAAAATATAAGTCATGGATTATAGTCTTTTAACTTTGTTTTTTAATGGGGATAAACCTAAAATTTTGCGATGGAGTTAAAAAATAAAATATAATTAATTTTTTACACCTACTGCAATCTAATCTGTTTGGTGCTTAGTGATAAGAAAACCTATGACTTTGGGATGGTGAAGAAAAAACCTAAAATATTTGCCATTAATTGATAGTCTTTTAACTTTGTGGCTTACTGACAAAGAAACATGAAATTTCGTGATGGGGAAGAAACATATTGAATATATTTACATCTACTTTACCATAATTCAATATGAAAATGGTAAATATAAATAAATTTAAGCCTGATTATTTAATTTTAATTTTTACCTATATTATATAAAATATAAGTCATGGATTATAGTCTTTTAACTTTGTTTTTTAGTGGGGATAAACCTAAACTTTTGTGATGGAGTAAAAAAATAAAACATAATTAATTTTTTACACCTACTGCAATCTAATATGTTTGGTGCTTAGTGATAAAAAAAATCTAAGACTTTGGGACGGTGAAGAAAAAAACCTAAAATATTTGCCATTAATTTATAGTCATTTAACTATGTGGCTTACTGTTGCGGTGGAAATAGGATCACAAACTATCAATGAGTTTGAATCGCAATTCAATTCACAACCGCTCTTTGATTTATCCGAAGGAAAAGGTCAAAAAGGGAAAACCTATTTTGCATCGTAAACACAATGCGGGGAAAGATCTAGGGTTCGGGGGTTGGTTAAATTTAGGGAAGGTATTAGCACCCTAAACTTCTGTAGTACTCTACAGGAACCTTTTGTTCAAATGCTTACTATTTGCTTTATTTATTTGCTTAAGATATATGTACAAAAGATTAAAAGTGAGAAAGGAGACCTAAGGGGT
>OZ012741.1:2048160-2172429 GCA_963859935.3 Lathyrus sativus | reverse complement strand
TGTTTCTGCCTTTTATTTCATGTATGTTTATACCGTTATTATTTGATCGAGATACTCACCCCTTTGTTGTTGTTGTGGTCTGTGCTTCTTCGGAAGTGCAGATAATCCAGGTGTTTAGCTAGCTCGGATTGTAGCGTCGTTGTAGGACATGCTCTGATACGTAACACCGAGGCTTTTGGGAGTTGTTGTCATTTATTGTTTATGTGTGTGCCCCTGTGGCGTATCTTTCTTTTGTGAATATGTGATGATGCATGATGGATATGCATGTTTTGTGGTGTATGACAGACTAATTCTAATTTTTCCGCTGCAATGTTACTAAAAATGCTTTTGAAAAATGATATGTGGAATTTTGTGGTGAATTGTGACATTCCGTAAGTGGGAGAAACTCTGATATGTGTTTATTTTAACCGTTTTATTTTATTTTGGGAAACGGGGTGTTACAAGTTGGTATCAGAGCAGGTCGGTCCGTCCGGCCAGTGTAGTGTTTTGAGTCTGTCTGTAGGATAGAGTTGGATGTTTTCTATTAACCTAGATTTTTATTGTGAAGCAGTATGGCTGAGAGGAATGACGCGGCGTTGGCTGCAGCTATGCAGGCTATGGCGCAGGTGGTTGCTAATCAGAACCATGCTGCAGGTGCGCAGTTCAGAAACTCGGCGCAGTTTTAAAGCAACGAGTCGCCGACGTTCCAAGGAGGAATTTTGGATCCGGAAGCTGCTCAGAAGTGGATGAAGGCGATAGAGAAGATCTTCAGAATGATGAGTTGCAACGATGAGCAGAAGGTGAGGTTTGGTACTCACATGTTAGAGGGCGAAGCTGAAGCTTGGTGGGACAACAGCCGCCAAAGGTTGGAGACTGTTGGGACTCCGATTACCTGGGATGTTGTTCGCACTGGATTTCTGGAGAAGTACTTCCCTGAAGATATCATAAATGCCAAGGAGATTGAGTTTCTAGAACTGAAACAGGGAAATATGACGGTGGCGGAGTATGCCGCTAAGTTTGAGGAATTGGTACAGTATTGTCCCCACTACAATACTGATGGAGCGATGACCTCCAAATGTTTGAAGTTCGAAAATGGTTTGCGTCTAGAAGTGAAGATGGGAATAGCTTGTCAGAAGATCAGGGATTATCCTGAGCTGATAAGCAGGAGCCGGATTTATGACAATGATAATCGGGCAAGGATTGCGCATTACAAAGCTGCTAATGATCGTAAGGGTAAGCAAAGGTTCGGTGGAACTCCTTACAGTGTTCCTACTAGTAAGGGAAAGTTCAAAGGTGCTAGTGATAAGAAGCTAAGAGAAGGTAAAGCGGTTGCTGGAGGGAAGTGTTTTCGGTGTGGTGACTTGGGTCATCGTGTCGTTGATTGTCCTCTTGAAGAGAAAAAGTGTTTCAAGTGTGGCAAGTCAGGCCACGTGATAGCTAATTGTCGAGTCACCATGCCTACATGCTACAACTGTGGTGAGAAAGGTTACATCAGTACTCATTGTGGGAAACCGAAGTTGACTCAGGTGCTACAGACCAGCGGCAAAGTGTTTGCAGTAGTGGGAACTCAAGCTACTGGTGATGATCGTTTTATACGAGGTACTTGTTTCATCAATAATGTTCTCTTGTCTGCTATGATTGATACAGGTGCGACCCACTCTTTTATCTCTGTTGATTGTGTGAAGAGGTTAGGTTTGGTGTCAACTACTCTCGAGCGGCGGATGACTATTGAAACTCCCTCGATTGGTTCAGTAACTACTTCGCTTGTGTGTTTGAAGTGTCCACTGACTATCTTTGGCCGAGATTTTGGCGTGGATTTGATTTGTTTGCCACTTGGTGGTTTGGATGTGATACTTGGTATGAACTGGTTGGAATTCAACCGGGTATACATCGACTGTTTCCGGAAAGTGTTGTTGTTTTTGACTCCAGAGAAGGAAGCATTGGCGGATTCCTTGTCTGGTAAGGAATTGAGGACCTTGTTGGAAGATGAAGCGCATGTGTTTGCTTTATTTGCATCACTGTCTGTCGACAACAAGGCATTGTTGGATGAGTTAGTGGTTGTGAATGAGTTTCCGGAGGTGTTCCCAGATGATATTACAGAGTTACCTCCGAAGAGAGAGGTTGAGTTTAGCATTGATCTTATTCCTGGTATGAGGCCTATTTCTATGGCGCCGTACAGGATGTCGGCAGTGGAGCTATCCGAGTTGAAGACTCAGATTGGAGAGTTGTTAGATAGAAAGTTTATCAGACTAAGTGTGTCGTCGTGGGGAGCTCCAATGTTGTTAGTGAAAAAGAAAGACGGTAGCATGCGGTTGTGCATTGATTACCGTCAGTTGAACAAAGTGACCATCAAGAACAAGTATCCTCTTCCAAGGATCGATGATTTGA
The DNA here is from genome assembly GCA_963859935.3 of Lathyrus sativus. Lineage (NCBI taxonomy): Eukaryota > Viridiplantae > Streptophyta > Magnoliopsida > Fabales > Fabaceae > Lathyrus > Lathyrus sativus. The sequence continues at coordinate 2,170,062 of OZ012741.1, read as the reverse complement.
TGGATCAATTGGTGGGGGCTCGTGTGTTCAGTAAGATCGACTTGAGGTTGGGCTATCATCATATAAGAGTTAAGGAAGGTGATATGCAGAAGATGACATTTAGAACTCGATATGGACATTACAAGTATGCAGTAATGCCTTTCGGAGTGTCTAATGCGTCGGGTGTGTTTATGGAATATATGAACTGTATCTTTCATTCTTATTTGGATCAGTTCATTGTCGTGTTCATTGATGACATACTGATTTATTCTAAGTCTGAGGAATAGCATGCGGAACATTTGAGGATCGCTTTGCAAGTGTTGAAGGATAACAAGTTGTTTGCCAAGTTATCGAAGTGTGAGTTCTGGTTGAAGATGGTGAGTTTTCTGAGGCATGTTATTTCGGGTGATGGTGTTTCTATGGATCCATCTAAGGTGAGTGCGGTGTTACAATGGGAACCTCCGAAGACGGTAACTGAAGTTAGAAGCTTCTTGGGTTTAGCTGGTTATTACCGAAGATTTATTGAGGGATTTTCCAGATTGGCTTTGCCGATGACTCAGTTGACGAGGAAAGATTAAGTGTTTGTGTGGGATGTTGTTTGTGAAGAGAGCTTTGAAGAGCTGAAAAAGAGATTGACTTCAGCGCCGATGTTAGTGTTGTCGAATCCGTGTGAATCTTTTGTGGTGTATTGCGATGCGTCCAAGTTGGGCTTGGGCGGAGTTCTTATGCAGAAGGGAAAAGTGGTAGCTTATGCGTCGCGGCAATTGAGGGTGCATGAGCGGAACTATCCTACTCATGACCTTGAATTAGCTGCGGTGGTTTTTGTGTTAAAGATCTGGAGACATTACTTATATGGTTCGAGGTTTGAGGTATTCAGTGATCACAAGAGTTTGAAATATTTGTTTGATCAGAAGGAGCTGAATATGCGGCAGAGGAAATGGTTGGAATTCTTGAAAGACTATGATTTTAGTTTGAGTTATCACCCAGGGAAAGCGAATGTGGTTGCGGATGCGTTGAGCATGAAGACAATTCATATGTCGGCATTGATGGTAAAAGAGATGGAGCTTATTGAGCAGTTTCTAGATTTGAGTATGGTCTGTGAGTTTACATCGGACGGTGTGATGTTGGGTAAATTACAAGTGCACAATGATTTCTTGGATATGATAAGAGAACATCAAAAGTTAGATGTGAAACTTGTAGATTTGATGCGCGAGGCCAGAAGTGACTCCGGTAGTGATTTCAAGTTGGATAACGCGGGTGTGCTGAGATTTCGGGGCAGAATTTGTGTGTCGGATAATGATGAGTTGAGGAGGTCAATTTTGGACGAAGGACACCGTAGTAGCCTGAGTGTTCATCTAGGAGCTACGAAGATGTATCAGGATTTGAAAAAGTTGCTTTGGTGGTCGGGCATGAAAAAGGACATTGCTCGTTATGTGTATGCTTGTTTGATATGTCAGAAATCAAAGGTGGAGCATCAGAGACCATCTGGTATGATGCAACCGTTAGAGATTCCGGTTTGAAAGTGGGATTGTATCGTTATGGATTTTGTCACGGGTTTGGCGAATACGGCGAGAGGCTTTGACGCCATTTGGGTGATTGTGGATCGGCTTACGAAGTCTGCACACTTTGTACCGATCAGTATTAGCTTTCCGTTGGAGTAGCTAGCAGAGATCTATGTTCGAGTGATTGTAAAATTGCACGGTATACCGTTGAGCATTGTGTCGGATAGAGATCCGAGGTTCACTTCTGTATTTTGGAAGAGTTTGCAAGAGGCTTTGGGCATTGAGTTGAAGCTGAGTTCAGCTTATCATCCGCAAACGGATGGGCAGTCAGAGAGGACTATTCAGACTTTAGAGGACTTGTTGCGGGCTTGTGTGTTAGAGAAAGGTGGTATGTGGGATACTCATTTGCCTTTGGTCGAGTTCACGTACAACAATAGTTACCATTCCAGTATCAGGATGACACCGTTTGAGGCTCTTTATGGTAGGAGGTGCAGAACTCCTTTATGTTGGTATGAGTCAGGGGAGAATGTGGTGTTGGGACCAGAGTTGGTACACCAGACTACTAAGACAATGCAGATGATTCATGAGAAGATGAAAGCATCTCAGGATCGGCATAAGAGTTATTATGATAACCGCAGGAAAGAGTTAGAATTCAGTGAGGGTGGCCATGTATTTTTGAGGGTTAACCCAGTGACGGGTATTGGACGTGCATTGAAGTCCAAGAAGTTGGATCTGAAGTTTATCGGGCCGTATTAGATTTTGCAGAGGATTGGTACCGTGGCTTATAGGGTGGAGTTGCCGCCAGAGCTTTCAAACTTGCATCACGTGTTCCATGTGTCGCAACTTCGGAAGTATGTACCTGATCCGTCTCATGTGATTCAGAGGGACGAAGTCCAAGTTAGAGAGAATCTGACTGTGGAGACGTTGCCGTTGAAGATCGAGGATCGCAAGATGAAGCGACTCAGAGGGAAAGAGATACCTTTGGTGAGAGTGGCTTGGGGAGGTGCTGCAGGAGGAAGCGTGACCTGGGAATTGGAGAGCAGGATGCGGGAAGCGTATCCAGAGCTGTTTCCATCAGGTATTTTCGAGGACGAAAATAATTAAAGTGGGGGAGAGTTGTAACACCCATTTTAATTATTTTTAGATCCAGTGTTATTTTATTCATCAACGTGTTGGGTGTGGGAATTGAAGAAGAATTAGAGGCATAATATTAATATTTGATAATCGATAATGATAATAATTAATAATTAATATTAATGTCGATATTATTATTATTATTATTATTATTATTAATATTAATATTATGAGATTATTAATATTATGAGATTATTAATATTATTTGGAAATATAAAGAATTATGAGGAATATTATTAATTGGAGATTAAAATGAGTTATTCGGAATAGAGGGCATTATTGGCATTTGAAAGAGGGAGAGAACAAGAACACGGTTGGAAAGAAGGAAAACACAGAAGAAGGAGGAGAACAAACAAGGGGAGGAACACGGTTCAGCAAGCTTGAGGAAATCATCAAGGCGGTGAAATCGTAAAGCTTCATCATCATCAATCTGCATTTTGAGGTAAGGGGAGGGGGGATTAATCGATCAAATTAGTTTATGCATGAAATTGGTAGAAAAGGGGAAAATCACTAATCCCCATAGGATGATGATGACTTAATGATAGCTACAGGTTAGTAATTCTATTATGATGATGGTTGTTAGGTTAGATTTTTGTTGCATGTGCTGATTTAGGGTTTGGGGGTTTCCGGTAAGAATTCAAAGTTATAGCGTAAGTTGGTAATCGCGTAGATGTAAGCGTTACCGAGTAGAATTGAGTTAGACGTTATAGTCGGGTAGTGGAATGGCTTTCTGGTGTGATGAGGTTTGGCTGGGGAATAGAATCGGCTGAGCTCGGAGTGCGTTGCCGACTCTGAGCTGATAGCTGTTTTCTGCAGAATTCGCGTGTATTCACTGGGCGAATGGGGGCGAGCCTTCGCCAGGCGGACTGGGCAGCGAATGTTGCCTTTTTGCTTCTGTTTGGCTTCGCTTGGGGTTTCGCTGGGCGAGTCCCAGCGAGTGTTCGTTGCGGGGCTTCGCCAGGCGAATGGCAGTGAACATGACAACATTTTGTGATCTTGTGTTGTGTTATTCCGTACTTGTACCGTTAGACCTATGTTGGTCGTGGGTGATTCCGAGAGTTAACAAGGCATTGTTGTGTGTATGTACGAATGCGGGAACGTGATTCCTCGTAGTATTCGTATAGTTGATTGAGTGTATGATAGGTATTATGCGTGCTGGTGATACGGTGTGGCGTATCATACTGCTCGGTGGGGCGTATGAAATAAACTCAGGCTCCGAAAAGGAGTGTATGCAGGGGTTGATCATATTGCTCAGTGGGGCATGTGAGATAGACTCGGAATTCCGTAAGGGAATATGAAGGGGTTGATCGTACTGCTCTGTGGGGCGTATGAAATAAACTCAGGCTCCGAAAAGGAGTGGATGCAGGGGTTGATCATATTGCTCGGTGGGGCATATGAGATATACTCAGTGGGATAGATCGTTGCTTAGGGTGGCTCGAGTGATCTATCCGGGTTCGATGATGAACCGTGAGTCGGTACCACATTTCATGTGTCGAGTTGCATGTGTTGCATAGTGAGTTGTGCGTGTGTTGTGATGTGTGATGATGGGACAGTAGGTCCGGATATGTGGTATATGAAATGATTGATTTATTGGTTCTGCCTTTTATTTCATGTATGTTTATACCGTTATTATTTGATCGAGATTCTCACCCCTTTGTTGTTGTGGTCTGTGCTTCTTCGGAAGTGCAGACAATCCAGGTGTTTAACTAGCTCGGATTGTGGCGTCGTTGTAGGACATGCTCTGATACGTAACACCGGGGCTTTTAGGAGTTGTTGTCATTTATTGTTTATGTGTGTGTGCCCCTGTGGCGTATCTTTCTTTTGTGAATATGTGATGATGCATGATGGATATACATGTTTTTGGGAAATTGGCCGACTTTTGTATATATGACTATATATATATATATATATATATATATATATATATATATATATATATATATATATATATATATATATATATATATATATATATATATATATATATATATATATATATATATATATATATATATATATATATATATATATATATATATATATATATATATATATATATATATATATATATATATATATATATATATATATATATATATATATATATATATATATATATATATATATATATATATATATGCATGTTATGTGGTGTATGACAGACTAATTCTAATTTTTCCGCTGCAATGTTACTAAAAATGCTTTTGAAAAATGATATGTGGAATTTTGTGGTGAATTGTGACATCCCGTAAGTGGGAGAAACTCTGATATGTGTTTATTTTAATCGTTTTATTTTATTTTGGAAAACGGGGTGTTACACAACACATATATAATTCACCACTAAACATATACAATTATGTTCATTACACTGATATATCATATAAAGATAATAAAGCACTCATAGAGACCGACTCACGACTCTATGCAGATGCAAATGCGGTACCGACTCATTCAGCAGGTTCAATTGAAGAACCAAAGGAACCATCGCTCGTTACCGAAGTAACACCCCGTCGGGCCTACGATGTTCACCCATCGCTCACACCCCACATGGGGACACAATGTTTCAGGATTGCTCACACCCCACAAGAGCACACAATCGTTTTGCAGATTCTCCATAGAATCAATATAAACTATCGCTCACACCCCACAAGGGCTCACGATGTTTCTGCAGATCCTCCTAGGGATCAAAGACAAACCATCGCTCACACTCCACATGGGCACACGAGGTTTCTGCAGATCCTACGCGGGGTCAGACACATAAGAATGCAATCATGATGCTTCACAAAACAAAACGACTCCATACATTATTGAAATGTATACATATACACAAATATAAAATCATGCATTTTCACTTAATTCAAACAAATGCGCAAAATTGCCAAACGACCACATTTCACACTTCACGATTCACAGTCTTGGATTCACGTCATACGACTACCCACAACATTTCATATCACACACACAACTATGCATAATAAGAAAGGATTAATCATACTTGAATCGAAGAATCGACCTGGAAGTGAAAACACAAGAAAATAATATCCTGCTACGCTCGCTACCTTGCTCGCCTAGCAAGCTCCTAGCGAGTACTCTCTACCTGTTCGCCTAGCGAACAACCTCGCGAAGGCAAACAGAAGCCTCTGACTTGATTCGCTACCCTACTCGCCACAGGGAATGCCCAGCGAATGCTCGCTACCCCCTTCATTACCAGCGAAGAACACCCAAAACCATTCTTCCCAAGTCTAGGACCGTTCGCTATTGGCTCGCCCCAGCGAATGCTCATGACCCGCTCGCCTAGAGAACGTGCTAGCGAGGGTCTAGGAACTCAGAATTCCCACTGTCCAAAAACTCTGAAATCATCGAAATCCACCCAATTCACTCCGAAATCGTCTCGGTAGCCTTAGCCCAATATTCCTCGACTAAATTCTACCACTCATTCTCATTCTTAACCGTTAAAACTCGGGTTCTACTGATTAACTCAAATTCAACCTAAAACGGAAAATGAACAAAACTCTCCCCAATCCAAAAGCAAACCGATATAAACATACATAATCATACACATTGAAACAATAATAAAGTTTCACACCCTTACCCGATTAATCGAAGCTCAGAAGTTTGATTCTTGATGATTCTAGGTTTTTCTCCTCTTCCTCCTCTTTTATTTTCTCTTCTTCTTTCCTTTCTATTTCTTTCTATCTCATTTATTTTCTCTCTGTTTACTTATACTCTTTCTATTCTATTTCTCTCTAATACCTACTAATTAAGGATTATCTAAAACACCATCTAATTAATTCTCAAAACTCTCCGAAAAATAAAATAACATAATAAGCACTCATAACATATTAATGTTCACATTCCATAAATAAAAGAATAATTCAATTAAAATAAGTTAAAAGACTCAACAAAATGGGAAATTCAGAATCGGGGCGTTACAACTCTCCCTACTTTAGGAATTTCCGTCCTCGAAAATGTTACCTGATCCAAACAATTCCAGATGCGACTTCCGCATATTACTCTCCAATTCCCAAGTCATGTTGCCTTTTGTAACACCTCCCCATGCTACTTTCACAAGCGCAATATCTTTGCCCCTTAGTCTCTTAATCTCACGATCCAAAATCCTAATCAGTGAAACTTCAACCGTAAGGTTATCTCTCACTTCAACTTCGTCTATAGGAATAACATGTGAAGGATCCGGAACATACTTCTGAAGTTGTGATATATGGAACACATCATGCAAATTCGAAAGATTCGGAGGCAACGCCACACGATACGCCACAACACCCACTCGTGCAATAATCTGATACGAACCTATAAAACGAGAAGTCAACTTCTTCGACTTCAAGGCACGACCCACACCCGTAACTGGTGTAACTCTCAAGAACACATGGTCGCCCTCTTGAAACTCAAGATTTTTCCTTCTCTTGTCATGATAACTCTTATGCCTACTCTGAGAAGCTCTCATCTTGTCACAAATAAACTTTACCTTCTCCGTCATTTGTTGTACCATCTCCGGCCCAACAACCGATTTCTCACCAGTTTCATGCCAACACAAAGGTGTTCGACATCTCTGACCATATAAAGCCTCAAATGGTGTCATACCAATACTTGAGTGAAAACTATTATTGTAGGTGAACTCAATCAACGATAAATAACTATCCCAAGCACCACCTTGCTCTAGTACACAAGCACACAACAAATCTTCCAACGACTGAATCGTTCTCTCGGCTTGACCATCTGTTTGCGGATGGTAAGCCGAACTCAATCTCAGTTTAGAACCCAAAGCCTTTTGCAAACCTTCCCAAAACCTTGAAGTAAATATAAGATCTATGTCTGATACAATACTCTGAGGAACTCCATGCAACTTCACAATCACACGAACATAAATCTAGGCTAACTTCTCCAAAGGATAACTAATATCAATTGGAATGAAATGACCAGATTTAGTAAGCCTATCAACAATCACCCAAATGGAATTATGACCTCTTAGTGTATTCGACAACCCCGTAATAAAATCCATTGATATGATATCCCATTTCCATTCTGGAATATCCAACGGTTGCATCAATCCACTAGGCTTCTGATGTTCCACTTTAGACTTCTGACAAGTCAAACACGCATACACAAACCGAGCTACATCTCTCTTCAATCCGGACCACCAAAAGATTTTCTTCAAATCTTGATACATCTTATTCCCTCCCAGATGAATACTTAAGTTACTCCGGTGTTCCTTCTTCCAATATCATCCTTTTCAACTCCGCATCGTCGGGAATACAAATACGACCACGAAATCTTAAAACTTCAAAATCATCAACTTTGAAATCCTCATTCTCACTCATCATCGAGTCAAAGAACTTCAAGTCCAACTCTTGTCTTTCACATACGGTAGCAAGAAAATCATTTGTAATACGGAGCATACCAAGTCTCACACTTCTCGAAGTCATTTCACAAACCAAACTCAAATCTCTAAAGTTCTCCAAAAGCTCCCATTCCTTCATCACCAATGTAGACATGTGCAACGAATTCCGACTTAAGGCATCAGCCACCACATTTGCCATACCCGGATGGTAATTCAAACCAAAGTCATAGTCTTTCAAAATCTCTAATCACCCCCTTTGCCTCATATCCAATTCCTTCTGATCAAATAAATACCTCAAACTCTTGTGATCACTAAAAAATTCAAATCTCGCACCATAAAGATAATGCCTCCAAATTTTCAAAACGAACACCACGACCGTTAATTCCAAATCATGCGTAGGGTAATTCTTCTCATGCACTCTGAACTGTCTCGAAGCATAAGCCACAACTTTTCCCCCTTGCATCAACACACCACCCAAACCTGACAAAGAAGCATCACAATAAGCCACAAAAGGTTCCGTAGGATTCGGCAAAATCAAGACCGGCGATGTTGTCAATCTTCTCTTTAACTCCATGAAACTCTCCTCACAACCAGCATCCCAAATGAAAGCCTCTCCCTTACAAGTCAACTGCGTTAACGGAAGTGCCATCTTTGAAAATCCTTCAATAAACCTCTAATAATAGCCTGCCAATCCCAAAAAGCTTCGAATCTTCGTAACTGATTTAGGAGTTTCCCATTGCATTACCGCATCAATCTTGGATGGATCCACACTAATAACATTACCAGAAATAATATGTCCAAGAAAACTCACTTCCGACAACCAAAATTCACACTTTGACAACTTAGCATACAATTTCTTCTCCTTCAAAATCCATAACACAATCCTTAAATGCTCTTCATGCTCCTCTTGAGACTTAGAGTAAATCAGAATGTCATCGATGAACACAACCATAAAACGATCAAACTGCTCATGAAAAATACGATTATGTATTCCATAAACACATCCGGCGCATTAGAAACACCGAATGGCATCACAAAATATTCGTAATGACCATACCGTGTCCTAAAAGCCGTCTTTGGAATATCCTCCTCCTTAACCCGAATAAGGTGATAACCTGATATCAAATCAATCTAGCTAAATACACGCGCTCCAACCAATTGGTCCATTAAATCATCGATTCTTGGAAGCGGATACTTATTCTTAATTGTTACCTTATTCAACTGCCGATAATCAATGCATAGTCGCATACTTCCATTCTTCTTCTTCACTAACAATACTGGCGCACCCCAAGGAGAAACACTTGGCCTTACAAACCTCTTATCCAACAAATCATTCAATTGCTCCTTCAGTTCTACCAATTCCGATACTGACATACGATACGGTGCTATCAAAATCGGTCTAGTACCGGGAACTAGATCAATAGAAAACTCAACTTCCCTTTCTGACGGTACATCCGTAATCTCCTCCGGAAATACTTCTGGAAAATCACACACCACTGGAAACACATCAAGCTCCACTTCGCTCTCCACAGACAACAATGCAAACCAGCCGAACAACTGAGCTTCATCCGCTAAAAGCTTCTTCAACTCCTTAGTGGATAGAAAACTTTCACCTTCATCATCTTCCAAAGAAGGAAACCTTATTAACTTATGATAGTAATCTAAATGAACTCTATTAAATTGCAACCAGTTCATACCCAAGATCACGTCTAAACCTTCCAACGACAAACACACCAAATCCATAATGAAGTCTTTACCATACAAGGTCAAAGAACAACTTACACACACCAAAGAAGTAGTTACCGACCCCGAAGCGGGAGTCTCAATAACCATGTCTCCACTCAAAGAAACCATGCACAAATCCAAACGCTTAGCATACTCAAGAGAAATGAACGAATGAGTCGCTCTGGTATCAATAATAGCAACTAAAGGCATATTATTAATAAAGCATGTACCTTTAATCAAGCGATCCGCATTAGTAGTGTCTGAACCTGCTAATGCAAATACTTTTCCATCCGACTGAGCTTGCTTTGGTTTGGTACACTTTGTGCTAATATAACCAACTTCCCCATAATTAAAACATTTTACCACATTCCTTCTATAACCAGAAGTGGCATGTCCAAGACTTCCACAATTAGCACACTTATCCACAGACTTCCCACATTCAAAAGATTTGTGGCCCATTACGCCACACTTGTAATATTTGACTGCACCAGAACTTCCTCTTTCGACCGCAAAATCCCTAATTTTAACCCTAATTTTCAATTAACAAATTCAACATAGAAATAGGAGTTTCAAAACTCCATGTAAGCGTGTCCTTAGGATACATTTACTCCCCTTGAAACCTTGACCACAGTCAAGAAGTTTCTAACCTCCCTTTTAAGGGGAACTACAATTACTCTGATTCCATTCCCGTCAGGATATGTAGGCACAAGATGCAACGTCTTGCCGAGTAAACTTAGGACTAATCCTTAGGTCTCTCTAGGTCACTCATCCCTTAGCTCAGTGTATATACATAAGTCAGATAAAATAAAAAGCATACAATAAACAGAAGGTTCATGTAGAGTACTACAGAAGTTTAGGGTGCTAGTACCTTCCCTAAGCTTAACCAACCCCTTACATATGTCTCTCCTCGCATTGTGTTTACGATGCAAAATTAGGTTTTCCCTCTTTTGACCTTTTCCTTCGGATAAATCAAATAGCAGTTGTGAATTGAATTGTGATTCAAACTAATTAATAGTTTGTTATCCTATTTCCACCACAATAGAAAATGGCGACTTCACTGGGGACCCTCCTAATTTTTAAGGGTTGCCCCTATCTTGTTATTGTATGATAATTTATTTTATTAATATATATTATATATTATATATTATATATTATATATTATGAGGACCCTCCTAATTTATTTTATTAATTTATTTTATTTTATTAATATATATATATATTATATATTATGAGGATATCCTTCTATTGTGAGATAAGTCCTAACCTGGACTTTAGTGACCTTATTATAGGATGGGGATATATTCAATGAGGCTTATAGGGAGTGAGTTCCGACCAAGCTGATTTGAGAATTACCGCTCGATTGAGACCTTTCCATAAGATAGTTCGGTTTAACGAGGTTTAACGAGTAGTCGTGAAAACATTTACTATTTTCAGAAAGGAGTCTATGATATTGAGGACCATAGTACCTTAACACCACATTGGACTTATATAGGGTGTAGTGCGGGAACTATGAGGGAGTAGTCCCACAATAGTTGCTACGCGATACTACCTTCAAAAGAGGTTCTCTTGAGAATATTATCGACCCCCGAGTTAGTTGGAAGGTTGATAATATCCGAAGGAAGGGCTGATGACTTTGGGCACTCCTTTAGAACCTTGTTTGGCAGGTACAACTAACCTTAGTGCATACCCTTTGGGGATGGGTAGACCCTAACTCCTTACGCATACCTTTAACTTAGGACTTGTGAATATATGTGCATTGCATCCATAAAGCATTACATTTCATCCCATGTCATGGAATTCAAGCCTTATTTATGAATATTGCAGGATACTATGGATTACAGTTGAAGAAAAACTTTGAAATATACTTTTAAAAGTCTTAAGCTAAATGACCTAAGGAAGCTAGGAACTTTAGTCCAAGATCGAGAAAGATTCTGAAATCAATATGGAAGGTTGTTATCTTTGTTGGAATTTAAAATGAACGAAGGACTTCTGTTGGTTTTGCTACAGTTCTACGATCCCGACTACCATTGCTTCACGTTCCCCGATTATCAGCTACTACCTACTTTGGAAGAGTATTCTCAGCTTGTAGGGTTGCCTATTTTGGATAAGTCTCCTTTCCCTTTCTTGGAGAAGGACCCTAAAGAGCAGGATATTGCTAAAGCCACATGTTTGAAGGTATATGACATTAAGGAGAATATGACTCATAAAGGTGAAATCTTTGGGTTACCTACAAAGTTCCTAATCGAGAAGGCCCAATATTATGTCGTCCATGGACAAACTACTCAAAGTGAACATGTGCACACAGAAGTGGTGAAGTTGACTTCTCGGTACCCAAACGATCCATACAGGCGGCTCCAATTGCGTTAGGGTATCCTTTGAAGGTGGAGGAGACCAATAGAATGTGTCTACAGTAATTTACAACTGGGATTTTCTATATGTTGCATCTACCATGATCAGATAGCTATGATGGTTTTTTTGTTTAGCAACCTTGCCTTCTTCGTTACAGATTGCTGCAAATTTATCAACACTGAGCGATGGTTCCTTGGTGTATTCATCAATAGGGATGGCAATATTATTACATGTAGGTTGTATTGCTTCCATAGGAGAATAGTCTGGTACTGAACTCATTAAGTGTGTTAATCTCGATCTTCTGTTTCTTCTTCAGTTTATCATTTGCTTGAAGAAGATTTATCTCTTAATTAAACACAACAACCTCAAGTTGGAGAATCGTAGGCAATGCTCTTTGGTTCTATCTGGTCAATGAATGGTGTTCTGAGTTCCCTTAATTTCACTTCATAAGAATACTGTCTCTGTTAGTGTCAAATACAGGTTTAAACTTTCACGGTCGGTCCCGTCGCGTATCACATTGTAAGCTGCTTCAGAAAAGTCTTTGCGGAGAACCGATGCCTGTCTATAGCTCTCTTCAACCTCCTCTACATGTCTACTATCTTTATAAGCGGGAACTAAGTTAACATGAGTTTCGGACATGGTATGTCCGAGGTAATTGCGTGTATATAATCCGAGATAGCAATCATTAACTCTTCCAATCCCTTTATATGCCTTGCTTTTGTGTTCCTGGCTGCTATGCATTAATAATCGGTAAGCCACTTTTAGAACCAATACTCTTCTTTTTAAGTCTTAGTTACTGAATGAGAGCTGTCACTTCGAGAGAAATGTATGCTGATACCGTGGTTACTAGCTATACCTCTCTGCTCCCTATAGCCTGATTCTTCTTCTTACTGTTTCAGGTTTTCGAGTACGCCAGAGAACGCGTTGATTTACTTGTTCTTCGCGAAGCTCTCGCCTCGTCTGTAGGTAATACAACCGGTGCAGTTGGTTTAAGTTGCCGTGAGTATAGCGCTTTCTAACTTGACAGACCTGCTGGGAACCATTCATTACAGGAGCACATCCCGGGAGTATTAAAGCGACTTCGTGGGCTTATGGCGAAGCAACGAATTAGTTTATACTTGGTTTAGGGTTGTATAGGATATACAAAATAGCTTGTAATCAACAGGATTTTGTAATAAAAGTTTGAAACCGATGTTGATGTGAAGAAGTGTGAATCTTCCACTTAGTTGATGAAACAACTATATCCTGTAAGAACATGAAAGATCTTGTATCTTCTGAAAAAGTGCAATGCAGTGGTTATGTTAATTTATCCTTCAGCTTGTTTCAAAACTTGCTCTTGGTATGCGCTTTAAAATGCCAATAAAATCTTCCCCACTTGTAAATGAAATCATGGTCTTGCAAAAGGAAAACACCGTTGATCCTTCAATTCTCATTTTTGAGTCCAATAGAGTTCATTTTGTAAAGTCTTATGAATTTGAACTTTCAGTAGCGATCCTAACCTCACAAAGCAAAATAAACAAAACAGTTAAGATAGTTAGTAATGTGGATGATTGATCGAGAGAATGAACGCTATCTCCACTCGATATTACCGCGTCTGCACAAATTGGTTAGTCACATAAATATTAAATAAATTCAAATAACAATAGAAAATGCACAAAAAGAGGTGGCATCCTACGGTCAAAAATTAGGGTGCAACAGTGACACTGAGCACCGTCTAAATGAGGCTATAGCAAACCTGAAGGATTGTAGACTAAGAGGTGATTCTAAGAGATGTAAATTAGAAGATTGTTTCAGAGAGGACTTTGCTAAGGACATCCAGAGCACCATCAAACAGAGAGAGCTGCTCATTCGAGGATTGCTCACTAGGCCTGATCACCCCGAGACGAAGGAACTGCTAGAAGATTTCTGTGCTCGATGTCGCACCTGATTTCTGTTGTATTCCTTTGTAACTTTTTGGCACTTGCTGTATGCTGACCACCACCAGACCTGTTGGTTGGGGTTACGCCTTTGATTCATTTATAGTCAGTTACATTTATACGCTACCTTCGTGGGCTTTTCATATATATATATATATATATATATATATATATATATATATATATATATATATATATATATATATATATATATATATATATATATATATATATATATATATATATATATATATATATATATATATATATATATATATATATATATATATATATATATATATATATATATATATATATATATATATATATATATATATATATATATATATATATATATATATATATATATATATATATATATATATATATATATATATATATATATATATATATATATATATATATATATATATATATATATATATATATATATATATATATATATATATATATATATATATATATATATATATATATATATATATATATATATATATATATATATATATATATATATATATATATATATATATATATATATATATATATATATATATATATATATATATATATATATATATATATTAGACTTTATTTGTCTCGGAACCAGAATCGATGGGGAACTTCCCCTAGTGCATAGATACGTGTCTGCATTTGCATAAGCATTCTTTTTGCATACCTTAGACTTGTTTATCTGACCCCCTGTGTTTTCTCCACTAGCTGTGTTCCAGGATTGATTGCAGACTAATTCACCGTTATTCTACCAGAGCTAATCAACTCCGAGTTATGCAGCAGGTTCAAGCAGACCTGAGAGAGGTCCGATGCCAAATAGGGAAGGTTATGGGGGACATGGAAGCACTACATTTGGATCAGGAGATGCTCAGAGAGGAGAACTATCAGTTGAAGACTCAGATGGGCTTGATCACGAAAGTGATAAGGAATGTGCTCAGAAAAGAAGGTGATCAAATGCCTGAAGCTGCAACAAAAATGTTGGTTCCTCTTCTGTCTGTGGAACCTTTACCAGAGCGTAATGTGCATCAGAGACCTTCTGCTCAACCGGAGGTTCCAAAATTCCTGCGTCATAAACTACCTCATGTTCCTCAAGGCAATCCCAGAATTGGAAGATGTGCTTAAAAGACGAGACTATGTAACAGAAACCTCGATAAGATCCCTATGGATTATGCTTAGTTGGTGCAACTCTTTCTCCAACTTCAATTGGTTAAACCCCGACTTATGTCTCCATAGACTGAGGAACTGCCACCAGACTTTGATGTCAATGCCCATTGCGACTTCCATTCTGGATTACCGGAGCATGACATCACGAACTGTAAAGCTTTTAAGCATAAAGTTCAGGACCTGATTAATTCAAAGACCATTGAATTGACATCGGGCGACATGAAGGTATCAGGCGAATTTACTCTCTCTCTCCTATTCTTTCCCTTAAAGCTGTATCAGGTCAGGACTACATATTGCGATCCTTGATTTCTAAATCCCCCGATCCACAGCTGTTGCCTATTCCTGGGCCCAATCTAAGAATGAAAGTGCCTGAACATGAGGAAGACCTTAGTCAGTACAACGATGATCTGGCGCCCGGCAAGTTACAATTGTAAAGCCTGTCGCAGAAGGATACTGAGAGTTTTAAGGAGTACTCCCAGAGGTGGAGAGACTTAGCAGTGAGAGTGCAACCTCCCATGGCGGAGAGAGAAATGACTGACGTGTTCATGGCTATAATACCCGGATTGTATTATGAGAAGTTGGTAGGTTGTGTAGCCACAGATTTTTCAGATCTGGTAGCATCAGGTGAAAGAGTCGAAAGAGGTATCAAAATGGGAAAGATCAAAGGTACTTTTGATTCTTCTAAAGTTGCAAAGAAGACTCATGTCGGGAAGGAGAAAGGAACCAAGGTTGTATCTGCTACAACTACTGTTCTGCAGTTAGCCCGTCGCCAACAACCATATGCTCCTCGGCAGAAAAACAATCGGCGCTAGGATCAGGATGGGCCTCGCAATAACTTGGAAAGAAGGAATGCTCCTCTTCGTCCAGTGCCTATGTCGTACAGTCGGCTGTTGCCACATTTGATTCATACCCCATTGGTGGAGCCCAAGACTCTCAAGCCGCTGCCAGAGTCATATCCTCTCGGGGATGACCTCAGTGCCCGATGTGGATATCATGGAGGATCCGTGGGGCACTCGACTGAAGATTGTTGCACCCCAAAATTTGCCCAACCTTTTCTTAACTTGGTTTATGTTTCATTTCATTTCATTTCTTTCTAGCATTGGCATTGCATAACATTTTTCATTGAACAGGGTATCAAAAGGTTGTGCATAACAATAGGATTCTACTCAGATTATTGAGCCTAAGCAAGGGGTGTTACTCAAGTTTGAAGGTCATCAGGTCATCTAGAAGTGGTCAATGTTCTTTAAAAGGATTGATGGATGTATGTGGGTCAACTCCTAACTTGGAGGCCAGTTGAAGAGCATCAGAGGGTTGTGAATTCATAATTATGGATATAAGATGTTGAGAGAGATCATTGAGTGCTTTGAGAGCCATGTTGGAGCTTATTCAAGTTGTTGTGTGAGGTGGAAGAAGCCACAGTCAAGAATGTTGCATCTAGGGTTTTCATCTGGTAAATCCTCAGTCAATTGTGAAATTGAATGAGATTAAGACTCAATTCCAAGTATTTGTGGTCATAGAATGTCGTGCTAAGATACATGAGATATCATTTCAAGATCATTTTATCAAGAATCAAGAGTGTGAAGAGTGTCTGAATTAGGGTTCTCAGTGTAAAATCCCCTGTCCAGTGCCTAACTTCAAGACCACCTATCTCAAGATACAAGTCTCATCTCAACTTTTGACTAACATGAAACGTGTAGAGCATTTTATTATCTTTATTTTGGGTACTAGAAGTCATTCATCTGATTTCTAGAACTCAACTTATGATGCTGACAAGTTACAGGTCCTCAGATGAATGTGATTTTGGTCAACAAAAGTCAACAAACTTCTAAGTCATTTTGACCTAGAAAGATGTTTCTCCTCAACTTTTGGTGAATATGAAAGTTGTTCCTCATGGTCTTAGTTTTCCAAAGAGTACTAGAAGTTGTTCATCTGATTTGTAGAACTCAAGTTATAAGGCTTGCAAGTCAGGGGTGTTTTGGGAAAGTGAGATTATAGGTCATAAAATTATAGGTTCATTTCACCAACTTGCACACTTCAAATGGAGATTTTTCCAACATGAAACTTGCTCCAAATGGGATCATTTGCATTACCAAATCATCTCTTGTCATGGTTGGAACTTGGATTGAAGATTTCCTAAATTGATTTTCATGGAAAAGGCCTTAAAATGAGAAAATTGGAATTAATTCATTTGAGATCACTTTGTACCAAGTTTATGCATATTTTGAGTGCAAATGATATTCTAAACACAATGTCAATGTTAATTTTGCAATTTGAGGTCATTTTGAGGGTTATTTCCATGGTTTCTTCACCATGAAGTAACAAATGTGAAATCCACCATAGGATCAAAATTAGGACCAATTGCTGGCCATTTGATCAACTCAAACCATGTGAAAGTGATTGGAAACAAATTTGAGGTTGGTGCAGCTAGTGTTACACGAGTTTGGCAAGCAAAAAAGTGAAGAAAAATTGAATTGGCAATTGGGCTTAATGGCATGAAATAGGGATTCATTTCCATCTGAATCCAACACATAAAAGGTCAGCAAACTTCACAAACCCTCATAACACGATTTGGTGAAGGAATTGCAGGGAGAGCAACTTGAAAAAGTGATAGCAAAGTGAAATTCGGTTTTGGAGATTTAGCCATTCTCAAGTGAAATTAAGCATACCAAAAGCTTCATTTAAGTGTGTGGAGTGATTCTGGGTGGTTTACTTGAAGTTTCAGCCAAGGACAAAACTCAGTGGAGGTTCTCCACTAGGTAATCTTGAAATCACCATATCTCTTTGTTTATGCCACGATTGTTGGTCATTTTTGCATATTTGAGACCTAGGAAACATGTAGACCATTAACAAGTAAAATGAACTGGTATTTGAGTTGATTTTTGTTTGGAGCACAAAACTTATTGTTTGCATTTTGGTCTATTCTTGAGGTTTTATGGTAAATGAATTGTGGATTTGAACTATATGTGGTGTGTAGATGATTTCTGGGCACTTTTGGTTGTTGATTTTGATATTTTCAGTTTGTGCACGTTTGCTTTTTCTCTTCGATTTGCTTTGTGTGTTGCCTTAAAATGAAAACCAATGCTGGATTTTGATTCCTCGTGAGGAGTAGATGGATTTTGGTTCATGTTAGTCTCACCTGCGTTTTCACGGTGGCCGGTTGTGAGGTTAAGGATGACCGGAGACGGTCTCAGGCCACCATCTGGTTTTTTGATTGTGGAATACGCTTACGTGGCGCATTGTTTAGCACATGATTTGTTTACTTTTCTTTTTAACGTGCCTGATTAAGAAACATCGTGTACCTCATTTGACTTTGCAACACTAAATCCAGTTTGAATATTTCATTAATGCGTTGGCGTGTTCATAGCTGTGTGATGTGATTACCATGTGGTTTAGTGGCCCAAATTGCTTTCCACGCTGGTAATCCTGTTGACCGGCCACACTGGATTTGTTTGAATCTCTCAGGTTTTTGGCATGCGTTGGGCTGAGCTTGCTTTCTGCGCCCCCCTTTTGGCCCAGTCTCTCTTTTTCACTTGTTTTCATTGCTATTTCAGCCATGTCTTTTTTCTTTTTAATTTTTATTTTATTTTTATTTTTGTTTGTTATCTGTTTACATTTAATTCATTTTAAAATACTTCCAATCATCCAAAAAATTCACAAAAATACTTTTTATACACTTTGAGATATCTTCTGATTTTAGAAAATTCTTATTTTATTTTTTGACTTATTTTTCAATTAAAGTTGGATTTAAATATTGGAAGTATATTAAATGACTTAAATTGTGACATTGTTTGATCTTTTAGTTGTTTCTCTCATTTCCTTTGGGTCCAATGACTAAAATTAAATCCTCATATCCATGATGAGTTGATTAAATTTTGAGAACCATTTTGCCCCTGGTTGGTTGACTTTAGGGTTGACTTTGGGTGGCTTTTCTTTTGACCCTCGATTCTCCCATTTCAAAGTGGTACATCTTGAATATTATTTTCTTTTGATGGTGCTTTGAGGGGATATTGGCTTTGTGCTTTTGGCCTCTGGTTGCCAACTTGTTTAGATTCCTTGTGCATTTTATCTGGTAATTTTTCAGCCTTTTTCCTAATTTTGAGATGACTTGCAAGTCAAGTCATTTCTTAAGGTGGCTCATACAAGTGTATGACCTAGTTTGAATTGGAAATGACCTTTGTGGATCCATTCAACTCTCAACTCTTCTTGTTTCACAAAGTAGACATATTGAGCTTGTTGTATGTTCATTTTTAGGTCAAAATTATGTTCATTACTTGTTGATTGATGCATTTCTTTGTAGGCTATCCACTTGTGCTTTAAGTGTTGAATGTGTGTAAGACTTAGGTCTTTCTCCTTGTCTCTTCTTGCATCTCTTTGGTGTGTTTGTGATGTTTATCTTGAGCATTATCTTTTCTCATCTTCTCTTCTGTCCTATGACTTTGGAATGTCTCTTAAGGTAGCTTGGTCCCTCCTTAGGAGGAACTTGAAGCTTACCTAAAGTGATGAATCCATGAGGACTTCTCTTAGTGACTTTGTCACATTTGTGTGTTTGTTTTTGATGCATCTCTTTCTCTTTTCTCTTTGCATCCTCATATGCATGCTTGGTTGTGATGAGCTTGTGTTGGCTACTGCCCCACACATATTTTCCTCCCACTTTCATCCTACTTGTGCATTCCATGTATGCATTCTCTCATTTGCATGTTTCCTTTGTTATTTCTTCTTTCTTCTTTGGTTCTTCTTTGCCATGTTCCCCATAAGTGCTCTAACCTCTTGAGGTTATGATAGACTTTAAGTTCAAACCATGCATAATAACATTAGGTAGCTCCCTTTTGAATCTCAATCTTTAGGTGCACTTTGCATGACAACTTTTAGGGTTTGGTCTAGTCCCCCTTTAGTTTGTCCCTTTTCTCTTCTCATCTTCAAATAACTTCAATCCACTTAATAAATAATGATAAGTGTTGTATGCTATGAGCCTTAAGTTACTTAGGGAATGGTGATTGAGTGGTTACCTCTCAATTACCTAGAGTGTTTAGTATACGTCCTTAGGATGCTATGCGATGCATTCGTTCCTAAGTCACAAGTTTTTAGTGCAACATGAGTTACCAACAAAAAACTCAAAAACATTTATTCTCTAAAAGACTTCAAACAAACTTCAAACTCTTTTTGTCCCTTGGGACCCTTAATCTTTGGAAAACCTTTTCAAAAACAAAAGTGTTGTTAACTTTCAGTTCTATCGCAAACGGTAACGCCTAAGTCTCTAATGGTCGAGCTGCATACACCAAACTGCTAGAACTATTTGTTAACCCTACTCGGGTAAAAACTTTTGAAGAACCTGTGTTCTCTTAAGCCCGAACTACGTTTGCTCTGATCTTTCATACTAGATGAAAGTACGTAGGCACAAGACGCAATGTCTTGGCGAGCAATCTCCCCCCCCCTTTTTCAGCCGTAGTTGGTCGAACTACGTTGACTCTGACTTTCCCATTGCACGAGGGAGTACATAGGCATAGAGTGGTGATGCTCTACCAATTCAGTCCTTTTTTCTTTTTCTTTTGTCCATAAGCCTTTAGTGTAGATAGTTTACACACCTTTTAGATAGCAAACACATGCGTGGATCCCGTCGAGTACGACGGACGTGAGGGGTGCCCATACCTTCCCCTTGCGTAACCGACTCCCGAACCTAGGACTTGGTTGCGATGACCTCGTCTTTTCCCATTTTCGTCAGGTTTTTTACGATCGTTTCCTTTCCCCTCTTTAGGATAAATAACGATAGGTGGCGACTCTGTTAGTCATTGCCGGCCTCTTTTTTCGCAGTAGCGACAAAGATTGCGAAGCCTTTCAAGCGAAAGTGTAGCAGTTGATGGACAAAAGGTACATTTCCTTTTCAAGAGGAAGGTTGGTCATACACGTCAAATGTTTAGCTGTTTGAGTTCGAAGACTTCAAAGGGTCACATCCCTCAACAACAAATCAGTGCGAAAGTCCAGCTCCCGGAAGCTGGCAATCTGCGTTTTATCATGTTATTTCTTTGCATTTTAGTTTCTTTCTTGTCTATACGCAAATCTCGTTTGTAAAACTTGTATTGTTTTCAATTGATATTAACAGTGAAATAAATATGCATGTTTTGAATTAATCTATTCGTGTTCACTCTATTGCTTTAATTTATTTCAAACGCTTGTTTAAGCAGAATCCAAGGGAGGATGACGAAATCGAAAGACGCGTAAGCTTTCGATTGTATGCTTTTGGATGAAAACCTATTCATGATGTACAGACATTGTTTCAAATCCACAAACACCAGAGATATAAGAAAGACAATCCCTCGTCAACCCTTTTGAGCCTAGTAGTATGAGTTTCTTTTTGAAAACGAAAAACCCTCAATTTTAACCTGGGGCAGGGTAGGTGTTAGCTAATTTGACTGAGCGTCCAAATTGCAATAGAAGTGTTCCCGTTCGAGGATAAATCACACCTGTATAGGTCGTACCTAAAAAAACCATAATGGTTAAATCTTGCCGACAAGGAGTGAAATAGTCACAATCTCTTTTAACAAGTCAGGCAAGTCGGTGTCACACGATTTGTTCAAAAAAAAAGGGGCAAAAGAAATCAAAAGAAAAAATTCGGCTAAGTCGAATCTTGAAAACAAGCGACTTAGGCAAAAAATTAGGGCATCCCGCTGGACTTCGAAATTAAAAACCGAAGAGAACTCAAAAGAGTTAGTCCAGGCAAAAATTAGGGAATGAAAAGCGAAAAGGATTACGAAAGAAAATCCTCGAACAAAGCAAATCGTGTGATTTCAGGTGTCAAAGACGAAAAGCGAGTGACCGTCACTCCAAAAAACGTGTGATTTCTTGAACTATCACTCCTGCCATCCATCCTTTGAAAGGTGAATGCTACGGTCAAATTAGCTGAACATAGGATCGGAGGACATTAAGGAGAATGGGTGGGTTATAATCAATTTTGAGCTTTTATCCTTTCCTTCAAACCGTGAACCTGACCACGTTACAACCTGAAAAAGTCCTAATCGAAACAGGTTTGTTTCGAAAGCATACTTCGGTAAAGATCGCATCGAAACTGACTCCTAAAAAGGATTCCTCTTACCGCGTTGGTACTAATGTTGACATTATGATAAATGATTTATTCACTTTATGTCACAACTTTTTTTTTCAGTGAACAAAATTGGATTTCGAAAACTGTCATATACATTGCATTTAATATATCTTTTATGCAGAGCAATGTGTTTTACATGCGAGTAAGCACTTGACAGCAGGAAAGTTTCCACAATGGAAAGTTTGATCAGGATAGAATGCAGAATGCCTGAATATTCCGGTAAACCGGGGCAAGCTATATCAGATGATCACAGCACTGGAGTCAGTCATCCAAAAGTCAGTTAATCCGAGGCAATCAGGTCAAGATTTGATGAATCTCTCGCAGCCAAGGGTACTGCTCCCCAAATCTGCTAATTAGGGGTAAAGCCATTGCAAGGCTGAGGCGGACCACCTCAGGAGCACAAAAGCCAGTCTCGACCATAGGGCAATTAATGCAGAGCACCTCTGTGAGGTTCAAAATGCTGAGGTCGTTCATATCAAACCGCCAGAGTATATAGATTTCAGGTATATGTGACAAAGATCCCATCGGCTAGGGCAAAATTGAGAGCGAAGGAATCGTTCCTCTCCATATATGCAGAGTTTAGCAAAAGTTGTTACAGATTCTGGGGCAAGCCATCTCGAGCTCGTTTCATGACAAACTTTTTCCGTTCAGGATAAAAAGTCCAAAAGATCATTTTTGCAAGGCCATAACCCTTGGGGCATCTGACAAAAGTGCATCCTCGTTGCATCCTCAGTAGAAGCATATGCGAAGTATTGGGCCCACTTCCCAGCAAGTCAAGATCGAATTTCTTTCCACCAAGCAAAAGTGGAGACTCCTCAACATATTCAGTTGTGTTTCCCCATAGAGTTTGAACATTGGACTGTGAGCATTGATTTATCTCCCTAAGCGAAGATAGATTCTCCCCGACCAGAGTTCATTCCCCAGCAATCGAAGGTGGCATCTCTATCCCCAGTAGAGTGGTACACATGTTAGAAGGAGTAGTTAAGTGTGTGCCCTTATCACTGGTAGTTGGTTGGTGCACAGTTCATCCCCACAGATTGCAGGTATACACATACTTTCTAGCGAGCCAATATCAGACTTCCTTCCACCAGGTAGGTGTAGCATCTTTCCCAGCCGTGGGTTAGCGCGCGGTTTTCTCCAGCCAGTTGCCTGTAGATACCCAGCTAGTAATGCAGACCAGTGTCTTCGGCAGAGCGGATTTCCCCGTAGGGTTGTATATTTCTGACCGGTAAGTGTGATTCCAACATCTGGTTGTCTTTCCTCAGCCGAGTTTGTTGTCCCCCAAGAGAGCCGAATCCTGGAAGACCGTTAATTGTCTTCTCCAACAGGTGTGAGTAGTTGAATAGTTGTTGCTATACTTCCCCATCGAAGTTCGTATCTTCAGGAAAGTTATATTTGCGAAAGCCGTGCATGGCATCTTTTCCTCAGCAGTTTGTGGTTCGTATACCCAGTCAAGCAAGTACAGGTTCTTGTAAAACTTTGTTTCCCAGCGGAAAAGTCGTCCAAGGCTCGCTTCCCCAGGTAAATTCCAATTGAAATTGGTGTGTCTCACCTCCCCAGCAGGATGGTTCCTTCTCCCCGATAGGATGGTTCTTCTCTTCAACATTTATTTTGCTGATTTGGTTTCGTAGCATTTTTGCATGCATGCATAACATCTACCCTAAATGCGTAGCATTTCCATTTCGTATGGAGTATTACGCCATTGTTGGACATATGCACGTGAAACATGAGTTAGGTGGGTATCATTCTTGTGTGCAAGTGTTTCTCCAACGGAGTTACTTGGTTAAGTTCGTCGAAGCCCTCGACAGAGTTATTCAGTTAAGTTCTTCCAGAGCTCCCAAAGCAGAGTTACGGGGTTAAATTTCTCTTTAGCTCCCCGAAGTAGCATGGTTGAAACTTTTCCTTGCGAGTGCCTGATGGCAATGTTAGTAATTACCTAATTTAGATGACGTGTTTATCTTCGGATATGCGGTTCGCTTTTATTTAGCAAAGATATGACAGTGAGGTCAGACGTGTTCTTGGTAGTGTGTTTACCCAGTGGTGAGGTTGGAATGCTATCGATGGAGTTATGACGATGATGTCAAACATTTACTAAGATGGTAGTTCTCCAGTTACTTGGCGGTGATGTCAGGATGTTATCGGATGATGATTTGCTCGACGACAGGGCCAGAAGTGCATCAACTCCGTGTTTTATTTTGGCGGTGATGTCAGTAGTTGTTATCGACTTAGTGGAAACCTGGTGACGAGGTCAGGAACATTATCCCCAATAAAGGCTTGACGGTGATGTCAGGTGTTTCCCTTTGACTTGAGGTCGATACTTGACGGTGAGGTCAGATGAGTCCCTTCGATTTGAGGTCGATACTTGACGGATTTACTTGAGGAAGTTCTCCAGAATCCCCAGCGAAGTCAGAAATTTCCCTTAGACTTGACGAGGAAGTCAGGCAGAGATGTCAGGAAATTTCATCCCTAGAAGGTTTCAGACGGAGAAGCCCAAAATTTCCCTTAGACTTGATGAGGAAGTCAGACAGAGATGTCATAAAATTTCATCCCCAGTAGGTTTCAAACGATAACGTCAAAAATTTCCCTTTCGACTGGAGGTCGATACTTGGTAGTAAAAGCATAAATTTTCTTCCAGACTTGATGACGAAGTCCGGCAGCGACGCCACAAATGTTTCTCAAACTTGATAACGAAGTCCGACAACAACTTAATGACGAAGTCCGGCAGCGACGCCACAAATGTTTCTCAGACTTGATGACGAAGTCCGACAACGATCTCAAGAAAACCCCCTATGAACTTTTCAAAGGGAGAAAACCGAACATATCATTCTTTCACATCTTTGGGTGTAGATGCTTTGTCTTGAACAATGACATAGATAATCTCGGTAAGTTTGACGAGAAATCCAATGAAGGTATTTTTCTCGGCTACTCTCTCTCTCTCTATTAAGGCATTTAGAACCTTTAACAAAAGAACTTTAACTATTGAAGAATCTATGCATGTTTATTTTTATGAATCTAACCCCTCCAAGGAGGATGATATTATTGTCGATAATGATGATGTAGTAGAAACCTCTCAAGATGATACTCTCAATGGTGCTGCAAATGATAAACCAAAACAACAAGAGGATATCACAATAAAATGAAGAACATGGTGATCTACCTAAAGAATGGAGAACTCATAGAGATCACCCGATCGATAAAGTCATTAGTGATATCAGTAAAGGTTTTGCAACAAGATTAAATCTCAAGGATGCTTGTCTGAACATGGCATTTGTTTTGCAAATTGAACCAGCCAAATCGGTGAAGCCTTAGACAATGATAAATGGATAATAGCTATCCAAGAAAAACTATACCAGTTTGAAAGAAATCAAGCTTGGAGTCTTGTCCCTAGGCCAAACAACAAGCATATCATTGGAATAAGATGGGTCTTCAAGAACAAAATTGATGAAAATGGAATTATAGTTCAGAATAAAGCAAGACCGGTCGCACAAGGATACAACTAAGAATAAGGAATCAATTTTGACAAAACATTTGCTCCGTGTTGCACCCCAAAATTTGCCCAACCTTTTTCTTTACCTAGCTTATGTTTTATTGCATTCATTGTTTCATTAGCATGTGCATTGCATTGTCATTTGTGCAGGGGATAAAGAGATGTGACTATTAAGAAGATGCTACCAAATGTTCTAGGGCTAATCAAGAAGCTATAGTCAAGTTATCATCCTCACCAAGTCACCAGAAGAAGTCAGGACTCTCTGGAGAAAGGGATGGATACAAGTGTGCCTACCTCCTATCTTGGGGGTCAATGAAGATTATCTAATGATATTTAATCCATGGCTATGGGTGGAATCCATTATGAGAGCTCATTGAATGCCTTGAGGGTCATTAAGAAGCTTATGCAAGTCAATATATCCATTACAAGAGGCCACAGCCAAAGGTGGTGCAGATAGGGTTTTCATCTGGTTAACCCTAAGTCAACAGTGAATTGGAAGGAGATTAAGACTCAATTCCAAAGCTTTGTGGTCATGGAATGTTGTGTTGAGACATGGAATATATCATTTCAAGATCAATTCATCAAGAATCAAGAGTGTGAGAAGTTGCTAAGCCAGGGTTTCTAAGCTTTGTCAATGTAAAATCCTCTGTTTAGTGCCAAACTTCAAGACCACATAACTCAAGATACAAGTTTAATCTCATCTTGACTCCCAAATGAGACTTGTAGGGCGTCATGCATCTGTGACGGTCGTCACATCAGCAAAAACTGTCTGTTGCGCTTTTCATTGTGTTTTCACTCCTTTTTCGTCCATATTTCATCTGGGATTGCTTCTTTTCTTCATGTTGCCTTGTTTAGACGTGATCGTTGAATACCTGCAAAAACATCAGACAAATACACGGAGATAACCCAAAATCGGATCGAAAACGGTTAGCTTTTAGTCGAATTATGCATGAAAATATCTATATGATTTCGTGTTATCAGATGCAATGGTTTAGGATTTAGATTGGTACATGCTGTAATGGTTCTCAATTGTGCAATTTGTATTGCACAAGGTCTGATTGTACATGGAACACTTGTAATATTAATGATGTATTGTAATAGAAATTGAGTTGGCTTACTGTAAGTTCAAATGCGAATCCTGTATATTATCATGAATTGATGTTCATTATAGATTCCATCCCTCAAACACGGTAGCAGCCTTGTGATAATGAATTGCCTTTCCGCCTTAAGTAAAATCTTAAACTTTAAGTGACTCCCAATATTATGAGCTCAAATTAAGGTCTTGAACATCGTGAACCGTCTTTACTTGGTGGGAAAATTTGTCTTTTGAGTATGATGAGCTCAACACCAATTGATTTATGCAAAAGAAAATGGATTATGTCGAGGACTTGAATCACATAAGCCCACAAACTTGACATTAATCATATAGTTCCTTTGAATCGTGACTGAGTCTTGTATAACTTTGAGATTATAACTTGCGTTTCATATCCTCCGTTATTCATTAATCCCCAAGCTCAATATCTCTTTAAAACGACCATGAGCTTTGAATAAATTCAAACTAGTCACCATTAAACCACTTTCTCCTTATAGAAAACCTCTGTCTACAACTTCCAGTAAACTTTATATTATGCCACACTAATATCCTAAGGCCTTGAAAAAAAACTTGTAGATCCTCATATCGCCAAATTAACATCTTGTTTGATACGAGTTAAATTGCTCTGCCTCAAGCCAAATAATACCACTTGATTAAATTGCAACCACTGGATTCTAAACACATATAAACGATCCTCAAGTTGAATCCATATTATCTTGAACCTGTCAGAGAAGTCTTAAAAAGCCGAGATGATCTTGTAGACACTCGTTAGTCCTGATAAACACGTATACCATAGTAAAAAGATCAAACGTAAGAAAACGCACAAGAAGGTGGAATCTTAAGGTCAAAAATGAGGGTATGACAATTACGAGCCTTAAGCTACTTGGGAAATGGTGATTTGGGGGCTTCTCCTCAATTATCTAGAGTGTTTAGCATACGCCCTTAGGACGATATGCGACACATTCGCTCCTAGGTCATAGTCTCTAGTACGATATGAATTACAAACATTCATTCAAAACACTTCTGATAAAAGACTTCAAAACAAGCAGTCAAACTTCCTTTTACCTTTTGGGGTTTCTTTAACCAGGAAAATCTTTTCAGATAAAAGAGTGTTGTTAACTCTTAGTTCTACCGCAAACGGTAACGTATAAGTCTCCAACGAGCGAGCTGCATATACCAAACTGCTAGAACTATATGTTAACCTTACTCGGATAAAAAACAGTTGAACAAACTTGTGTTCTTTTTTTTTTTATCCCGAACTATGTTCGCTATGATCTCTCATACCTGTTGAGAGTACGTAGGCACAAGATGCGATATCTTGGCGAGCAACCTTCCCTCATCTTTTAGTCGTAGTTAGCTGAACTATGTTGACTCTGACTTTTCCATTGCACGAGGGAATACGTAGGCCCAGAGCAGCGACGCTCTGTCGAGTCCTTTTTCTTTTCTTTTGACCTAGACCATTATATAGATAGATAAACAACCCTTTTAGGTAAACAAACAAGCGTGGATCCCGTTGAGTACAACGGACGTGAGGGGTGCTAATACCTTCCCCTTGCGTAACCGACTCCCAAACCCGATATTTGGTTGCGATGACCGATCTTATCCCTTTTCGCTAGGTTTCTCCTGATCGTTTACTTTCCCTTTCGTTGGGATAAATAACAATAGGTGGCGACTCTTCTGTCATTGTCGGCCTTCCTTTTTCGCAGTAGCGACACTCCGGTTGCAAGGTTAGAAGCAATTAGACTTTTATTGGCTCATGCATGTTCTATAAATTTTCAGCTTTTCTAAATGGACGTCAAAAGTGCATTCTTGAATGGATTCATAAATGAGGAAGTTTATGTCAAGCAACCCCCTGGTTTTGAAGATTACAAATATCCTTCTCATGTCTTCAAATTAAAGAAAACTCTCTATGGATTAAAACAACCACCAAGAGCATGGTATGATTGCCTCATCAACTTCTTATGTGACAAAGGCTTTGAAAAAGGAAAGGTAGACAAGACTTTGTTCATCAAGAAATTAAAGAAGATACTCTCTTGGTACAAGTGTATGTTGATGACATAATCTTCAATTCAACCAACACAAAGTTATGTGAAGAATTCTCATCCATGATGCAAGGAGAATTTGAAATGTCTATCATGGGAAAAATGAACTACTTTCTTGGACTTCAAATCAAGCAACTCAAAAATGGGGTTTTTATCAATCAATCCAAATACTGCAAAGAACTATTGAAGATGTTTGATATGGACAATTGCAAGACCTTGTCTACACCTATGGGATCCAGTACATATATAAATCAAGATGAATCTGGTGTGTCGGTGGATATCACAAAATATAGAGGTATGATTGGTTCCTTACTATACTTAACAGCAAGTCGCCCTGATATTATGTTTAGTGTTTGTCTATGCGCTCGCTTTCAAGCAAATCCAAAGGAATCTCACTTCATGGCAGTCAAGCGGATCATGAAATATCTCAAAGGAACAACAAATGTCGGCTTATGCTACCCTAAAGGTAGTATTTGCAATTTAATTGGATACTCTGACGCAGATTACGCAGGCTGTAAAACATATAGAAAAAGCACAAGTGGAACATGTCACATCTTGGGAAATGCACTAGTCTCGTGGGCATGCAAGAAGCAAGCATGCGTAGCACTAAGTACGGCCGAAGCAGAATATATAGTGTAACACCACCTTTCTATACCCCTAAATAATCAAACAAATTATTTAGGCACTTAATAAAAATTTCATCAGAGTATAATTTAACACATGGTATAAAAGAGGCACGTCACATTACCCTTGAAATTCAAAACATACAACACCTGCTCATAAAGATATGCAACAATGGGCAACTTACAATAAAGGAACTTAGTCCTTAAAACCCACGTATCAATATTTAGAATAAAAGTGGAAACATATAAACATCGAAACACTTCATTCATATAAACATTATATACATCAACAGTTTAATTCAAGTCATAAGTCATGCTTACAAAACATTCACCAGCAGACACATACACCGATGTTTCACAAAAGAATCAAAACAATTCCTAACTACTCGGTGCTACATATCAGAGCCAATCGACCAAAAAGAATGAAGCCACACTTTACAAAAGACCTCCAGCAAACCTACTATGCAATGCCTCATAGAGTATCATAAAACAGCAAAAGGGTGAGAAACATTATCATAACAAACAATGCATATAATTATATATCTATATACACCAACATAGAATACACATAACATATTTCTCACTGCAACTCATCACAATTCATCATATACCTCAAAATGTATATCCACACAACTAAGCATATTCACCAATCATGCTTCATAATTCACAACATTTCCACATAAATATTTACACTTATGTTTACTTCAACAATTCACATAAACATACACAATTATGTTCATTTCACCAATACATCATACGAAGATGATAATGTAACTCATAGAGACCGAATCACGACTCTATGCAGATGTAAATGTGGTACTGACTCATTCAGCAGGTTCAATTGAAACCAAATGGAACCATCGCTTGTTACCGAAGTAACTCCCCGTCGGGCCTACGATGTTCACCCATCTCTCACACCCCACATGGGCACACGATGTTTCAGGATTGCTCACACCCCACACGGGCACACAATCTGATTGCTCACACCCCACAAGGGCACACAATCGTTTTGCAGATTCTCCACATAATCAAATATAAACCATCGCTCACACCCCACAAGGGCACACGACCGTTTCTGCAGATCCTCCTAGGGATAAAAAATAAACCATCGCTCACACCCCACAAGGGCACACGAGGTTTCTGCAGGTCCTACGCAGGATCAGACACACAAGAATGCAATCATGATGCTTCACATGCAAAACGACTCCATACACTCTTGAAATGCATACACGTTCACAAACATACTCGTGCATTCTTCACATCATACAAGTACATACAATTATGCACATTCACATCAATCTCATCATGCATTTTCATTCAATTCAAACAAATGCACAAAATTGCCAAACAGCCACATTTCACACTCCACGATTCACAATATAGGATTCACGCCATATAGCTACCCACAACATCTCATATCACAACATACAACTATGCATAATAAGAAAGGATTAATCATACTTGAATCGAAGAATCGACATTGGAGTGAAAACACAAGAAAACAACATGCTGACATGCTCGTTACCTTGCTCGCCTAGCGAGTGCTCGCTACCTGTTCGCCTACCGAACAAGCTTGCGAAGGCAAAGAGAAGCCACTGACTTGATTTGCTACCTCACTCGCTCAGCGAAGGCCTAGCGAATGCTCTCCACCCCATTCGCTACCATAGAAGAATACCAAAACCATTATGTCCAAGTCTGGGACCGTTCGCTACTGGCTCGCCACAGCGAATACTCGCGACCTGCTCGCCTAACGAACTTACTAGCGAGGGTCTGCGAACTCAGAATTTCCCGCTGTCCAAAACTCTGAACTCCTCAAAATCCATCCGATTCAATTCCAACTCGTTCCAGTAACCTTAGCCCAACATTCCTCAACTAAACTTTACCACTTATTCTTATTTTTAACCGTTAAAACTCGGTTTCTACCGATTAAATCAAATTCGACCTAAAAATGGAAAATGAGCAAAACTCTCCCCAATCCAAAATCAAACCAACAGAACATACATAATCATACACATCGAAAGAATAATAAAGTTTCACACCCTTACCCGATTAATCTAAAGCTTAGAAGTTGATTCTTGATGATTCTAGGTTTTCTCCTCTTCCTCCTCTTTTCTCTTCTTTCCTTTCTATTTCTTTCTATCTCTTTTATTTTCTCTCTATTTCCACTTATACTCCTTCTATTCTATTCTATCTCTTTCAAATAACAACTAATTAAGGATTATCTAAAACACCCTCTAATTAATTCCCAAAACTCACCGAATAGTAAAACATCACAAT
Source organism: Lathyrus sativus (assembly GCA_963859935.3). Taxonomy (NCBI): domain Eukaryota; kingdom Viridiplantae; phylum Streptophyta; class Magnoliopsida; order Fabales; family Fabaceae; genus Lathyrus; species Lathyrus sativus. Next base: position 2,138,286 of record OZ012741.1, on the reverse strand, counting down.
ATGCACACATAACATATTAATATTCAAATTCCACAAATAAAAGAATAATCAATCAAATAATTCAAAAGACTCAACAAAATGGGAAATTCAGAATCGAGGCGTACAACTCTCCCCCACTTTAGGAATTTTCGTCCTCGAAAATATTACTTGATTCAAACAACTCCGGATGCGACTCTCGCATCTTACTCTCCAATTCCCAAGTCATATTGCCTTCCGCAGCACCTCCCCATGATACTTTCACAAGCGCAATATCCTAGCCTCTTAGTTTCTTAACTTCACGGTCCAAAATCCTAATGGGTAACAACTTCAACCGTAAGGTTATCTCTTACTTCAACCTCGTCCATAGGAATCACATGTGACGGATCCAGAACATACTTCTGGAGTTACGAAACATGGAACACATCATGCAAATTCGAAAGATTCGGAGGCAACGCCACACGATACACCACATCACCAACTCGTGCAATAATCTGATACGGACCAATAAAACGAGAAGTCAACTTCTTCGACTTCAAAGCACAACCCACACCCGTAACTGGTGTAACTCTCAAAAACACATGGTCGCCTTCTTGAAACTCAAGATCCTTCCTTCTCTTGTCATGATAACTCTTCTGCCTACTCTGAGAAGCTTTCATCTTTTCCCGAATAAACTTCACCTTCTCCGTCGTTTGTTGTACCATCTCCGGCTCAACTACTGACTTCTCACAAGTTTCATGCCAACACAAAGGTGTTCGACATCTCCGACCATACAAAGCCTCAAATGGTGCCATACCAATACTTGAGTGAAAACTGTTATTGTAGGTGAACTCAATCAACGCTAAATAATTATCCCAATCACCACCTTGCTCTAGTACACAAGCACACAACAAATCCTCCAACAATTGAATTGTCCTCTCGGTTTGACCATCTGTTTGCGGATGATAAGCCGAACTCAATCTTTCGAACCCAAAGCTCTTTGCAAACTCTCCCAAAACCTTGATGTAAATCTAGGATCTCTATCCGATACAATACTCTTAGGAACTCCATATAGCTTCACAACCACACGAACATAAATATTAGCTAACTTCTCCAAAGGATAACCAATATCAATAGGAATAAAGTGAGCATATTTAGTAAGCCTATCTACAATCACTCAGATAGCATTATGACCTCTTTGCGTATTCGGCAATCCCGTAATAAAATCCATCGATATACTATCCCATTTCCACTCTGGAATATCCAAAGGTTGCATCAATCCACTAGGCTTCTGATGTTCTACCTTAGACTTTTGACAAGTCAAACATGCATACACAAACTGAGCTACATCTCTCTTCAATCCGGACCACCAAAAGATTTTCTTCAAATCTTGATACATCTTATTCGCTCCCGGATGAATACTTAAGTTACTTCAGTGTCCTTCCTCCAATATCATCTTTTTCAACTCCGCATCATCGGGAATACAAATACGACCACGAAATCTTAAAACTCCAAAACCATCAACCTTGAAATCCTTATTCTCACTTGTCATCAAGTCAACAAACTTTAAGTCCAACTTTTATCTTTCATATACGGTAGCAAGAAAATCATTCGTAATATGAAGCATACCAAGTCTTACACTTCTCGGCGTCATTTCACAAACCAAACTCAAGTCTCTAAAGTTCTCCAAAAGTTCCCATTCTTTCATCATTAATGTAGACATATGTAACAACTTCCAACTCAAGGCATCGACCACCACATTTGCCTTACCCGGATGATAATTCAAACCAAAATCATAGTCCTTCAAAACCTCTAACCACCTCCTTTGCCTTATATTCAATTCCTTTTGATCAAATAAATACCTCGAACTCTTGTGATCACTAAAAACTTCAAATCTTGCACCATAAAGATAATGCCTCCAAATTTTCAAAACAAACACCACGACCGCTAATTCCAAATCATGCGTAGGGTAATTCCTTTCATGCACTCTCAATTGTCTCGAAGCATAAGACACAACTTTTCTATATTGCATCAAAACACCACCTAAACTAATAAAAAAAGCATCACAATAAACCACAAAAGGTTCCGTAGGATTCGGCAAAATCAAGACTGACGCTGTAGTCAATCTTCTCTTTAACTCAATGAAACTCTTCTCACAACCAGCATCCCAAATGAAAGTCTTTCCTTTACAAGTCAATTGCGTTAACGGAAGTGCTAACTTCGAAAATCCCTCAATAAACCTCCGATAATAACCCGCCAAGCCCAAAAAGCTTTGAATCTCCGTAACCGATCTAGGAGTCTTCCATTGCATTACCGCATCAATATTGGATGGATCAACACTAATAACATTACCGGAAATAACATGCCCAAGAAAACTCACTTCCGACAACCAAAATTCACACTTCGACAACTTAGCATACAATTGCTTCTCTTTCAAAATATGTAACACAACCCTTAAATACTCTTCATGCTCCTCTTGAGACTTAAAGTAAATTAAAATGTCGTCGATGAACACAACCACAAAACGATCCAACTGATCATGAAAAATACGATTCATGTATTCCATAAACACACCCGGCGCATTAGAAACTCTAAATGGTATCACATAATATTCGTAATGACCATACCGTGTCCTAAAAGCCGTCTTTGAAATATCCTCCTATTTCACATGAATCTGGTGATAACCTGATCTCAAATCAATCTTGTTAAAAACACGCGCTCCAACCAATTGGTCCATCAAATCATCAATTCTTGGAAGCGGATACTTGTTCTTAATTGTCACCTTGTTCAATTGCTGATAATCAACGCATAACCGCATACTTCCATACTTCATCTTTACCAACAATATCGGCGCACCCCAAGGAGAAACACTTAGTCTTACAAACCTCTTATCCAACAAATCATTCAACTGCCCCTTCAGTTCTACCAATTCCGATGCTGACATACAATGCGGTGCCATCGAAATCGGTATAGTACCGGGAACTAGATCAATGGAAAACTCAACTTCCCTTTCCGACGGTACATCCGTAATCTCCTCCGGAAATATTTCTGGAAAACCACACACCACTAGAAACACATCAAGCTCAACTTTGCTCTCCACATACAACGATGCAAACAAGTCGAACAACTGAGCTTCGTCCGCTAAAAGTTTCTTCAACTCTTTAGTGGATAGAAAACTCTCACCTTCATCATCTTCCAAAGAAGGAAACCTTACTAACTTGGGATAGAAATCTAAATGAACTCTATTAAATTGCAACCAGTTCATACCCAAGATCACGTCCAAACCTTCCAACGACAAACACGGTAAATATATAATGAAGTCCTTACCATACATGGTCAAAGAACAACTTACGCACACCACAAAAGTAGCTACCGACCCCGAAGTGGGAGTCTCAATAACCATGTCACCACTCAAAGAAACCATGCACAAACCCAAACACTTAGCACACTCAAGAGAAATGAATGAATGAGTCGCTCTAGTATCAATAATAGCAACTAAAGGCATATTATTAATGAAGCATGTACCTTTAATCAAGCGATCCGCATTAATAGTGTCTGAACCTGCTAATGCAAATACTTTTCCACCCAAATGAGCTTCCTTTGGTTTAGTACACTTGGTACTAATATGAACAACTTTCCCACAATTAAAACACTTTGCCACATTCCTTCTACACTCAAAAGTATGTCCAAAACTTCCACAATTAACACACTTCTCCGCAGTCTTCCCACACTCAAAAGACTTGTGGCCCATCACGCCACACTTGAAACATTTGACTGCACCAGAACTTCCTCCTCCGGGTCTCCTATCAAAGTTTCCCTTATACTTGCCCTTATCAATAGGGGTCACATAAGGTCCACTCCTTACTTGTTGCTTGCCTTTCTTCTCACTCAAACTCTTATAATGAGTAGATCGAGCCCTGCTGTCCTCTTCAAAAATCCTACAACATTCGGTCAAGTCCGAAAATCTTCGTATTCTTTGGTATCCCACCACTTGCTTTATCTCAGGACACAAGTCATTCTCATACTTAATGCATTTAGAGAACTCTGCCATAACCGCCGCATAATGAGGATGAAACTGAACTAATTCCACAAACTTAGTCGTGTAGTCCACCACAGACATATTGCCTTGCTTCAGCTCAAGAAATTCCATTTCATTTTCCCCCTTCACACTCTCAGGATAATACTTCCTTAAGAATTCGGTGCAAAATAAATCCCAAGTGATTTCCTCGTCATCTACCTCAAGAACTTGTCTCATACCGACCCACCAGTCGTCGGCCTCTTCTTTCAACATGTGAGTTCCAAGTCTCACCTTGTTTCCTTCAGCACATCCCATAACTCTAAAGATTCTCTCAATCTCCTTCAACCAGATCTGAGCACCGTCTGGATCAAACCTCCCTTTGAATACCGGCGGCTAATTCTTTCTAAACTCATCATTAGCGTTCATATTCGGTGCACCTTGCACCGCCCTAGCCATAGCCTCTAACGTCGCAGCCATAACATTGTTGTTACGACCAGCCATATTCTGATGATTCCCAAAAATAACAACAAGGTTAAACAACCGTTCAACCAACACAACAACAAGACAGACACAACTGACTCAACAATGGCTCTAATACAACTTAATATAACACCCCCTTTCTATACCCCCAAATAATCAAATAAATCATTTAGGCACTTAATAAAAATTTCATTCGAGTATAATTTAACACATGGTATAAAAGAGGCACGTCACAATATCCTTGAAATTGAAAACATACAATACCTGCTCATAAAGATATGCAACAATGGGCAACTCACAACAAAGGAACTTAGTCCTTAAAACCCACGTATCAATATTTAAAATAAAAACGGAAACATCTAAACATTGAATCACTTCATTCATATAAACATTATATACATCAACAGTTTATATCAAGTCATAAGTCATGATTACAAAACATTCACCAGCAGATACATATATCGATGTATCACAAAAGAATCAAAACAATTCCTAACTATCCGGTGCTACATATCAGAGCCAACCGACCAAAAAGAATGAAGCCACGCTTCACAAAAGACCTCCAGCAAACCTACTATACAATGCCTCATATAACATCATAAAACAGCAGAAGGGTGAGAAACACTATCATAACAAACAATGCATATAATTATATATCTATATACACCAACATAGAATACACATAACATATTTCTCACCGCAACTCATCACAATTCATCACATACCTCACAATGTATATCTACACAACTAAGCATATTCACCAATCATGCTTCACAATTCACAACATTTCCACATAAACATTTACACTTATGTTTACTTCAACAATTCACATAAACATACACAATTATGTTCATTTCACCAATACATCATATGAAGATGATAATGTAACTTATAGAGACCGACTCACGACTCTATGCAGATGCAAATGCGGTACTGACTCATTCAGCAGGTTCAATTGAATAACCAAATGGAACCATCGCTCGTTACCGAAGTAACTCCCCGTCGGGCCTACGATGCTCACCCATCGCTCACACCCCACATGGGCACACGATGTTTCAGGATTGCTCACACCCCACACGGACACACAATTCGATTGCTCACACCCCACAAGGGCACACAATCGTTCTGCAGATTCTCCACATAATAAAATATAAACCATCGCTCACACCCCACAAGGGAACACGATCGTTTCTGCAGATCCTCCTAGGGATCAAAAATAAACCATCGCTCACACCCCACAAGGGCACACGAGGTTTCTGCAGATCCTACGCGGGATCAGACACAGAAGAATGCAATCATGATGCTTCACATACAAAACGACTCCATACACTCTTGAAATGCATACACGTTCACAAACATACTCGTGCATTCTTCACATCATACAAGTACATATAGTTATGAACATTCACATCAATCTCATCATGCATTTTCATTCAATTCAAACAAATGCACAAAATTGCCAAACGACCATATTTCACACTCCGCGATTCACAATCTAGGATTCACGCCATACAACTACCCATAACATCTCATATCACAACATACAACTATGCATAATAAGAAAGGATTAATCATACTTGAATCGAAGAATCGACATTGGAGTGAAAACACAAGAAAACAACATGCTGACTGTTGCACCCCAAAATTTGCCCTCACAATACAAGACTTGGTGTTCCAAGAAGGTTCACAAGGTTCACAAAATTCACAATTGGTCAGAAGAGTTGACAATTCCCTCAGACAATGCACCTCCTAAGCAGTGCATCCAAAACTAGGGTTTTGACTTTAATCAGGCTAAATGGACTTCCAAGACTTCAAGGGTTTTGTGTTGCAGATTTGGTCCCAGGGGTATTTTGGTCATTTTACACAAATTCTACCAATTCCTTGAAGACGGGCTGTTATTAAAATTCTGAGGCATTTGATGCGTTATGGTTTTGAGGCATTTATCAATCACCAGTTCTGATCATATTGAGATTTGGCATTTGGTCAGTGGAGTTTAATTACGATTAGTTTTGCTGTTGATGCTGAAAATGTTGTGACCATGGTGCCCATATGAGTTTGGTTATAAAACAATTGGTTAACATTTTAATCGGATGATGAGATTAGGATCACAAATACCACTTGGAAATATTTATGTTTTGTGCCTATGTTAATGAATTAAATACTTGTGGATTTATTCACATTTGTTTATATTTGTTAACTAAGAATAGAATATAAATAAATTCAAAACTTCGAGAATTTTATTTCATAAATAATGCTATCATACAAGAATGGGGATGTTGCTTCATGCAAAGTACTGTTACAAGGAAGTACATTAAAATTCTCAAATCCTAAGGGATTACATTAAAGCATCTATCCTAAATCCTAAAAGTATCTAAAGGTCTTCATGTTCGTATTTGAACTTCTCCATGAATCCTCAGCTAACCTGCACATCAAAAGAGAACAGACAACATGCCACATGATAATGCTATGAATACAAATATGGATGCAAAATACTAAGACCTGCAAACCAAATTTTATCCGAATTTATTCAAAAAACACACCAAATTTCATTCCTATTTCAAGAGGGTTACAAATTCAAACTGTGAAGTTGATTCTAATTCTAAAAACATCAAGTATTATTGGAAACTAATACAATTCATTAAGAGCATCCGCGGTTGAGCACTACTCTAGACTTGTTTTTAACGACATAACAATATCCTTTACTTTCTGGCTTCCCGTTCTCTCCTTGCATATAAGCCTCGCCCCGATTTATTTCGCGTCCAGCTTCCGGGTCTAAGATAGAATTTTCTGCAAAGAGAATTAAAGGAGTGAGAAGGACGTTTGTGACATGTCAGTAAAAATCACTTTGTTGCGAAGAGGTGTATTACCGTTTCCTGTTAGCCATGACAGAATCAAAGTGAGGAGTCGTCGACGAGTTTTGAATTTGAAAGCCAACACTGATATCCCTGCAAAATGCTATTAACAGACATAAAGTGAAGGTCAAGAGAATTAAGAAATCATTGAAGTAGGTTCAACCCTCAGTTTTTTCTAATCATCATCGGGCATAAACTCGAGCGGCCGAGAGGACTATGACCGAAGCCATTATCAACTCTCTACCGAACGTCGAAAAACCGAATTAAGGCAACTATTTCGAATAGCTCAACGTATTTCGCGAGGCAACTACATTCAACAACGCCAATGTGGTTCAGACTACCAGGTCATCATCACCGTTGTACCCTCCTCGCCGACGGCATAAGACCGACAGCCTCCAGACTTATTTGCACCTGAAAAAGAAGAGGAAAATCAGTATGTTTCCAATAACTCAAGATTTTGCCCCAGAGAAATCGAAAACAACATTAGAACCGAGTATCTCAACACAAGCTCGCAACAGGCCGTGAAAAAGCAACTTCATCAGCAACCATGTCAGGTGCAAGCAACAAGTATATCAAGCATAAGCCCCAACTAGCATTTGCAAGAAGAATATGCCACTGCAGTACAGAACAAACATCAATGCCAACGGCGAGCAACACTAGCTGCAGCTACGAACAATATTGACAATGTCATTTGCGAACAAATATCAACGTCAAATACAAAGGTATAACACCGCAATGTCATTAGCAACAACATCACACTAGTATTCCATCCCCTGCAAGCATTTCCAAACAGTAAGGATGAATAACAAAGGATAATTCGAACCAACATTTGCAAAGATAAGAAAAGGGCAACCCTCAGAGCAATTCATCATCGGGTTAAGCTTCGAGTGGCCGGAAAGGCGACAGACAAGGGCTGACCCCAGTTTCCTACCAAAAACGTCAAAGGAATCAAATATAAACAACTAAGACAAGCAACATCGAAGCAACGATAACAAGTCGATACGGTTCAGACTCGCTAAGTCGTCATTACCGCATCAGCACTTTCTCGGAGGCATCAGATAAGGCAATGTCTGTTCCTGAAAGAAGAAGGAAAAAATTAGTTCAGTTCATGGACAAAAGAAGAAGAGAAAAGTCAGATGGTTCAGAACGAGCAACCAAAGGCATCACCAGCATCTTCATACCCAAACACGAGCCTCCCCCTTTTGGGCTTCTAAATTCTTCCATGGCCCAAGTTCATTTTCTATTCCACACCTACAATCACACGATCCAAAATCAGTAAGTCAATGAAGAGTACTCCCTAATAATGGAAGATTAGATTCAGAGTTTAAATCAAATCAATCTCAAATCAATTGCAATATCAAAATTTGTGATCCTATCAGCAAGCATTAAACCGAATCGGAACTAAAGAGGAATAATCCCAAAGTATCAGAAAAAACGTAAATCAAATCCAATCCTCATCATGTCAGAGCGAAAGTTCGAATTTGGGTCTCAAACATCCAAAAAGCCCATAAGAGAATCAGAGTATATAAAAAGGAGAAATACCACCTGTGAGAGAGGGGGGGGAAGATCGCGAAAGCCCTAGAGGAAAACGGCGAAGAACATGAAACCCTAGCGGTCGAGGGAGAGAGATCGAAACAGAGCAAGATCGCCGTCACCGTTACGAACGGCGGGCAACCAACACTCCCAGCCTCAGTTTCCAAACATCATCGGCCATTCAATTGCAGATTGGAAGATTCACGGTCGTAAAACGTAAGCTACCATCGTTTAAAACTGTGTTTCTCACTTTCGTTTTTTTTTCCAGATGAGTTACTGAGTTAAAGAAGAGTTTATGGCGCAACTTCGGAGCATGAAAGAAGAGAGACGAGAGGAAGATGGGGATGAAGCCGCCGCGGCTTACTCACAAGGGTTTCCAAACCCTAAATTAACATTTTGTTTCAATACTCACCATCTCGGTTGGGTCCGGGAGTGATGACCGGCCCAACCCCTTTTATTCTTTTATGTTTTTTTGTTTTTTTCTTCTTTTATAATTAGTTAATTAATTTTATTAAATCTTTTTTTAAAACTAATACAAAAAATTGTTTTTTTACAAAATAATAATTAAAAACCCTTTTTTAAAACAAATAACTTGAAATTTTCATATAATAAAATTAAGAACTTTTTTAAAATAATAACTAAAAATATTGTTAAAAAAATAATGACATCAAATCTTTTTTTTTGTAGATAATTAGATTAAAACCTTTTTTTCGAAATTAAAATAAATCTTTTTATGTTAACATCTCTTAATTTAATCAAATCTCTTTTCTTTTAAAAAACAACAAGAATCTCCATATTGCATTTTTTCTCCTGACTCGCCCAATTTCTGTCTAGCTTTGTTTACTAACGGTGTTCATCTTTTGCAGCTCATGGTCACTACTATTGCGTGATGTTTTATTTTTTTTATTATTACTGTAACTGCCCCTCGGTTGTAATCTCGCGAATCCTAACAATCGCGCTTTCATTACTGCTTTTAAATTTTTGCTCGCATAGTTAAATTAGGTCATTATTTTCTGTTTGCATGATTCAATTTCTCCCACATTCATCAATTATCCTGTCACATCACACACTCTGAAGGAATTAGGTCTAGCATTTGACCGCCGTGTCAATAGTCCTCACCTTCAACCCTTACAACTTTTACAAACCCTAATTTTCACAAATGCCTCGCCGCAGGCAAAATTACCAATTTTACCCTTAGCATTAGGTCAAAGAGCCGCCGCGCTCATTTTAGGGTTTCCCGCCGTGGAATCCCTAATTTAACCCTAATTACAACTTAACCTTTCAACGTAGAGATTTGGAGTTTCTACACTCCACGTAAGCGTGTCCTTAAGATGCGTTTATTCCCCTTGAGACCTTGACCACAGTCAAGAAGTTTCTAACCTCCCTATTGAGGGGAACTACGATTACTCTGATTCCACTCCCGTAAGGATACGTAGGCACAAGATGCGATGTCTTGCCGAGTAAACTTAGAATTAACCCCCTTTATTATTTATTATTGCTTATTTATATTTTATTTATCTTTGCTATTTAATTATTTTGCTTATTATTTTGTAATTGTTTCTTGGATGTAAAGTTGTTTAATTATTTAATTATTATTATGGTTAGTAATTAGGGAGTGTAACAACATGTATGTAATATTAAAATAAATTTAGATCACTTTTAAATAAAGATAATTAAAATAAACACGTCACACACGTAAGTCGATTTTAATCGCCGTCTCACTTCCTAAGGATATCCCTCAAGTTGCCTACGAATAATGGTTAAGTGGGGTGTATAAAGCAAGTCCCTCAAATAGAAAAATCATCAAAGTCCCTTATGGTTGCCTTTACGAATCGAGTCCCTTTCGAAAAATGATGATGGTCCCTTATATGTGCTTATTACATCCCACAATGGCCTTCAAAGTCAAATTGTCCCTCACATGTCCCTTAACATCCAAAGTAAGGACTACCTACTCCATTATAGTAGGGATAGTCTTACTAAAGGAAAGAATAAAGAATAAGAAAGACCTTTAAACATTAGGGTAGGTTACTCCTAGGTGCTTGCTCACTTCAAAACTGTTTCACACTTAAACAAATTTTCAACAAGTTTTCAAACAAGTTCTTAACACATCCTTACATGGATTATTTATTAACTATTCTGAAAATTTTCTATTCACACACTACACTTTCAAAACAATTCAAAAGTGAGCTTAAGTACCTAAGAGCCCATGGATAACCATGGATGAAAAGGGTGCTAACACCTTCCCTTTTCATAACCTACCCCCCGGACCCAAAATATTCTCTAAGGTCTTTCCTGTTCTTTTATAACCTTTCCTTATGGATAAAATAAAAGTCGGTGGCGACTCTTGCTATCCGCAACATTGTTTAAAGTCAGTTCTCCCACCGTGTTACAGAACTGGCGACTCTGCTGGGGACTTATTTAAGAGGGGTACCCTTAGGAATTAAGATCACTTTAAATTGTTTGCCTTGTTTGCTTTATTATTATATTGTTGGGGTGCTCTTATGTGTGAAAGGTCCTAACCCGGATCTAGTGTACCTTAGGTAAATGGCAATAGACCAAGGAAACTGTACGACGTATATCGATACGGTTGATCTGGTGGCCATAGTTAGTGCGACTTCTTGGTTGGTGCTTATATTCCTTAAGTCAAGTTGAGGATAATATTGAGGCTGCCATATGTTGTCAATGCACTAACTGACTTTTAGAACCCTAGTTAACTCATCTTGGCCTTTAGAAAGTAGTGAGGTAACCGGCTTTGGTGCAGACTGAAGTTGGTTGACACTCGATACTACGCTCATTGAGATCTTAAACTTGGAGGGTTTTGGTTGGCAAGTAAGTTGCCTTCTGAACAACCACCCTTGTGAAGGATCAATGATATTGAGATCCCTTAGAACCTGGTTACTTTTGTAGGACAGGATGAACCATCTAACTTCAGGGGAGGGTACTTGCCTTTGAACCTCATGCAAGCCTTTAAACCTAGGGCTATGGTGTGACTTGTTTGTGTGTGCCACATGTTTGTGATTGAGCATGACATCATGACATCATCATGCATCATAAGCATATCATTTTCCCTAACCATTTCAAGGACCAAAGGATTTATCTTTGTTCTTTGTTGCAGGTCATGGCTTTTGCTCGTAGAAACACCATCAGGATCAACTTTGTAGGGATACCTGCTAAGCTCAAGGAGTTGGTTTCCCTAGTGCCTGATCATTCCCAGTTCAACAAGAGACATGGTCACTTATTGGATCTAGTTACTTCAGGGTTCAGTGAAGACATGATGAGTGTGCTGTTTCAGTTCTTTGACCCTAAGCACCATTGCTTTACATTTCCTGATTATCAGCTGGTTCCAACCATGGAGGAGTTCTCTAAACTTCTGGGTATACCTGTTCTTGATCAGAAGCCATTCACAGGCTTAGAGAAGGAGCTTAAACCAGAAGTTGTTGCTGCAACTCTACATCTGAAGAAGTCTGACATTGTTCTAGAGACGAGAAGTGGAGTTAAAGGTATTCTTGCCAAGGTATTAGTGGATAAAGCTCAAATGTTCTTGAAGGCTATGAGCTACGAGGCTTTTGAGGAGATCTTAGCCTTATTGATTTATGGCTTAGTGTTGTTCCCCAATCCTGATCAGTTCATAGACGTTCATGCCATCAACATATTCCTGAGTCACAATCCAGTGCCTACCTTACTTGGAGACATCCTACATTCTCTTCACACCCGTACTACAAGGGCAAGAGGAACTTTGATGTGCTGCATACCTTTACTTTCTAGGTGGTTTATTTCTCACCTTCCTCGCTCAGTAATGAAGAATGAGCAAGGGTTCAGATGGTCCAAGAGGATCATGTCACTTTCTCACTCAGACATCCATTGGTGCTCCAGATCTATGGAGAATGTCACCATCATTGACCGTTGTGGGGAGTTTCCTAATGTGCCACTTCTAGGCATAAGAGGAGGCATCACCTACAACCCATCTCTAGCTTTACGACAGTTTGGTTACGCCCGGAGCGATGGTCCACATGACATGTTGATTCAGGGCATTGTGTTTGACTACGACAACGATCTTCAGGGTTACCGTCAGAGATTCATCCGAGCTTGGGGAAAGGTAAACAGGATTGACAGCAAGACACTGGAGCCTAAGTACACTATTCTTATGGAGGCTTATCTCAGATGGGTACGATCTCGTGCTCAGACACTCATGATGCCATATCCTGCCGTCCTACCAGTTACCATGGAACCTGTTGCTGAAGGAGACACAGCTTATACCATCCTTCACCCAGACATGCCTACTGATATGGAAGACTTGCAGAGATCATGGATCCAACTGAAAGAGCAAAGGGATACTTTCGAGGCTCATTACAAAGCAAGCCAAGCAAGGATCCTAGAGCTAACAAAGCTACTTCATGAGGAACGAAACCTCAACTCATACCTCAACACAAAGAGGAAGCGTCCATGGGAGACTTAAAACCCCATCTTTTGTACTTATTTCGTTTTCATTTTTTGTAAGTCTAAAAGGCAAAACAAGTTGTTACTAATAAAAAGTTACTTTCTTGTTTGTTTAAGCAAATTTAAATCCTGCGGTCCTTGAAAACATTGCATATGCATTCCCATATCATTGCATCACAGGTTTATAATTGTGCACAGGTTTCTCATCTTCTCGCTGTTTATTTCAGCAATGGCTCTTGAACAATCAGTTAAGGATCTCCAGGCACAGAATGCACAGTTCCAGGAGCTGATCCTGAACCCTATCCAAGGGGCAGGATGAATTGAAGACACTGCTGGCCAAGAAGACTAAGAAGGCTAGAAGGTATGCTGGGTTGCTCAACATGGGAAGAAGGTTCAAAGGTCCTGTCAAGACCAAGGAACATGTTGAAGACTATGAATCTGAAGAATCTGAGCAGGAGAGAGGCAGTCTCCACAACACTATGGGGGACTCTGATTCTGAGGCTAACTACTACCATGAGCCTAACGAAGACAAATTCAAGATGCTGGGGGATAGAATGGATGCTATGGAATTACAGAAATCATCTGGGCTGGATTTTGAGGATTTGAGCTTGATATCTGGGGTGGTCATACCCATTGGGTTCAAAGTTCCTACATTTGTTGTCTATGATGGGGTCTCTTGTCCCAAATTGCATCTGAGGTCTTATGTCAGAAGAATTCAACCCCACACTGCTGATAAAAAGTTGTGGATCCATTTCTTTCAAGAGAGTTTATCTGGAGCTCAGCTAGAGTGGTATTATCAGTTGGAGAGTGTCAACATCAGAGATTGGAATGACCTTGCTGAAGCCTTCTACAAGCAGTATCAATACAATGCTGACTTAGCCCCCACTCGCATGCAGCTTCAAAGCATGTCTATGGGTGCCAAAGAAAGCTTTAAGGAGTATGCTCAGAAGTGGAGAGACTTAGCTGGAAGAGTTCAACCCCCTTTGACTGATAGGGAGTTGGTTGATATGTTCATGTGTACGCTGAATGGTCCGTTTTACAGTCATCTCATTGGAAGCTCATCATCTGGCTTCACTGAGTTGATCATGACAGGAGAGCGAGTAGAGAATGGTATCAAGAGTGGTAAGATCCAAGTGGGCACTTCTTCATCAGGTGCTGCAAAGAAGCCTCCCACTGGGAAGAAAGAATCTAATGCTGTGTATGGTCAGCCTGATCGTAACAGAAGGCAATCAGTCTGTTAGCGCAGTTCATATTTCAAATCCAACTCCTGCAACAACAGAGCAGCCTCAAGGCAACCAACAGAGGGCTAGAAGACAGTTCACGAAGATCGACATGTCAATGGCTCAGGCATTGCAACATTTGTTGAAGGCTGAACTTATTACCCTGAGGGAGGCTCCTCAGAATCCCAATGTTACATCTCCCAAGTACAATCCCAATGCACGATGTGCATATCATTCAAACTGTCCAGGACATGATACTAATAACTGCTGGGTCTTGAAGAACAAAATTCAGGATATGACTGATGCTGGAGAAATTGAGTTTGATCCACCAGGTACTCCAAATGTGATTACAGCTCCAATGCCAAATCATGAGAAGACTGTCAACGCCATTGATGAAGATATTGATGAAGATCTGCATGTCTATTCAGTTATGGAGTTGAGCACACCATTGTCTGTTATCAAAAAGAGGTTAGTACAAGCTGGGATCTTTCCAGGTTGTCATGAAGATTGTCTATATTGTACCTATAAGCCGGATAGTTGCTTCATTTTGAGAGATGGGATTCAACGTCTCATGGATAAATATACTATAGTGTTTGAAAGAAGACCAGCATCTGTAGAAAGTATGGTGGATCATCTGACTCAGGGTAAGAAGATTGAAGAGGTTGACATGGTTGACAAAGTACCACTAAGAATCACTTCAAAGGGTCCCATTAAAATCACTCATCAGGGCCCAATCAAGATTATTGCTGAAGGTCCTGTGAAAGTTGTTGCTGAAGCCAGAGTAGCTCCTCTGATCATTACCACTCCTGGTCCTATTCCTTATACATCTGACAAAGCTGTGCCTTGGCACTATAGGTCTGATGTTTACATCCATGGTGTCAAGCAGGAGCCTTTACCTGATATGCCTGTTGACATTGATAATATTGCTGGATCTAGCAAGATCACTCGTAGTGGAAGAGTCTTCTCTCCTCCAGTTGCTTCTAAGAGTGCAGTTACTCCTGCTGTTACTTCCACCACTGATGCTCGGGGCAAGGGTCCTGTTATTGAGCCTGTATCTACTGATGTGCCAGCTGCTGATGACCTCTCTAAGCAGATGGAAGAAGTATTGAAAATCATTCGCAAGAGTGATTATGATATTGTTGATCAGCTGGGGCATACTCCCTCAAAGATTTCTATGCTCTCCCTGTTATTATGTTCTGAGGCTCATGCCAAGTCATTGATCAAGTTTCTAAAGATGGCTCATGTACCCAGTGCAATTTCTGTGGACCAGTTTGAGAATTGTGTTGCGCACCTGACCTATGACAACGGGTTAGGATTTTCTGATGCTGACTTGACCCCGGCCAAGAGGGATCATAACAGGGCCTTGCATATTTCAATTGAATGCAGGGGCACTACCCTGTCTCATGTGCTGATAGACAATGGTTCCTCTCTGAATGTGTTGCCTAAGGAAGTCCTGAACAAGCTGAGTCCTAAAGATACGGTATTGAAGCCCAGTAATATTGTGGTAAAGGCTTTTGATGGTTCTAGAAGAGTAGTGCATGGGGAAATTGATCTTCCAATCAAGGTTGGCTCTCAGGTGTTTACCGCTACATTCTATGTGATGGATATTCGTCCTTCGTACTCATGTCTGCTTGGTCGTCCCTGGATCCATGGGGCAGGTGCTGTGACCTCCACATTACATCAAAAGTTGAGATATCCGGTGAATGGAAAAGTTGTTACTGTCTTTGGAGAGGAAGAATACTTTGTCAGCCATGTAAACACTTTCAAGTATCTGGAAGTAGAAGGTGAATACATTGAAACTCCATGTCAGTCATTTGAAGTGGTTCCCTGGGCTGTTAAGGATTGTGTGACTCCTCCTGCTGTGAAGAAGGTTCCTGTGGTCATCAGAAACCCTCCAACAATGGCAATGGCCTCCCTCAATGATGCAAAAGCTGTGGTGGAAGAAGAGTCCCAGAAGGCTGTTCGTCGTGCTCGTGCTGTTCGTATCACCAATCAAGGGGTTATCAATGCTGTGGGAGATCAAGATGAAGACTACAACTTGGAGGCATGGATTTTTCCTACTGTGGGTGCTGGACTCAATAATTGGACAGCTGAAGATGTTATCCCTATCTCCTTTAGTCAGGAGTAAATACTATTACTGTGTTATGTTTTTAAATCTATAATTTCTGGAACAATTAAAACTTTCAAGCCATGTGCCTTACCCGGGGCACAATGGTGTGCTTGTTACGGGTTGTCATTTCATTTGCATACTTCATTCAATAAAATCAGTGGACGTTTCGTTTTCGTAAATATTGTGTTCCTTGTCTTTCTTTTTCTTTTATTTTTGCTTTATCAGCTATGTGTTCTTACACACACCCACGTCACTAAAATGCAGATCCTCATCCACTCTGGATCCAATTGATAACAGTTCTACTATTGCCAATTACAATTTCGAGAATCCGATCTATCAAACTGAAGACGGAAACGAGGACGATTGTGAAATACCTGTAGAGCTTGCTAGGTTGTTACAACAAGAAGAGAAAGCTATACAGCCACATGAAGAGCCAGTCGAAGTTGTGAATCTGGGAACTGAAGAAAACAGAAAAGAGGTCAAGATAGGGGCTGATTTAGAGGACAGTGTCAAGAGCAGGTTGATTCAGATGCTACATGACTATGTGGAGATCTTTGCTTGGTCTTATGAAGATATGCCAGGGTTGGATACAGACATTGTGGTTCACCGTTTGCCAGTGAAAGAAGATTGTCGTCCAAAGAAGCAGAAGGTTCGTCGTATGCGTCCTGAAATGTCAGAAAAGATCAAAGCAGAGGTAATGAAACAATTCAATGCAGGGTTCTTGGCCGTAACTTCTTATCCTCAGTGGGTTGCAAATGTGGTACCAGTTCCTAAGAAAGATGGTAAGGTACGTATATGTGTAGACTACAGAGATCTGAACAAGGCTAGCCCTAAAGATGACTTTCCACTTCCTCATATTGATATTCTGGTAGACAACACTGCTCAGCATAAGGTATTCTCTTTTATGGATGGTTTCTCTGGTTACAATCAAATCAAGATGGCACCTGAAGATATGGAGAAGACTACATTTGTGACACAGTGGGGCACCTTTTGCTATAAGGTAATGCCATTTGGTTTGAAGAATGCAGGGGCAACATATCAGCGTGCTATGGTGGCTTTGTTTCATGATATGATTCATCATGAGATAGAGGTATATGTGGATGATATGATAGCCAGGTCTCAGAATGAAGAACAACATCTTGATCATCTGCACAAGTTGTTTGAGAGGTTGAAGAAATACAGGTTGAGATTAAATCCAAACAAGTGTACTTTTGGAGTTAGATCTGGAAAGCTCCTGGGTTTCATTGTCAGTGGAAAAGGTATTGAAGTGGATCCTGCAAAAGTGAAAGCTATACGAGAGATGCCAGCTCCCCGTACTGAGAAGGAGGTTAGAGGTTTCTTGGGACGATTGAACTACATTGCAAGATTTATTTCCCAATTAACTACCATCTGTGAGCCAATCTTCAAGTTGTTGAGGAAAGATCAGGTGATGGAATGGAATGATGAGTGCCAGACTGCCTTTGATGAAATCAAGAGATATTTGCTAGAACCTCCAATTTTAATGCCACCAGTTGATGGAAGACCCTTGATTATGTATTTAACAGTATTAGACAACTCAATGGGGTGTGTATTGGGGCAACATGACGAGTCTGGTCGAAAAGAGCAGGCAATATACTACCTTAGCAAAAAGTTTACCGACTGTGAAACAAGATACTCACTGCTCGAGAAAACTTGCTGCGCTTTGGCATGGGCTGCTCGCCGACTAAGACAGTATATGTTGACCCATACTACCTTATTGATTTCGAAGATAGATCCAATCAAGTACATATTTGAGAAACCTGCTCTCTCCGGAAGAATTGCAAGATGGCAAATGATCTTGACGGAATATGATATACAGTATACCACTCAGAAGGCCATTAAGGGGAGTGTTGTTGCTGATCATTTGGCTCATCAAGCAGTAGATGATTACCAGTCAATGAATTTTGAGTTCCCTGATGAAGACATTATGTCTGTTACCAAAGAACCTGGACAATATGACGGACCTGAACAAGGATCCCGATGGACTATGGTTTTTGATGGTGCCTCCAACGCACATGGTAATGGTGTTGGTGTTGTGATTAGTTCCCCTGAAGGTTGTCATACCCCGATTACTGCCAGACTTTGTTTCTATTGTACCAATAACATGGCTGAGTATGAGGCATGTATCATGGGTATGCAAGTTGCTATTGATATGAAGATTCAGTTCCTTGAGAATTATGAAGGATGCAGGCTTGGATGAAGATGAGTGGATTCAGACTCGACTTGACCAGATAAATTTGATTGATGAGAAAAGGTTAGCAGCAGTTTGTCATGGCCAGATGTACCAGAAACGGATGATCAAAGCTTTTAACAAGAAGGTTAAGCCAAAGGTATATCAGGCTGGTGACTTGGTAATCAAGCGTATCATATTACCACAGGGTGACCCTAGGGGCAAGTGGACTCCAACATATGAGGGACCATTTGTAGTCAAGACAGTGTTCTCAGGAGGTGCCATGATACTGACTACAATGGATGGTGAAGACTTCCCACAACCTGTAAACGCAGACATAGTTAAAAAATACTACGCATAAAAAGAGACCCGCTAGGTTGACAGGCCTAGGCAAAAATAAGGGCATCCCGGCAAACCAAAAGGGTTTGGGCAAAAATTAGGGATATATATATAAAAAGATGTACACCCGGCAAGTCGAAAACCTGAAAAGGCGGCTTGGGCAAAAAAGGGTATCCCGGTGGATTGAAAACCTGAAAGGGCAATCCAGGCAAAAGTTAGGGATTAAAGCGTATGACTATGTCTCGTTTGGATCACTCATGAAACTGCAACCAGTTGTACTACTTACTCAAGCTCAAACAGATAAAGCTCAATCCAATCGTTTCCGTCTCAACAGCAAGAAGATGAGATACTTGAGTGGCAATAGTAGAATTGAAACTCAATAGGATTATTTCCCACATAGCTGATTCTTTTTGTAAAACTTCATGACAAAATTCTCTTACTAGGGTTTATGTCTCCTTGTACAAACTTACCCGTGTATGGGTCACTTTTGATATAAATAAATTCCATCTTTTGAATCCAGATTCACTTTTACCCTATTTACATAAGCGAAACGTCCATTGGTTGTGTTTGAATGTATGTATGCCTTTGAATATGATTGATGTTTACCAGAAACGCATGTATGCTTTTAATATGATTGATGTTTACCAGAAATGCATGAAAATGCAGTAATAGTATTTACTAAGGACGAACGAGGGAAGGATTTCAACGAAGCTTCGCCGGTTCATCTTTACAAGACAGTTACAAACCATCAGTAGGACTAATCCATTTTCACAAAGTCTAATCTCCCCTGGAATTTATATCCATCTCTTTTATCCTCATACGGATATACGGGAAATTACTTTCCAATAAGGGCACGATGAACGAAGACGGGATGTTATACTTATCCTACTATCAAACGAAAACGAAGGTTATCTATACCCTGCTATCCCCAACAACGGGAGGTTATCTATACCTTGTTATCCCCAACAACGGGAGGTTATCTATACCTTGTTATTCCCAGCAGACGGAGGGTTATATATTCTTCAACAACGAATCGGGATGTATTTTCTTTGGCCAGCAGTTGTTATACAAGGATATCCAGACACTTCCAGCAGTGTCATATCATACATACATCATTTACATCATACCATAACATATATGTCTATAGTACATTATCTAAGTGCATCATGTCATACATGCATACATAAAGCATAAACTAATGTTGTTATACAGAATGCTACCTTGTTTTCAGGTTAATTATCCAACAAACAAGCTTATGATCTTTGGGACTGCTTTATTGTAACCTCAGGGTTACTTTATCCTCCTGATGAGCTTCTTATTACTTTGGGACTGCTTTATTGTAACTTCAGGGTTACTTTATCCTCCTGAGAACATCTCATGACTTCAAGGCTGCTTTAGAGCTACTGATTGCTCTATCCTCCTGAAATCATCCTATTACTTCAAGACTGCTTTAGAGCTATTCATTGCTCTATCCTCATGAGGTCATATTACTACTTCAAGACTGCTTTAGAGCTATTCATTGCTCTATCCTCCTGAAGCCATCTTATTACTTCAAGACTGCTTTAGAGCTATTGATTGCTCTATCCTCCTGAAGACATATCACATTATTATTTCAAGACTGTTTTAGAGCTATCCGTTGCTCTATCCTCCTGAAATCATTACTTCAAGACTGCTTTAGAGCTATTGATTGCTCTATCCTCCTGAAGACATATCACATTATTATTTCAAGACTGCTTTAGAGCTATCCGTTGCTCTATCCTCCTGAAATCATTACTTCAAGACTGCTTTAGAGCTATTGATTGCTCTATCCTCCTGAAGACATATCACATTATTACTTCAAGACTGCTTCAGAGCTATTGATTGCTCTATCCTCCTGAAGACATATCACATTATTATTTCAAGACTGCTTTAGAGCTATTGATTGCTCTATCCTCCTGAGGTCAGATTTATCACTTCAAGACTGCTTTAGGGTTATCACTATTGATTGCTCTATCCTCATGAAGACACGCTGTTACATCAGTATTACTCCAGACTCCTGACAGTTCTCATTATACTGCTGAAGAACTTTCCCCTAGTGGCATCTTTAAGCCCACTCAATCATGTTCAACCAACCATCAATATCACTCCAGGCACTGGTGAGTGCAAATTTTTGGGCTTTTGTGTTCAATCCCCTTCAACCTTCCAGGTTATGACTGGCAAATATACCAATCTAACCCCTCAGGTTTCAGAAAATTGAACAGGGGCAGCTGTTGCACCCCAAAATTTGCCCTCACAATACAAGACTTGGTGTTCCAAGAAGGTTCACAAGGTTCACAAAATTCACAATTGGTCAGAAGAGTTGACAATTCCCTCAGACAATGCACCTCCAAAGCAGTGCATCCAAAACTAGGGTTTTGACTTTAATCAGGCTAAATGGACTTCCAAGACTTCAAGGGTTTTGTGTTGCAGATTTGGTCCCAGGGGTATTTTGGTCATTTTACACAAATTCTACCAATTCCTTGAAGACGGGTTGTTATTAAAATTCTGAGGCATTTGATGCGTTATGGTTTTGAGGCATTTATCAATCACCAGTTCTGATCATATTGAGATTTGGCATTTGGTCAGTGGAGTTTAATTACGATTAGTTTTGCTGTTGATGCTGAAAATGTTGTGACCATGGTGCCCATATGAGTTTGGTTATAAAACAATTGGTTAACATTTTAATCGGATGATGAGATTAGGATCACAAATACCACTTGGAAATATTTATGTTTTGTGCCTATGTTAATGAATTAAATACTTGTGGATTTATTCACATTTGTTTATATTTGTTAACTAAGAATAGAATATAAATAAATTCAAAACTTCGAGAATTTTATTTCATAAATAATGCTATCA
This sequence comes from Lathyrus sativus, assembly GCA_963859935.3. Lineage (NCBI taxonomy): Eukaryota > Viridiplantae > Streptophyta > Magnoliopsida > Fabales > Fabaceae > Lathyrus > Lathyrus sativus. The sequence goes on along the minus strand of OZ012741.1, from coordinate 2,116,277 downwards.
TACAAGAATGGGGATGTTGCTTCATGCAAAGTACTGTTACAAGGAAGTACATTAAAATTCTCAAATCCTAAGGGATTACATTAAAGCATCTATCCTAAATCCTAAAAGTATCTAAAGGTCTTCATGTTCGTATTTGAACTTCTCCATGAATCCTCAGCTAACCTGCACATCAAAAGAGAACAGACAACATGCCACATGATAATGCTATGAATACAAATATGGATGCAAAATACTAAGACCTGCAAACCAAATTTTATCCGAATTTATTCAAAAAACACACCAAATTTCATTCCTATTTCAAGAGGGTTACAAATTCAAACTGTGAAGTTGATTCTAATTCTAAAAACATCAAGTATTATTGGAAACTAATACAATTCATTAAGAGCATCCGCGGTTGAGCACTACTCTAGACTTGTTTTTAACGACATAACAATATCCTTTACTTTCTGGCTTCCCGTTCTCTCCTTGCATATAAGCCTCGCCCCGATTTATTTCACGTCCAGCTTCCGGGTCTAAGATAGAATTTTCTGCAAAGAGAATTAAAGGAGTGAGAAGGACGTTTGTGACATGTCAGTAAAAATCACTTTGTTGCGAAGAGGTGTATTACCGTTTCCTGTTAGCCATGATAGAATCAAAGTGAGGAGTCGTCGACGAGTTTTGAATTTGAAAGCCAACACTGATATCCCTGCAAAATGCTATTAACAGACATAAAGTGAAGGTCAAGAGAATTAAGAAATCATTGAAGTAGGTTCAACCCTCAGTTTTTTCTAATCATCATCGGGCATAAACTCGAGCGGCCGAGAGGACTATGACCGAAGCCATTATCAACTCTCTATCGAACGTCGAAAAACCGAATTAAGGCAACTATTTCGAATAGCTCAACGTATTTCGCGAGGCAACTACATTCAACAACGCCAATGTGGTTCAGACTACCAGGTCATCATCACCGTTATACCCTCCTCGCCGACGGCATAAGACCGGCAGCCTCCAGACTTATTTGCACCTGAAAAAGAAGAGGAAAATCAGTATGTTTCCAATAACTCAAGATTTTGCCCCAGAGAAATCGAAAACAACATTAGAACCGAGTATCTCAACACAAGCTCGCAACAGGCCGTGAAAAAGCAACTTCATCAGCAACCATGTCAGGTGCAAGCAACAAGTATATCAAGCATAAGCCCCAACTAGCATTTGCAAGAAGAATATGCCACTGCAGTACAGAACAAACATCAATGCCAACGGCGAGCAACACTAGCTGCAGCTACGAACAATATTGACAATGTCATTTGCGAACAAATATCAACGTCAAATACAAAGGTATAACACCGCAATGTCATTAGCAACAGCATCACACTAGTACTCCATCCCCTGCAAGCATTTCCAAACAGTAAGGATGAATAACAAAGGATAATTCGAACCAACATTTGCAAAGATAAGAAAAGGGCAACCCTCAGAGCAATTCATCATCGGGTTAAGCTTCGAGTGGCCGGAAAGGCGACAGACAAGGGCTGACCCCAGTTTCCTACCAAAAACGTCGAAGGAATCAAATATAAACAACTAAGACAAGCAACATCGAAGCAACGATAACAAGTCGATACGGTTCAGACTCGCTAAGTCGTCATTACCGCATCAGCACTTTCTCGGAGGCATCAGATAAGGCAATGTCTGTTCCTGAAAGAAGAAGGAAAAAATTAGTTCAGTTCATGGACAAAAGAAGAAGAGAAAAGTCAGATGGTTCAGAACGAGCAACCAAAGGCATCACCAGCATCTTCATACCCAAACACGAGACTCCCCCTTTTGGGCTTCTAAATTCTTCCATGGCCCAAGTTCATTTTCTATTCCACACCTACAATCACACGATCCAAAATCAGTAAGTCAATGAAGAGTACTCCCTAATAATGGAAGATTAGATTCAGAGTTTAAATCAAATCAATCTCAAATCAATTGCAATATCAAAATTTGTGATCCTATCAGCAAGCATTAAACCGAATCGGAACTAAAGAGGAATAATCCCAAAGTATCAGAAAAAACGTAAATCAAATCCAATCCTCATCATGTCAGAGCGAAAGTTCGAATTTGGGTCTCAAACATCCAAAAAGCCCATAAGAGAATCAGAGTATATAAAAAGGAGAAATACCACCTGTGAGAGAGGGGGGGAAGATCGCGAAAGCCCTAGAGGAAAACGGCGAAGAACATGAAACCCTAGCGGTCGAGGGAGAGAGATCGAAACAGAGCAAGATCGCCGTCACCGTTACGAACGGCGGGCAACCAACACTCCCAGCCTCAGTTTCCAAACATCATCGGCCATTCAATTGCAGATTGGAAGATTCACGGTCGTAAAACGTAAGCTACCATCGTTTAAAACTGTGTTTCTCACTTTCGTTTTTTTTTTCAGATGAGTTACTGAGTTAAAGAAGAGTTTATGGCGCAACTTCGGAGCATGAAAGAAGAGAGACGAGAGGAAGATGGGGATGAAGCCGCCGCGGCTTACTCACAAGGGTTTCCAAACCCTAAATTAACATTTTGTTTCATTACTCACCATCTGGGTTGGGTCCGGGAGTGATGACCGGCCCAACCCCTTTTATTCTTTTATGTTTTTTTGTTTTTTTTCTTCTTTTATAATTAGTTAATTAATTTTATTAAATCTTTTTTTAAAACTAATACAAAAAATTGTTTTTTTACAAAATAATAATTAAAAACCCTTTTTTAAAACAAATAACTTGAAATTTTCATATAATAAAATTAAGAACTTTTTTAAAATAATAACTAAAAATATTGTTAAAAAAATAATGACATCAAATCTTTTTTTTTGTAGATAATTAGATTAAAACCTTTTTTTCGAAATTAAAATAAATCTTTTTATGTTAACATCTCTTAATTTAATCAAATCTCTTTTCTTTTAAAAAACAACAAGAATCTCCATATTGCATTTTTTCTCCTGACTCGCCCAATTTCTGTCTAGCTTTGTTTACTAACGGTGTTCATCTTTTGCAGCTCATGGTCACTACTATTGCGTGATGTTTTATTTTTTTTATTATTACTGTAACTGCCTCTCGGTTGTAATCTCGCGAATCCTAACAATCGCGCTTTCATTACTGCTTTTAAATTTCTGCTCGCATAGTTAAATTAGGTCATTATTTTCTGTTTGCATGATTCAATTTCTCCCACATTCATCAATTATCCTGTCACATCACACACTCTGAAGGAATTAGGTCTAGCATTTGACCGCCGTGTCAATAGTCCTCGCCTTCAACCCTTACAACTTTTACAAACCCTAATTTTCACAAATGCCTCGCCGCAGGCAAAATTACCAATTTTACCCTTAGCATTAGGTCAAAGAGCCGCCGCGCTCATTTTAGGGTTTCCCGCCGTGGAATCCCTAATTTAACCCTAATTACAACTTAACCTTTCAACGTAGAGATTTGGAGTTTCTACACTCCACGTAAGCGTGTCCTTAAGATGCGTTTATTCCCCTTGAGACCTTGACCACAGTCAAGAAGTTTCTAACCTCCCTATTGAGGGGAACTACGATTACTCTGATTCCACTCCCGTAAGGATACGTAGGCACAAGATGCGATGTCTTGCCGAGTAAACTTAGAATTAACCCCCTTCATTATTTATTATTGCTTATTTATATTTTATTTATCTTTGTTATTTAATTATTTTGCTTATTATTTTGTAATTGTTTCTTGGATGTAAAGTTGTTTAATTATTTAATTATTATTATGGTTAGTAATTAGGGAGTGTAACAACATGTATGTAATATTAAAATAAATTTAGATCACTTTTAAATAAAGATAATTAAAATAAACACGTCACACACGTAAGTCGATTTTAATCGCCGTCTCACTTCCTAAGGATATCCCTCAAGTTGCCTACGAATAATGGTTAAGTGGGGTGTATAAAGCAAGTCCCTCAAATAGAAAAATCATCAAAGTCCCTTATGGTTGCCTTTACGAATCGAGTCCCTTTCGAAAAATGATGATGGTCCCTTATATGTGCTTATTACATCCCACAATGGCCTTCAAAGTCAAATTGTCCCTCACATGTCCCTTAACATCCAAAGTAAGGACTACCTACTCCATTATAGTAGGGATAGTCTTACTAAAGGAAAGAATAAAGAATAAGAAAGACCTTTAAACATTAGGGTAGGTTACTCCTAGGTGCTTGCTCACTTCAAAACTGTTTCACACTTAAACAAATTTTCAACAAGTTTTCAAACAAGTTCTTAACACATCCTTACATGGATTATTTATTAACTATTCTGAAAATTTTCTATTCACACACTACACTTTCAAAACAATTCAAAAGTGAGCTTAAGTACCTAAGAGCCCATGGATAACCATGGATGAAAAGGGTGCTAACACCTTCCCTTTTCATAACCTACCCCCCGGACCCAAAATATTCTCTAAGGTCTTTCCTGTTCTTTTATAACCTTTCCTTATGGATAAAATAAAAGTCGGTGGCGACTCTTGCTATCCGCAACATTGTTTAAAGTCAGTTCTCCCACCGTGTTACACTGACACGCTCGCTACCTTGCTCGCTTAGCGAGCTCCTAGCGAGTGCTCGCTACCTGTTCACCTAGCGAACAAGCTTGCGAAGGCAAACAAAAGCCACTAACTTGATTCGCTATCTCACTCGCTCAGCGAAGGCCTAGCGAATGCTCGCCACCCCCTTCGCTACCAGCGAAGAACACCAAAACCATTATGTCCAAGTCTGGGATCGTTTGCTACTGGCTCGCCATAGCGAATGCCCAGCGAATACTCGCGACATGCTCGCCTAGCGAACTTACTAGCAAAGGTCTGCAAACTCAGAATTTCCCACTGTCTAAAACTTCGAACTCCTCAAAATCCACCCGATTCAATTCCAACTCGTTCCAGTGGCCTTAACCCAACATTCCTCAACTAAACTTTACCACTTATTCTCATTTTTAACCGTTAAAACTCGGTTTCTACCTATTAAATCAAATACGGCCTAAAAATGAAAAATGAGCAAAACTCTCCCCAATCCAAAATCAAACCAACATAACATACATAATCATACACATCGAAAGAATAATAAAGTTTCACACCCTTACCCGATTAATCGAAAGCTTAGAAGTTGATTCTTGATGATTATAGGTTTTCTCCTCTTCCTCCTCTTTTCTCTTCTTTCCTTTCTATTTCTTTATATCTCTTTTATTTTCTCTCTATTTCCACTTACACTCCTTCTATTCTATTCTATCTCTCTCAAATAACAACTAATTAAGGATTATCTAAAACACCCTCTAATTAATTCCCAAAACTCTCCGAATAGTAAAACATCACAATATGCACACATAACATATTAATATTCAAATTCCACAAATAAAAGAATAATCAATCAAATAATTCAAAAGACTCAACAAAATGGGAAATTCAGAATCGGGGCGTTACACAAAGCAGCAGGTAGTTGTTGTGCACAAATACTTTGGCTCAAGCAACAACTTTTTGACTACGAACTCAACCTTGATAGCATTCATCTTCGTTGTGACAACATAAGTGCAATCAATATAACAAAAAATTCAGTCATGCATTTAAGAACCAAGCACATCGACATACGACATCACTTTTTGCGAGATCATGTACTTCAAGGAGATGTCGAGATAACCTTCATGGATACTCATAATCAGCTTGCAGATATATTTACAAAGCCATTAGCAAAGAAACCTTTCTTTAAAATTCGAAGAGAACTTGGAATTCTTGATGAAATTAATGTTGAATCATAAAAGAACTTCATCTATGGTGTTTTTTTCTCAAATTTCACTGCCTGCAATTGATTGCACCCCTTTGTCAATCGATTGCTCACTGTAATTTTTCTAAAAATATTGAATATTTGAAGCATGCAATCGATTACACCCTAGTGTCAATCAATTGCACCCTGTAGCTTTTGATTTAATTTGTTTTTATTTGGTAGTGAAATCGATTACACCATCTTGCCAATCTATTGCACCTATTGTAAATTTGTTTTTTTTTTCTCTTTTTATTTAATAGATCCATAATTTTTTAATCTTTCCAACTACCCTGTCATTATATCTTTTGACCTACCTATGACTATCTTTTACTACTCAACCCTATTCTCAAGACTTTGACCCTAAACTCTCATATTTCCAAAGTCCTAATCATGAATAACCTTCAACTACTCAAATCCCACATTAACTATTCTTTCTTCTCTCAACCATTATAAAACCCTCTATCTAAACCAAACTTCACCATCTCTCCCAAAACCTAAACTCTCAACAAAACTCTTCCTTCCCTCACCAAACCTAAAAACACAACCCTTTCATCATTTTATCATGACTTCACGTTCAAAGAGAAAGATTTTAGCACAAAGCAAAGGAAAAGGTCCAGCCTCTTCATCTTCAGAGACTCCACTTGTTCTTCAATACTTGAACGATGAACAACAAGAAAGATTCACTAAGAGTTTGTTTGGTTCAAATGAGGGGGAAGGGAATGGGAGGGGAAGGAAGGTGAGGAATTTTTTTAATCAAATAAGTGTTTGGTTCAAAATAGAGGAGGGGAGGGGAAGGGAGAGATTTTAATTAAAAACGTGTTTGGTTCAGAAGGGGAGGGGAGGAGTTTTATTAATAATTTACATTTTTATCCTTATGATCTTATATAAGTCATATGATATTAAAATGTGGAAAATTCATGCGTATTTTTGTCACATAAAGGTAATAAAATTTCTAATATTGAGTGATTAAAAAAGTATTTATTTGTCACATAAAGTTAAAAAATTGAGTACAATTGATTCGACTTATAACTTTCCAACATAAATTAAACTATATGCTAATAACACCGTTTAAATTGTGATGAATCATTTAACAAAACAATATATAAAATAACTTATTATTAAATATTAATGGTTAAAAATATTTAATAAAATGAATAAACAAAAATAAATAAAATGAATGGTTTACAATTTGATATAAAAGAAAAATATGATAGAATACATAACAAAATTAAAAGAAAAAACGAATATAACTAAACATAATTTTTTTATAAAAAAAGACAATGATTATGATTTATATTAAGTATAAAAATAATAAAATAATTTGAAGGTGAAGAATAATTATAATAAGTTGATGGAAACAATCGAGAAAAAGTAGTAACACAAAAGAAAACGAATAGTTTTGAAATACTGAAATTAAACTAAGGATATTTTAGTAAATATAATAATTTTTAAATATTAAAACTCATATTCCCTCCCCTCCCCTCCAAATCCTCCCAATTCAGAGAGAACTAAAAAATGTGTTTTGGAGGGATTTTGCTCCCCTCCCCTCCCCTCCTAAGATTTGAACCAAACATATTTAATTAAAAATTTTCCCTCCCCTCCATCTACCCCGAACCAAACACACCCTAAGTTCTTTCAAAAAAAAGGTTGTGCAAACCCCAAAGTATGGTATTCTCTCATCCTTTTCAGAGGAATGTTTTTTTTTCAAAACTCCTTGATTGCATGCGGCTTGGAATCCTTAATTTCTTCACTCGGGCCATACTATCCGGATTTAGTAAGATTATTCTAAAGCAACTTGCACATGGAAGAAGGAAAAATTGCCACACATGTTAGAGGAAAAAGAATCCTCTTCATCTCAAAGAAATTTGGTAGAATTTTGGATATACCAACCGCCGGCGGGAGACTATATGAAGAAAATGAAGCAGTTTGGGAAACATACAACAAAAGAGAATTTCATTGGAGTCTTGGCCGAATTTCTGAAGCAGAATTTCATGCAAAGCGTGTCATATCTTTAGGCGGCATGGAACCCCCTCGAACCTATTGGTCGGTAGGTATTTTCACATTGATGATTGGCTGTTTCATTACTTTATGGTATACATAATGTTTTAAAGGGCTAGAAACCATTGCATTGTGACTGATCTAAAAGTGCAGATTTTATATACTATTAAGAATGACATTAAAGTAAGTTGGGCGTATCTAATTTTGGTGCATATGACGTCAATCAATGCAAAATCAAAGTTTCTGCCATATGCATGGCTTATCACAAAGATTTTGGAACATTTTGAAGTAGATTTTGAAGGATTTGATAAGTGTCTCACAAACTCAAATGCCAACAAAATCTTCATCAAGAATGTGGACTCTCGGATGGGCGTCAAGTACAACCCGGAAACAAAAACCATTGTGTACCTTGGTGATGATATGACTGGAAATGATGAGCAAGAGAATGAAGAAGATGATGATGTTCCTCCTCATCCTCCTAATGAACATGGCCCTAGTAACCAACAATTGGTGGATTACATGACTCAACAGTTTGGAAATCTCAACATTTCCATAAACGACCAATACAATGTAATTCAAGAGTCGACAAACACTAGGATCAACAATTTCTAAGAGGTCGTCAATCAACAATTCTCCTATCTTTACTCTCACTTATACATTTTGCCCTACTATCCTTCCAACCCGGCTGTTCCTCCAACTCGTCCATCACCTCTCCAGCAAACATTTCCAAACCAACAACCTTTTGACCCCAATATGGATTTGTCATAAATTGCTTACATGTTTCTTTTAGTTATTTATGTTGTTTAAATTATGTACTTTCTATTTTTATTGTACTCTTTCAATTTGCACTTTCAATTTAGGACTAGTTGGTATGTTATTTTCAATTTATTATCTATGTCTCTTGTCTATATATATCTATTTCTCTTTTATAAATCTTTCCTTTCTTTTTTATAATGTCAAAAGGGGGAGAAGGATGTTACTATGTTACTCTTTTCTTGCTTGTTGTCTTTCCTTAATCCTTAAGGTACAAATACAAGGCTACTTCAAACCTCAATACAAAATCATAACTTTTCAACACTTCACATATTGAGGGGGAGAAACTTGTCGAAAAGAATATCGCAACAAAGAGAGAATGCTTTGTCATCATCAAAAAGGGGGAGAATGTGAAATCAAGATTCTCAGAGATCAACTAATGTTTTGATGAAGACAAATCACCTGACAAAGAAGACAAAGATGTTCAACCATTTCAAGACATCAGAATCAGGACAAAGACTTGACATGAAGAAATGTTTTTCTCAGAAGGTATAATAAGAATCTTCATCAAGTATTTAAGTCCTGGTTGCTCAGAACATTGAAAATCTTTTACATTACTTTTCACACTAACATAAGTTTTTTAAAACAAAATTTTTCTAAGTTTTTGTAAGTGCAATCGATTGCACTCTTAGAGCAATCGATTGCATGATCAAAATTTTAATTCTTTTTGTTATGTTTCACTAAGCAATCGATTGGTGCAATCGATTGCATGCTTAAAAATCTTCGTATTTTCGCTTATGTTACAGTATGCAATTGATTTGGCTTTTGGTGCAATCGATTGCTCTGCTGAAAATTTGAAATTTCAAGTGATTTTGTGAAGGTGCAGTCGATTGGTCTATATGTGTAATCGATTGCTCACTGAACGTTTTTGAAATTTTTTTCTGAAAAATTGTATCTCTTTGTAAACCCATAATTTCGACAAGACCATAATTTCGACAAGATTAAAATTCAGGCTTTAAGGTCATCTTTGTCGAAGGATAGCATCAGGAGGAGAATCCAAGAATTACTGACAAGGTTTTAAAGTTTCATTGTTTCGACAGAAATAGATATAATGTTCTGGCAGAATAGTTTGGAGAGTGTGTGACTGAGGGCTTCGACAGAAGAAGTTTGTTAAAAAAAAGATAAGGTTTGGCAAGTGCTGAAGAGTTTTTTTCCTTTAAAAGGGTTTCGACAGTTTTGAAGAGTTACAAGGTTTCGTCACCAAGGAAGAGATTCAAATTCAAAGGTTGTAACCTTTGGCAGTTGGACACATGGAGGTTTCAGAGAAGAAATTTACATGCAGGCTGACACTTGTCGTTTAGTTATAGTTTTTCCGTTCTAAGCAGTTATTTTGTTTGTGTATAAATAGGATAGTTTGTGGTTAGAATGTGTGTGTGAAAATTTGTACAAAATTCCTGTAAAAGCTCTAAGTACCCAGTGTGAGAGAAAATGAGTCTAGTATTTGGAACAATGTACGTTTAAACACCAGTTATATTTCAAAGTCATTTTAAATTACTTGTTTATTTCTTCAAGTTCATATCATTTTACATTTCATTTACTTTTTTGCAAGTTTTTAGCCTTTCGACATTTCTTTGTTCTTGTTTAAACTTTTAACCTTATTTCATCTTTAAGTTCAAACTTTCGTTACTTGCAAAATCAAAGTCCTTAATACTTTGACAATATTGATAAAACAAACCACAAATTAGTCACCAAAAGTCTAAGAGTATTTCGACAGAACCAAATGCACATGTATCCCAGGACTTGTATGGTTGGTCCTGCAAGTAACCCAACTTTCTGAAGAAATTGGTTAACTAGAGGTTGTTCGCCAGAAAACACAGCGAACAAATTGGCACACCCGGTGGGACCAGTGCATTTGATAAAATCTAATAGAAATTTTTAGACAAATTGTTCCTTGCTACGTTGTATGATTCTTAGAAGCGGTAAATTAGCCGTAACCGACGTAGAGAGACCAAAGAGAACAAGAAGAAGAAACATGGCTAACTTGCCAAATGCTTCAAATATTTCTGACGAAACCATTCCAGTTTCCAATCCTATCCCTTCGTCAGGAACAATACCAGTGTCTGGCCCTGTTTTAGAACAGATTAGGCCTCCTTTGGGGGATTCCATACCAACGGGTTCAGGATCCCAGAATGCGCCTAGTTCTTCCACCATGGGACACGCCAGACCCTTGGGAACCCCTCCCCCTGGAGGAAATACATTCAGGCCATATCTGAATTATTCTCAGCCTTTGACTGGGAGAGAACAACCGTACGGAATGCCAACTTCAATGATGGCAAGCCTACATAATTCGTCACCATTATTCTCTGATGCCATGGTTCAAGTGTCATCACCATTGCAAGGATCAGGATATGGTGGAAATGGAAATGGAATGAATCAAATTCCACCAGGTTTCCATATGCCCGCTATGACAAACCATTCTGCACAAGTAATCCGTCAACAGATGGATGAAAGCAATCATGATATGGTGCAGGCTTTGACACAACAAATGGGAGACGTGTTCAATCCCTTAATACAAAACACTACCCAAACAAACCAAATATTGGCAGAACAGATGGCACGCATTGCTGATTTTTTTGGAGTCCCACAAGCACAACAAAGAATGCAATTAAACCAGAATCCTGCCAATAGGGCTGTCGAAGAGGAACTCACTATAAACCAAAGGCCCTTAGGGAACCCTCAGGAAAATCCCAGGGGGCAAGAGGTGATGGTCGAACAGCCTAATGTAGAAGAGCCTATTCGACAGGAACCAAGAAGGATAATAGTCCAGAGAAACCAAAATGCTGACGAAGTGTTACAGCAGAGAATGCGTTACAATAACATGCCTGTCGAAAATAATATTGCCACCATGGTGGAGAGAATAATGGCACAAAACGGAGTAAACGTAGGATTACAAAGGCCTAGTTATACTTCCCCCTTGTCTGAATTTATCTTACAACAAGAGTTACCACCAAGGTGGAAAGTCCCCAAATTCACAAAATTTTCAGGGGATACTAGTGAATCCACCATAGAACACGTGGCACGTTACTTGATAGAAGCGGGAGAGATTGCTAATAACGAGAACTTAAGGATGAAATATTTCCCAAGTTCTTTGACAAAAAACGCTTTCACTTGGTTTACGTCACTTCCTCCAACTTCAATTTTTACTTGGACCCAATTAGAGAGATTGTTCCATGAACAATTTTATATGGGACAAACCAAGATAAGTTTGAAAGAGTTGGCAAGTGTCAAAAGAAAATTTTCTGAACCCATAGATGACTATTTGAATAGGTTTAGATTATTAAAAGCCAGACGCTTTACGCAAGTGCCGGAACAAGAACTAGTCGAAATGGCTGCAGGGGGTCTTGATTATTCCATAAGGAAAAAATTGGATACCCAATATCTGAGAGACATGGCACAGCTGGCAGACAGAGTAAGGCAGATAGAAAGACTAAAAAATGAGAAATTTAGATCAAATAAAAACAAGAAGGAAAGAGTGGCCTATGTAGGAATAGTTCAAGATGATTACGACGAAAACGAACCAGTCATTTTCGACCAGCAAGAAATTGATCTTGCAGAATTAAAGCAAGGCCCTCCATATTCTTGTAAAGTTTTAGCCCCGTCGAATGGAAAAAGTCCAGTCGAAATGGAAAAGAATGACAGGTTCCCTAAAAGAACCTATACATTCGACATCACCAAGTGTGATGAGATATTTGATTTACTAGTCAAAGATGGTCAGTTAATAAAACCAGCAGGCACTAAAGAGCCTCCTATAGACCAACAGAAAAAGAGAGGTTTTTGCAAATACCATAATTTCTTGGGTCATAAAACTTCTCAATGTTACCTTTTCAGGGATCTTGTCCAAAATGCAATCCAAAATGGAAGGTTGAAGTTTGGAGACAAAGGCAAGCAGCAGATGAAGATTGACTCCAATCCCATGCAGATTGTGGAGGCAAATTATGCTGAGCCAGAAATGGTAAACGTGGTCGAAATGGAGATCATGGCAGAAGAAAATTCTGAAATGGTAGGAGTTACTGAAAGCTTCGACACCAACTTCACCATGATAGAAGCTGCTGAAGGTTTCGACACCCATGTCAATGTGGTGGAAGAAGGTGATAATTCTGCTGGCCAGGCTGAGGCAAAAGAAGTCAAAATTTCTGAAGACTTCGACAGTGAGAATGCCACTAAGACCACTGAAGGTTTCAACGGAAGAAATGCAGTCAAAGTGGGAAGAAGCTTCAACAAGAAAAATTGTGAAAGAGATGCTGACCAAGAGGAGATTAAAACACCAGGGACTGATGACAATTCCCTCACTGTCAAACAAATGAACAGTGATACCACCAAAAATGAGGAACATCCTGTCGAAAGGGTTGCACATTGCTGCAAATACATCTATAAGGGCTTACACCCAAAAGGCAATGTTAGTCAGTCAAAGGAGGACATCCCAGAGGAAATCATGCTAGTCGAAAAAATGAACAAATTGAAAATTACAACTGAACAGAGTGCTGGGATTCATATGGTGGAAATCACTCAAAAGGGAGGATCAGACATCGACAAGGGAAAGAAGCGTCAAGAGGAGCATCAGAAGCTGGTTTACCCAGAAGAGAACGAGAGTCTGGTTGAATTCATCCAGAGGTGTCAAAGGAAGAATGCAGAAGTCATGCTTTGCCCAAGATGCAGTGCTGTGTTCGACAAGAAAGCAGCTGATGACTTAGAAGCAGCAGTAAAGACCCAGAGGAAAAGAAATTGGGGAACAGTCCCACCAACCAGAAACGAAAGATTCGACCCAAGAAGAGGGGAGCATCACAGTCAAGGGGTCGGAGAAAGACGTTTCAACACTCACAAACCATCCAACAGGCCAAATGATGACAAATGGGTTCAGCCTATAAGGGATGTCCAAGGTCAGAAGAGATGGAAGAGTTTTGAAGTGAACAGGGGTCCTTCCATGGAAGTTAAAAAGGAGGCAAAGCCAAAATACGTCTCTGAAAACTACAAAGGGAAGAATCCTATGTCCAGATCCCAATGGAGAAGATTCCAAAGGCAGAAGAAAATTGAAAAGAAAACTGTAGAATACCAAAAGGTTGGGCAGAAGGAAGCTGAATCAAGCAAATGTGTGCAGATTACGAACAAGGGAATGCCCCTGGCAGAAAAAGAAATCATTCAGAAGAATAGATCTGGTGACACCACAGAGGTGCAGAAAACAAACAATAGAATGCCAGTGGACGAAGAAGTCACAGATGAATTTGGTTCAGAATCAGATGCTTCTTTCGACGTAACTTGCAATGTGGTTTCTGTACTGCCCAGAGACTTCGACAGGATAATGGAAGTCGAAGACGAAGAGGATGACATGATGGATGATAGCATAAGCTTGAAGCCTGTATGCTACTACATAATGAACAATGGCTGTGTCGAAGAGCAAAATGCCTTCTTCGAAAAGCCAGATGATGCAATGAAGGCTCACTTAAAGCCTCTCTTCATAAAAGGAAAGGTAGAGGGTGTAGGTGTCAACAAAATTCTGATAGATGGCGGAGCAGCTGTAAATTTAATTCCTCATTACATGATAAGGAGAATTGGAAAAGATGACTCCGACACTAAGCCTCACAATATGGTGTTGTCCAACTATGAAGGTAAAGTGGGAACAACACTGGGAGTAATACAATTGAACTTGACTGTAGGATCCATCACCAGGCCTACAATGTTTGTGGTGATAGCATCAAAAGCAAATTACAACTTGCTGTTGGGAAGAGAATGGATCCATGGGATTGGGGCTGTGCCATCCTCCATGCATCAAAGAATAGCAATCTGGAGGCCAGATGGGATTGTCGAAAACATTGAAGCAGATCAGAGTTACTTCACAGCTGATGTGAACAATATCACTAGTCGTAACTTCGACAAGAACCTAGCCCATATAGCACCATGCAATCCTGCGGCTTTCGACCTGACAGCTTCCGACAATGCTTACTGTTCCATGTACCTCCATCCTACACATGGTTTCCAGTGGGATAAAGAAATAATTGGGGAAACAAATTACACTTGGGGAACTGCCCATGTCAACCCAACTGGATGGGGAAGTGAATTCAGTGAAAATGACTGAAGTTTCAGCAATGGAAAGGATTTCGGCTTATATAGCCGAAAAACAACACAAAGCGGCCCTTGAGGCTGAAGTAAGAAATATGGCTGTCGAAGCCAGCACTCAGGTTGTCGAAGGACAACACCCTCAAGAAAATATTGAGGAGCAACATGCAAATCAGAGTTTTGAAGAAGACTCAAATAGTGAATGGCAGAACCAAAGACTTGATGCCATTTATGATGACGAACCTTTGGGGTTCGAAAAGGATCCAACCTCCACCAATATGAAAATGGTGGCACAGGATCCTTTAGAGGAGATTAATCTAGGACTGGGGGCAGAGAAAAGGCCCACTTACATCAGTGCCAAGTTGAATCCTCAACTCAGAATCGAAATAATCCAGCTGCTGAATGAGTTTAAAGACTGCTTCGCATGGGATTATGACGAAATGCCTGGTTTAGACAGAAGTTTGGTGGAATTGAAGTTGCCAATTCTGGAAGGGAAGAAGCCAATAAAACAGACCCCCAGACGCTTTGCACCTGAAATTCTGTCGAAGATCAAAGAAGAGGTCGAAAGACTTCTAAAATGCAAATTCATCCGTACAACAAGGTATGTCGAATGGATTGCTAATATTGTTCCTGTGATTAAGAAAAATGGCACACTAAGGGTGTGTATTGATTTTAGAGATCTAAACTCAGCCACCCCTAAGGATGAGTATCCTATGCCAGTAGCAGAAATGCTAGTAGATTCTGCAGCAGGCCATGAGTATTTAAGTATGCTTGATGGCTATTCTGGTTATAACCAGATTTTTATTGCTGAAGAAGACGTTCCAAAAACAGCTTTTCGTTGTCCAGGAGCAATAGGAACATATGAATGGGTAGTAATGCCCTTTGGTTTGAAAAATGCTGGAGCTACTTACCAAAGGGCTATGAATTCTATTTTTCACGATTTCATTGAAACGTTTATGCAAATTTATATAGATGACATTGTGATTAAATCTGCTTCAGGCTTCGACCATATTAACCATCTTCGACAGTCCTTTGAAAGGATGAGGAAGTTTGGTTTGAAAATGAATCCTCTTAAATGTGCTTTTGGTGTGCAGGCTGGGGATTTCTTAGGCTTTGTGGTCCACAAAAAGGGGATTGAAATCAATGAAAACAAAGCTAAATGCAACTGGAAGTCAAAGATCACTTCGACAGCAAAAGACATTTCTCCTTTGATAGTCGAAAATATCTTTTGCTGGGGGGCAATTTGTAAACCCATAATTTCGACAAGACCATAATTTCGACAAGATTAAAATTCAGGCTTTAAGGTCATCTTTGTCGAAGGATAGCATCAGGAGGAGAATCCAAGAATTACTGACAAGGTTTTAAAGTTTCATTGTTTCGACAGAAATAGATATAATGTTCTGGCAGAATAGTTTGGAGAGTGTGTGACTGAGGGCTTCGACAGAAGAAGTTTGTTAAAAAAAAGATAAGGTTTGGCAAGTGCTGAAGAGTTTTTTTCCTTTAAAAGGGTTTCGACAGTTTTGAAGAGTTACAAGGTTTCGTCACCAAGGAAGAGATTCAAATTCAAAGGTTGTAACCTTTGGCAGTTGGACACATGGAGGTTTCAGAGAAGAAATTTACATGCAGGCTGACACTTGTCGTTTAGTTATAGTTTTTCCGTTCTAAGCAGTTATTTTGTTTGTGTATAAATAGGATAGTTTGTGGTTAGAATGTGTGTGTGAAAATTTGTACAAAATTCCTGTAAAAGCTCTAAGTACCCAGTGTGAGAGAAAATGAGTCTAGTATTTGGAACAATGTACGTTTAAACACCAGTTATATTTCAAAGTCATTTTAAATTACTTGTTTATTTCTTCAAGTTCATATCATTTTACATTTCATTTACTTTTTTGCAAGTTTTTAGCCTTTCGACATTTCTTTGTTCTTGTTTAAACTTTTAACCTTATTTCATCTTTAAGTTCAAACTTTCGTTACTTGCAAAATCAAAGTCCTTAATACTTTGACAATATTGATAAAACAAACCACAAATTAGTCACCAAAAGTCTAAGAGTATTTCGACAGAACCAAATGCACATGTATCCCAGGACTTGTATGGTTGGTCCTGCAAGTAACCCAACTTTCTGAAGAAATTGGTTAACCAGAGGTTGTTCGCCAGAAAACACAGCGAACACTCTTCAACCAATCTTTCATGAAATGTTTCCATTGAAACATGACAATTGTTCATCAATTCTTCTGGAGATTTGTATGATATTTCAAGAGGTGTTTGTGTAATATAAATACCTAATCTTTCAAATTTCAAAAACATCCTCTTTCAAAATGTTTAAGAAATTCTCATCTTTCCACATCTAAATTAAAAATTACTTTTCACAAAGAATTTTCTGCATATTTTCATATCCTTTGAAAGAAAAGTCTTGAGCAACAAGTCTTAGATATTTGTGAAAATTCTCATTGAAAAAGAAGATCAATCACAACATTGATAAACATTGTATACACTGTTACAAACTCATTACAAAATCAGATTTTATTTATTTTCCCTTACTATTCAGGATTGTTGAAAGCAAGTGTGTGCATTGAAGATGTTTGTTCTTCCTACATTTAGTGTTTAAATCTTAAAGGTGTTTAAAAGTCTTTGATCTACCTATAGGTTAGAAAGAAAGTTGTACATTGATGCTAACTATAGTGAAATCTCTTTCGTGTGAAAGGGGACTGAAGTACCTTCGAAATGTGAAGAGAATTAGAATATTTCTCTGTATTCTTTACTTTCTGCACTTTACCGCTTTCATATCCTTATCATATTTCAAAAAAGTAATAAATCAGTCTATAAAATCAAAAAATTTCAAAGAATGTATTTCACTCTCTCTTCGATACAATTCAGACTATCAATATATTCATTATCTTCTTTTGCTTGAACGTAGGGCTGGAAATGAGTCGAGTCGAGTCGAACTCACCTCAGCTCGGCTCGACTCGTTAAGAATTGTTCGAATTCGAGTTCGAGTTCGAGTTCGACACGAACTTTTTTTTAAGCTCAAACTCGACTCGTTATAAGTTCACGAACAGTTCGGTTCGACTCGTTAGGTTCATCTCATTAGGTTCAGCTCACATGGTTCACGAACTTAAAAACTATTTTTTTAAATATATATATTTTTTAGTATATTTGACATTTTAAATAAATATATATATTTTAAAATAAAATATTAAAATAAAATAAAAGTTATCATATTGAAATTTAACTTTATCTTCGAAATCTACTAATTCAAAACCTACACAACTTTCAAGAGATACATTTGAGAGTCTAATTCAAAAACTAATAAATTGAAGATTAAATTTGTCTAAGATTTGAAGTAAATATTTAAACCTAATCTTAAGGACAGTATAATTCTTTTCATATGTAATCGAGTTGACTCATGAACCTAACGAGTCGAACTATGTATAGTTCAAGTTCAGCTCATTTAGTTAACGAACTTAATTTTTCGCTCATACTCAACTCATTTGGTTCATGAACCTAGTTCAACGATTTAATTGTCGAGTCGAATTCCGAACTATCTTCGAGTTGGTTTGGTTCATTGCCAGCCCTACTTGAACGCAAAATTTTATTTGGTTTATCCATGTGATTAATTAGATGATTGGAAGATATAGGTTTATCCATATCAAATAAAATAAAAATAAATAAAAAGCGGGAAGTAGGGTGTGTACGTGGAAGCACCGAATTCATGATTTATTTGTGGATTGATTTCAAAGTTACGTGGTCGAAATGATCGGTTTGAAGATATGAGGAAATTCCAATTGGGATTACAGAACAACACACACTCGGGCCGCTTCATTGAGCAATAACAATGACCGCCTCGCCCTCAACGTTTATTGTCTACTCGAATCACCCTACCACCACTACTCTCCGAACCTCTAAAATCAATTTCTTCGCTAATCCTTTGCGTAACCATCATCGCCGCTTTCTACTACTAACTCCTAGGGCTACTGCTCCAAATAACGACGATGATAAACGACAGCAGTCGCTTAGTCTTGACGACGTCAACCCGGTCGGACTCGGTCGAAGATCGCGACAGATATTCGATGATGTTTGGAGAAAATTCTCTGGATTGGGTCAGATTTCTAGGACTATCCGCACCGATGATCAGGAAACCCTAGATGCCCTTCTCGTCCGTGAAGGTCCCATGTGCGAGTTTGCAGTTCCGGGCGCTCAGAATACAACTGTTCTCGTTGTTGGTGCCACCAGCCGCATCGGCCGCATTGTTGTTCGTAAGCTCATGCTCAGGGGTTACACCGTCAAGGTCCGATTTCTCACTAAGAAATCGTGTATAACACTTTCAAAACACATTGCTAATCAACTTTTTTTTTCCAATAATAAAGGCTTTGGTTAGGAAGGCAGATGAAGAGGTGGTAGCGCAGCTTCCAAGGTCAGTAGAGATAGTGATTGGGGATGTTGGCGATCCTGCCGCTGTCATGGCTGCTGTACAAGGCTCTAACAAAATTATATATTGTGCCACTGCCCGCTCTACTATTACTGCTGATCTCTTAAGGGTTGATCATCAAGGAGTTTATAACATTACTAAAGCATTTCAGGATCATAATAATAAATTGGCTCAGTTGCGAGCTGGCAAAAGCAGCAAAAGTAAGCTTACGCTTGCTAAATTCAAAACTGAATCTTCACTCGATGGATGGGAAACTCGCCAAGGAACTTACTTCAAAGATGTAGCTGCCACAAAATATGACGGAGGGATGGATGCCAAATTTGAGTTCACTGAGAATGGAGAAGCTGTTTTCTCAGGTATATGTCCAGGATATCAATGAACACCACCACCAGGTTTTGCAAGATTATTGAAATCCACGAATCTATTTTTACCCCTCCTATATTTTAATTTTAATTTTAATTTTAGGGTATGTCTTAAGTAGAGGTGGCTATGTAGAACTGTCAAAAAAGCTTTCTCTACCTCTGGGCTCCACTCTTGATAGGTAATCTAGAATAGTTTGTATTTTGTATATATATGAATTGCTATCATAATGAGTTCATCCCTCATGGTAGGTATGAGGGCCTGGTTATCTCTGTTGGTGGCAATGGAAGATCTTATGTATTAATTCTAGAAGCTGGTCCTTCGGCGGATCTAAATCAGAGTAAACTGTATTTTGCAAGATTTAGTACAAAAGTGGGATTTTGCAGGGTAAGAATCAATCTCTCTTTAGTGGCGCTATCACTTAACCATTCCAATTAGGACACTCTTGAAATTTAATTATTTTGTTACTGCAGATGAGAGATTTATCTTTATTACTATGACAGGTTAGACTGCCATTTTCATCATTCCGTCCTGTACAACCAGATGATCCAGTTTTAGACCCTTTTCTTGTACATACATTAACAATACGGTTTGAGCCTAGAAGACAGGTTATCTCCAATTCCTTAATGTTTCCGATTCTTTTACTTAAACTTGACTTCTGTTTTTGGACCTTGCACTTGTCTTGTCTCCATCTTTATAATATAAATAACATTTTTATAATATCTTTCCACAACAACTTTCCCTTGTTTGATTTAAAAATATATGGATAATGGGTGAGACAAAAAGGCCCTAGTGATGCAGAAAAATCTATATTCTTCAGTTACTATTATATTGATTTAGTGCAAGGTCATCTAAATTGAAATCTATGCAGAAAAATCATGAGACAAAAAGGCCCTAGCAATGCAGAAAAATCATGAGATTAAATCTAAATTGAAGATCAAGATGACCACCAGGATAAAATGAAGATGAAGATCATAACATATGAAATATAGAAAATTGAAAGAAATATGAACACCAATGTAGATGAAAACATATGTAAGGGAGAAGACGTTAGAACTTCAAATATCTGATTAAAATACTATTTTAGTGCGTTTTAAAAGCTATTTTCTTACAAAAAGACACAGGTGTGCTGTTTGCAATGTAGTTGGGTTCAAGAATTGTCCGGAGTGGTAAAGGTGTGTTGAAGGAAATCAAACAGTTTTTTGTGGGACACATGTCTGGTGTTTATGGCACGTGTCATCTTGGTGTTAGTGTCTGAATCGAGTCAGACACCCTAAACCCAGAAGTCTTGGTGCTTCATAGCTCACAAGGACTCGGGATTCTTTGTTTTCGGTGCCCTTAACTCATCCAAGTAAGGGTGAGTGTGATAGGTGCACTGATCCATATTGACACACACATCTACTCGATAGGACCACTTCCACCTTTGCTTTTAAACACTTCCAAAATATTAAATTTGAAAGAAAGCTAATAGACATTTTGTAGAGGCGTTTATGCAATAAATATTCTAAATTTCCTAGTTAGTTACAAAGAAGTTGGTCAGCTACATATATAACTGAGCTGACCTCAACCTGCATACCCCGAGAGTTATCCCACACTAATTTATGAGTTTGCATTACTAACTTCTACACACTGTAGCTTGTCATGCAAGCTACCTTTATAATATGAAGCTTCTCTTGCAAGTTGTCTGAACAGCTTGCAGAGACTAGCTAACTGATACGTATATTCTCAATTTCTCATATACATCCCTATCGCCTTGCTTGGATGCCACTGTCCAGAATGTGTCTTTTGACATCCTCCAAATCATCTTTTGCAGTTGGCAAGAACATCAAAGGCTTTCATATTGCTGGCTCTATAGTGTTAATTTGTCAGACAAAATTTTACGAACTTTCAGACTTCAAGAATTTGTAACTTGCATCTGCCATTGTAAGCATGTGCACATCACCTGCGAGGAAACCATATTTTCCATCGAGGCACTGAACCTCAACCTTGAGAGCATTAGAAGGTCTCCCATACATAACCAAACAAATTTGGAAAAACTATTGCCAAAGAAGTCATTCAGACCACCGCCGCCATAAAATCCTCCTAGACTGCCACCACCTGGTTCACTGCCCCGCCCCCACCAAAAGGTGCTTCCTGGGCCGCTTCTCATCACACCCAGTCCATGTAGGCACTGCCGTTGTTGTCGCCCACACCTGGTCCATCACTGGACTGCTGCTTGCTTCCACGTGTTGTTGTGCTCCATTAGGAATACGGAAGGAAATCTTAAGGTTGTAAAATCTGGCTCTCAGATACAATGTAGAAAGTAATGGAATAGTACTTTCACTCTTTATTACTATTTTTTTGGACTTTTTATGAAGGAAAAGTGATTACAATTGTAATTGTCTCATTAATCAGGACTAATAATGACAGAATCAAATAAAAAAAACTAACCCAAGAACACTTGGATGAGATGGCGGGGTCTCTTCCAGCTTAACTAGAGGTTTTGGATTCGAACCCAGTCCTGGGCACGCAGCAATGTTAAAACTCTTGATGAAGAGCTTTGCCGCCTATTGTGGTCCTACGCGGCTCCAGTGATTAGTCTCTGCAGTTGCTCACAGAGGATACCCGGTTTATATGAAAAAAAAAAATACAACAAAACCACAGCGAATCAAGTTATATATATTATTCCCGATTCTCCTACTAGGATAAATCATGAAATTGCGGTTCTTTGGTTTAACATAGTTCAGAAGAAAAAAAAATTTTGAGCGGTATTTTTTTTAATGTAGTTGGTCTTAGAAAGATTTAGAAATTAAATAGTTGGATAAAAACGTGATATATGATAGCCAATTTCATTATGAAGACAGTTCTCATTATGATGTTTGATCCAATTTCATGTAGCCACCTCATTTAGTGAGATAAGACTTGATTGTTGATTGTTGTACTTGAACTTTTAAGTTTCACCCTTCATTTTGAATAGAATCTTTAAAATTAAGATCCCCTATTTCCTTGCTTTTGTTTACACGACTTTTCCCCCCTCTTTTTTCTGCCTGTGTTATTATATTATTTAAAATAGGGTATAGTTGCTGTGTGCTGATCCTACATTCACTCTTGTTTCAGAGGAGTATTGAAGTTAATACGGCAAAGAACCAGGATATGAGAAGCTTTAAGCTAATATTGGAATATATAAAAGCCTTGCCTGTAGGTTCTTTCATGCAATTTTTTCTTATTCTTGCATAAACTACGACAATGTAGATTATATGCTTGCCTAATGTTCACAGTATATATGTACTGTAAAATGACCTAGTTCAAGTGTAGATTACAATCACAACTGTTCAGTCGGATGAGGAGGATAAAATATTTATACCAATTTTATCTTATTTAGTTAATAAAGTGCAAGATATCAAGGCAACAACAGTATGGGAAACAAAGAACGACACTTGTTTATTTATTTTATTAAGATCATTGATTTTCTATCTTCTAAAAGATGTGGTTATTCTTATAAATGTAGCAATGTCTTGTGATTTATAATTCTTTACTGAAATCCTTGAAGTCCTTTAATGTTGTTATGTTACTTGATGCTCTTTGAAATATACTTTTTCTCCTTTGACATTATTTCTTTGGCATACTATATTTCTTCTTCATGATTATTTACCTTTATTCATTTGGAGTATGAAACACTCAACTTTTCCTATTGATAGTTTTCAATTTATAATAGTAGTTAGGTTTGGCAACCGTGTAATTCTTGCAATTCTAGTCCAATTGTTGACAACTTGGACAAGCTTTTATTAAAACTGGCTTTCCGCAATAATAATTTATTGACACTCTTTCGTTTAGGTATATTGATTGATATTATGGAGCAAGTTATGAAGGGAATTATGGTCATCATCATCAAATCTAAATTATTTATTTCAAGAATACTGTTATCGTTTGTTCAGTTTGTTGGCAGTGTGAAAATACTTGTAGAACAAACATTCTTTCATTGTTTGCTTACCTGCTTGATTCCAGTAAAGTGAAAATAGAAAAGAACACGGCTTAACTAGTCACCTGGATGATGTATGTCCGATTGTTCTGCAGTAGTGCTGATGATACTTATAATCCTGATGTAAATTTTGCATGTGAATATGCTGCAGACCGGACAAGAAACTGATTTTGTCTTAGTTTCATGTACTGGCCTAGGTGTTGAGCCTTCCAGGCGAGAGCAAGTTCTTAAAGCCAAGAGGGTAGGTTCCTTTCTTTGTTTAGTTTCTTTGACATAGTTGAGAACATCGGCGGATCTTGAGATTTTTTTTGGGGCGGATCTTGAGAAAATATATATAAATTGTTTTAAAAAAGTAAAATAAATTGTTAGTTGATGTGGTGATTATTTTATTATTTAAATTTGACGAGGGTTCTACTCCTGACTACATCATTTTTAATAAAAAAAATACAAAATTGGTGGAACCAGGAGTCAAATTCCGCGGAAAAAAAAAGTAACCTTTTCCACTTGGTCATATGAAGTTGAGGGGTGCCATGAATCCCTCCGCCCCTATATAAATCCGCCACTTTTGATATTGATTCTTTTTTCTGTATGTTGTTTTCCTTTTTGGTATGTTTGGTCACCTTAAAACCAAATTCTTCAGGCAGGTGAAGATTCCTTGAAAAGATCTGGCCTTGGGTACACGATAGTTCGTCCGGGTCCATTGCAGGTAAAGTTACTTTTGTTTTGTGCTGGTAGAATTTGTACTTGAACATGCATCAAATTGATTTTTAAGGGCTTAAGATTGTAAAATTTTGTTCATAGTCAATGCCCTGATTTAGTTGCATCAATTACCTCTGGATGATGTTTATTTGAATTTACCTTTATTATTTTATTTAGGTTTTAATTTTGCAATAATGCTCTCTATGAGATCATTTTTTAAAAATAATTTTCTAGGAGATCTTTTATTGTGATTTGTTATTTAGGGGAACATAAAAATAGATGGTGAATAATGAAAGTTGAATTGCATCTCCCTTAATTGAGAAAATACAGAATTGGTACACTCTTATACGCACTAATGAATCTATCCTAATTACAGAATTACAATAGAATAAAAAAAAATCTATAAACAGTTGTGGTAGAAGTTACAACAATAAAGAAGAAATAATTTTCTTAATTAATTACACTAACACTCTCCTTCAAAGTTGGTGAGATGATACCTACCATTCACAGCTTGCAAGTAAGATCTTGAAAGCTCAATGTAGTAAATCCCCTGGTCAAATTATTTGCCAATTGAAATCCACAAGTATGTGAGTTGTAGTTATTAGACCTTCATATAATTATTATTTTTTTGGTTAAGTAGTCTAGAGGCTGGAGTCCATTTTATTAAAGATAAACAACTGGGATGTCGCGGGTTCGAACCCGCGTCCCTGCACCCAATGTCCCTATACAGCTACCAACAAAGTTGTCTTATCGGGACCTCCATATAATCTTATCTTGATGATGTGTTGGCCAATGCTAAAAGCAGACTAATTATCACAGTAATCTCATAGGTTGTTCTTACTTTAATATGGGGTAATCATAACATCTCACCAATGAAGCACAACAACGATATACAACGATATCTTTGGTCATTGAAAAATATAGGATACAATACGTTTAAGATACGTATAAAAAAGTTAAAATTAGCTTTGAGTTAAAATCATAATCATTGTTTAACAAAAATCAATTGAATTTGCAAAATTTTATAACTCGTAAAGTAATTATGTGAAAAAGAAATCAATCTTAAAAATGTTAATCGTGAAACAATATTAAAGGGGTGAATCACAAATTACATAGGAGAGAGAAAAGTAATTAAGGAGGAGAAAGCTTCATTATTGCCATAGAAAAATGAACAATCATGAGAGGTAGTTAAAGTTGTGAGAAGAGTAATTAAGGAAGGGAAAGTTTGATTAATGTTCTAGAAAAATGAAGACTCAGAGATAAACAAGCCGTATCTGTGGTGTATTGCAACAAGTTGCTGTCATATCGGGATGTATCTGTATTTTTTTTTAATAAAAAATAACGATACTCATTCGATACATATCAGAGTGTATCGTCATTGTATATCACATACCCCATACCTAACGAGTCTTGCTCTGCACTTGATCTCGAAACAACTTTATGTCATACTTCTCCATGTCACCGAATTCCCTCCCAAAAGCATAAATTATGTTGAAGTAGACCTCTTACCTACTATGTATTCCACGCCGTCAGCGTCTGCATATACCTCATAGGAAAGTTTTCATTCTTCCTCGAGTAAAAGTCCTCTCTTCTCAAGCTTGCCTTTAAATACTGAAGAATCTCGTTCACTAACGGTAAGTGCCCTTCTTTACAAAAACAGCCCAGATCAGAGCATTTTTGGTCACCACTCCCTTATACTCATGCATTTTCTTTAAAGAAAAAAGCAAAGCCAAAACATCTAATAATATATGAGGTAAAGGAAAGGGAAAATGTAGAGAGAAAACATATATGATTCGGAGGGTATCTGTAAGTCCTACCAATTGGAAAAAAAAAAAAACTAAGGGGCATTGAAGAGACCAATTTGGATGATATCGCATTTCTAATATTTAAGTAATGTTAATTTCGGGAATGTATTTATAATTATATGAACCCATATGCCCCCCTCTAAATCCACCCAGTATTAGAGGGGAGCATAGAGTGAGATGAGATTTTGCTGCCTTCCCCTTGGTATACCACTATACCCCAAACCAAACACTAAGTTGGTGGGAAAATATAATATAGTGATTTTTATCTTATCAAATATCTTGTATGTTTTTCTGACAGGAAGAACCTGGTGGACAGCGTGCTCTAATATTTGATCAAGGAAACAGAATATCTCGGGTTAGTGTTTTCTATTCTTTACTATCATCATGGAAAGCCTATTTCCCCACCATATTTATTTCAAATACTTAACTTTAATAATAATAGTATATTCAAATACCCGTGAACAATTTTTCATTATTGGAATAGCTGATCTGACTATAATACCAAATGTCATAATTTATAGGGCATCAGCTGTGCTGATGTGGCTGATATATGTGTGAAGGCACTCCATGATACAACTGCAAGAAACAAAAGCTTTGATGTGAGTAAACTGCTTCGCTGTGAAAAATAAAAGAGAACTTAAAAAGAAACTTAACCTATTCAACCTTGTCTAGGTATGTTACGAGTATGTTGCTGAGGATGGGAAGGAGCTCTATGAGCTGGTATGTGAAAAACAACACTGAAAATAAACATTTCCTTTTGATCTAGTCTGCATTCATGGAAACTGGTTATTTTTGTGTCTGATTAGGTTGCCCATTTGCCTGACAAAGCAAATAACTACCTGACACCAGCTCTCTCTGTCTTAGAGAAGAATACCTGAACATCCCTGGCCGAGACAACAAACCTCCTACAAGTAAGGATCCATAAAATTTCTTCTACTACTTCATAGCTGCATCAAATGGAATGTAACTATATATATAAGCAACCTAAAACTTTGACTGATAAATTAAATAAATTTCCAATTTCATCCTTGGATTTTGGAAAATTAAAATTATACAAAATATTGATTTCAATAATTAAATTGTACAAAAATATTGAGAATACTTAAGAGTATCAGAAGATACTTTGGTTGTAGAAGGAGAACCTTTTCTTAGCTGTAATATTGTGACAACTTCTCAATGATTCAGAACTTGAAATTTTCTCAAGTATATAGAAATGAAGTATTGAAAATAGATGAGAAAATCAGAGGATAAATGATTTACATCTTCTGCTGAAACTTGAAGATTGTTCGACCTTCTTTCAAACTTGTTGTGCTTCTCGACTAGATAGAATTAATTGTGAGTCAGATAGATCATTCTCGAGTCAGTACTAGAATTATCCTTCTTGAACATGGACTTTTTCATTCGCTTCTTGACAGCAACCTTCTTGACTTGAGCCTTCTTCACTTGCTTCTTGACTTGAGCCTCCTTGACTGCAGCCATAGTGACTCCAGCTTTCTTGGTCAAATGAGAAGTTTTCTATACATTGAATTGATCTGATACTTGTAGGAGTGAATTTCATCTTGTTCTTATATAATCAGTCAAGCACACAGCAGAACACTTAAAGATTTAGTTCATAGGCTTTGCTGTCACTAAAAGTATTATATTTAGATATAGGTAATCATTCCTTGGTTGGGTTCGAGTGCTCACTGAATTGTCAAAATATAATACTTTTTCCATCTAAGAGGTGGTCACCATCAACATCTTAGTCGTCACCACCGTATTATTTCCGTTGAATTTGTGAATAACTGTCACTTAGTGCATGTAAAATATATTGGAAAATATTTGTGGTGGTTGATTGATTTTGTTGAGCTCCGACTCATTTGCAGGTCTTTTTCAGGATGGGTCAAGTGCCTCGTACCACCTTGCACATTGGTACATATAGTGTCATGTTGAGACTCATCTATTGGAAAATTTATGTGAATTCCATTGACTGTTTTAGTTTATGCTTTGTACAAAAAGTGCCCCCCAAAACTGGACTTGTTATAGTATTTGTTATTATGATTATTTGTTCACATAACATGTTTCTATTCATTTAAATTATAGCAATTAGTCCTGTTAAGGCAGTCTAGTTGGGAGTTGTGTATAGACATCAAATACAGGTGTGCGAGTTTGAATATGCGACATACAGCAACCACAACAGCAGAATCGAATCAAAATTCACACACTCAATTACAGTAAATACACGACACGAAATTCCCTCAAAAAGAACTCGAAATATATCGAATGGAGTATTTTTAATGTGCTGCTTTGAAGAGAAATACGCATGCGGTCATCAAAGCAAAGCAAAGCAAATCCAATCCTCTCATCTTCTGTAGGCAAATTTGGTAAAACAGAACAAATGTAGTATTGTTTTAGCAACTTGGAGGAATTGAAACCTCATGATAGTGAGCAAAACAGAGAAACAAAATAACAAGAGAATGAAAAAAAAACAAAGTTGTACTGTATCCATAAAAATATACTCTTCCCCACCAATCCTGATTGAAGAAGTTGAAGTTCAAGATGTACAACAAGGCTTGTTTGTACTGGCCATTGTTGTGTGTTCTGAAATGGTGTTAAGGGTGGTCGGAATCCGGTTGTTATCGGCGGTGCTCAAAAGTTATAACGGTTGGAGTGTGAGGAGGGTCGGGTGTTGGTGGTGGGAGCAAAGGATTGATTTTCGGTTTGGTGATGTATGGCAGTTTGGGGTTGATGAAGGGCGGAGGATCGGGTGTTGGTGGTGGGAGCAAAGGATTGATTTTCGGTTTGGTGATGTATGGCAGTTTGGGGTTGATGAAGGGCGGCCCGCGGCGGAGTGTACGGAGGAAGCCGGAGGGAAGGTTGAGGCGAGGCGAGGCGATGGAGAATTGAGGCGAGGCGAGGCGATGGAGAATGAAATGGGTATCCTTTTGTTAGTTTTTATTACAGAGAATTTTTGAAAAAAGATGGAGAGGAGGTTTTAACGAGGGTGAATGGATTTGCAGCTTCTCTTTTTAGTTGAGAGAGGAGATAGATTCCTCAAAACGTGAGACCATAAATATCCATCGTAACTCTTTGGTTCTTCAAATAGGGTCTATTTAATTTTTTATATTATATGACACTTTTATATTTTTTAAACAACTCTATTGCATTTCTCAAATATTCATATAATCCATCAAAAACATTAAAATGAATTTCACAATATATCCCACATTTATATCTTATAAAAATATAAATAAATTAATTTAAATTCATATATATATATATATATATATATATATATATATATATATATATATATATATATATATATATATATATATATATATATATATATATATATATAAATATTTTAAAAATCGAATCGAACCGAAAATCAGATATGTAACAATTTTATTACATTTCTCAAATATTCATATATATATATTTATCAAAACTTAACACATATTCAACAATCACAAAAAAAAATTCGTATTTTTTTACAACTATACAACCTTCTAAGTTTTGTCACTTCGTTATAGTTTTTCTTTCAACTACACTCTATCATGATCACACCGTCTCTTTCAAACATAGTCACGTTCAGTTCAATATTGATTGTCGTTCAAGTCATTATTATTTGTTGTTGTCAACTATGACTTGTTTGTCATAATTCAACTCAAATTCGTTTTTTGTTGTTTAATTAAATATATTGTATTGTTTATTTTTGGTATTCTATCTTATTTAATTTAGGTATTCTTAATTATTTGAACTTTATTTTAGTTATTATGTTTTATTATTTTAGTTTTTGTTTGAATTAATTTTATTTATTGATCTTACTTGATCAGAAGGGAATCAGCGACCTGCCACGCGTCGTTGATCTGACAGCTGTTCACCGAAAGTATGAAAGAGGAGGGGGTGTACCTGAAACACACTACGATGCCAAAGTAAGTGACGAGTAGAGTGAGAGCAAATACATAGAGAGAGAGAGAGAGTAAGAAAGTTAAGTTATCTGACCCTCTAGTGAAGCGGGTATTTATAGTGAGTCCACAATGCAGGGCCAACGGTTATCTTGCGTTGGGTTGGGTTGCCAGGCCCAACGTTGGCAACTGCTAGGGCTGACGTGGTGTCGTGAAGACCAGCACGTGGTCTTCGCCCTAGGGTAATTGTTCTGCGCTATCTGGGAGGAGGAAGACCGAATCTCTAGGAAGTGGGTAGTTACTTTATGACATGTCTCTACGTGAGAGACACATGGAGAACGTGGGGGAGCCCCGCGGAGCTCCCCGGGCAGACTGGGCGCTGCCCGGCGACGGGGAAGAAAGAGGCTGGTCGATCAGCTACGAGGGTCCTGTCCGACGGCTGTTGGCCTATGCCCGACGGGGAGAGTGTTGTGCCCGACGGATCTTCTGCCCATCCGTGAGGTCCTATTGGGCCCAACTCAGTGGGGTTTGGGCCTGCTTGACTGTGGGTTAAGTGTTGGCCCAGTCCATAACATTTATTTTATTATAATTCTTTAATTTTTCAAATTATTCTTAAATGAAGGTTGCAATAAAATATACAGCTATGCTATTTTATTATATGTACTATCGATATTGTTGTGTTAAGCTTGTAATGAATTTTTTGTATATTTATTTTATTAAATTGTGGACATATGATTATGCGTGACATATCTATGAAATTTAGTTTCTTTTATTAGTTTATTCAATAAACGGTTAGACCGTAAATTTAACCGATTCAAGTTTAAGCGGTTAAACCAATTAAACCTTAAACTAAAAGTTTTACTAGTTCATTCTCCGATTCGATTTTTAAAACATTGATTTAAATACATTAAAAAATTATATCTTTAAAATAAATTAAAGTAAAATGAATATATATTAAAAAACACAATACATGACACAAATAATTTATTAAAAAAAATACATTAAAAAAACATAAACAATTTGTAATTGTTATTATTCTCCTGTCCATAATGTAGTCATATATGTTCTATTAAGTCTTGTTGTAGGTGTTGATGAATTTATTTATCACGAATATCAAATCTTCTACGTAGAAACTCTTGAAAATTAATGTTAGACTCATTCGATATTATTGTCGCGTCATTGTTCAAATGATCATAAAAAAAATCAAAATTTCCACCGCAAATGGCACGTTCATCTTCAACAATCATGTTGTGTAATATGATGCATGTATTCATTATGCACTGGAGTGTGTATAAGTGCCAAGATCGTGCTAGGTTACGAATGATCGCAAATCGGGATTGGAGAACTCCAAATGCTCGTTCAATATCCTTTCTTGCCCCTTTTGGATGTTGGGCAAACAATTTTCTCTTATCCTCTTGTGGCATTAGGATACTTTTCACAAATGTGCCCCATTCAGGATAAATACCATCCGATAGATAATAGCCCTTTTTGTATTCAGTATGATTGATTATGTAATGAACTTCGAGAGCTCGTCCATGCATACCAAATCCATAAGTCTTGTGAAGTCACTGCTTCAAGCATAACAGTTGCCTTGCCATGATTGCCTTGAACGTGTTGGTCTTTCAATGCAACTGCACAATTTTTTCATTCCCAATGCATACAATCAATGCTCCCTAACATACTTTGAAATCCTTGTGCTTCCCCCATTTGCATTAGGCATTCAATGTCTTTAGTGTTTGACCTTTGCAAATATTGTACCCCAAAGATGTTAATCACTCCCCTTGTATACTTATTAACATATTTTAGTGTCGTGGTTTCACCGATTCTCAAATACTCATCCACACTATCAGCAGATGCTCCATATGCCAACATACAAATAACAAATGTGCATTTCTGTAATGGTGAAAGACCTGATCTACCGGTTGCATCAACCCTCATTCGAAAATACTCATAATGCTAACCCAGAGCTTCAACAATATGAAGGAACACATATTTATGCATTCGGTACCTTCGACGAAACTGGTCATTCGTGTATACCGGAGTTTTTGAAAAATAATCATTGAACAATCAATCATGTCCCTCTTCACGATTCCTCTTTATGTTCCTTCTTTGACGTCTAGGCCTTTTAGAGCTTGGGACTTCTTTTCCATAAACAACCTCACAAGTTCTTCATCCATATAATCCATGAACATTTTTGCAATGTGGGAGGATTGGAAGGATCCATGTGAAAAGAAGTTTGATATTTAGTAGAAGATAATAACAAATTGTAGAGAATGAATGAGGTTGAGAAGGACTATGAAGCATAGAGTGCATGTTAATATTATTTACAGGACTAGTTTGTAACAACTAGTTTGAATAACAAATAGTTTGAATAACGACTAGTTTGAATAATAAATAATTTGAATAACGACTAGTTTGACATTGAATAACATATAGTTTGAATACATAATCAAATTGTAAAAATTCATAATCATATTAATTAAGCCTAAAATATATAATCATACTAATTAAGTCCATATTTTTCTCTAATGATGTTTCACAAGAATTCATGAGCTTGTAGTTGTCTTGTATCCATATTTGATGTATCTTTTGAAAGTATCTGCAAATCATTGCCCTTCAGTATTTCCTCAACACTCTCAACCTTCTTAATCTTTGCATCGACCTTTTTTCTCTTTATCTTGACTTTTTCACCCTTAATGCGTGCATACTTCTGTGCAAACATTGACATCAAATCATTTTTTTAAAGTCATCTTTCAAAGAATCATATTAGACATTAGGAGTAAAAGACATTTCCACAAGCTTTTCTTTCTCTTTTTTTAGATGCCTTTTGACCGATTGGACGACGGGACAAAGTAGGCGATGATGGATCGTATTCACCACTTGTTGGTGTTAGTGGATTAGAATATGAAGAATACGCTTCTGAAGCTGAATTCTTTGTTTTTTTTTGTAGAAGCTTCTGATGAACCTACGAGTCATTTAGATTCATCTTTCAATAATCTCCATGCAACCTCAAATATAAACTTTTCACCTTTATCTTGAAAATATATTTTATATGCAGCTTGCTTGATATTACTCTCGGAACTTTCACTTTGTTGTGTAGTTACAGCTTGCTTATAGCAACCAACAAACTTTTGAACATATTGACTAATTTTGTGCTACCGGCCTTTTAGTTGCATCGATTTTCTCTTTTTATAATTTATGTCACGATGCTTGTTGTAAGCTTCACCAATTCTCTTCTAAAAACTATCTCCTTTTTTATCAACTCCAACAATTGAATCCTTTGAAACGTTGAGTCATGACTGAATGAGAATTTCATCCTCTTTTAGTTGGAACCTTTGTTGATGTGTATTCATAACCGGTGCAGATGCAACTTTTTCACCAAGGTTAATAGTTTCTACGCTACCTTGAATGTAAAATTATGGTGTTTCATGTTCTTGATCATCTGATTGCACACCACTAATACCTATTTGAATCCCATCAAGCATAGTAGGGTTAGTTGGTTGAGATATAAATTGTTGATATTGATATGGATAAAGTGGTGCATAATGTGAGTAATTTCCAAAGTGTGATTTATTTTGTAGATTTGGGATAAAATAAGAATTTTGAACATTTGAGTTTTGATGTGAATTTGAGATAAAATGTGCATTTCTAAAATATGAGTTGCTTTGTTGATTTGGATTAGAAGGAGAACTATTATCATTTTGCATAAAATTAGACTAAGACTTTGGTTGATTAAAATCCATTAACAAATAAATATGTAGAAGAATAAAATTAAAATGAAATAAAATCATTAGATGAAAAATAGACTAGTTGCAAATATAAATTGTAATAAAATTAATAACTATTTATAAGATTAAAAGAAATTACCGTTAAAATTTTAAAAGTAGCCGTTGAAATTTTCTCATGCAATTTTCTATTAGTTGCCAATATTGTAACGTTGGAATAGTAAATAGTCATTGAAATAAATATTGTAACATTGAAACATTATAAAATACCCATTGGAATAAATATTGTAACGTTGGAACATGAAAATAGCTATTAGAATAATTTGTGTTGAAATTTTTATATTGACAATTTACTCAACTGGCAATGAAAAACGCTCATAAACTAGAGCACGATCACAAACCAAAACACGTTTTTCTCAAAATTATCCAACAAATTCTAACATAATGGCATTAAATATTGTATAGAAACAGTACACCCAGACTGATATTTATGCTGTGAGAGGGTTTTCTTTTTCTTCAGAATATTGAGAGAGATGACTCTCTTCAATGCAGCGTTTGGAAGTGTGTCTATAAGAAAAATATTTTTTTCTAATTTCCTTCCATTATCACATGCTGAGAAGGAGGTAAGAGCCATATGGACACATGGCTCTCTCTCATAGGAGAGCTCCTTCATTTCTTCTTTTAATTTTCACTTTCAACCCTAAATTTCCCTCCTCTCTTGATTTCTTATTTTTTCTAATTATTATTCACTTAATTTCTGATTTTTTATTGGTGGAGAGAGTAAATACAAGAATAATGCATTTGAGTCTTTGATCAATTCGAATTTAATGGTCAGGATGAACGTAAAGAAACACAAATTGATAAATAATTTAAAAATACTTATAATGAAGGAAAATCGCGATCTAAAACGTAACCGAAATTAAAATTTTTCTTTAGTAATCTTTACGAATGAGCATGATTAGTGATAAAAACTGTTATCTCTTGTGGTGATTAACAATTTTGATGCAGCTTCGGATGAATGGTCACAAGGTTGAATGAAGAACATCGTCTCTACTCAGCCCAAACGAACAAAGTGCCTTCAATGTCAGTGATTGAAGTGCTAACGGCTACAAATAATGACTTTGAGTGAGAAAGAGAAAGAGAAAAATACAGTCAGAGTTTCACCAACTAAATTTAATCAAATTTTAAAACTTTTACACAAGAGTTTTATTTATAAAACCACTTATGTAGACTGCAAACTAAAAAGTCCAACTTAAATGCACTATTAAATAATAATAATAATAATAATAATAATAATATAATAACCATTACTATAATAAACATATTTTATTATAATAATAATAATAATAATAATAATAATAATAATGATAATTATTATTATTATTAGTGTAACTATAATAATAATAATAATATTATTAACTCTTATTATTAAATATATGATGTTTCATATTTCACTTAAGTACATCATACCTTATAGTATTTCATAATTCTCTTAAGTACACTGTATCTTACATTGTTTCTTATTTATTCTATTTCTCATTAATATGTTCTTATGTGTGTGACCCTGTAGGTTCTCGTGACGTTGACAATTATATTAAATCATATATTTAATATAATAAACAGTGAGCAGTGTCTAACAACACATCAGTGAGCAGTGTCTAACAACACATCATTGCTATCCAAGTCACGAAAATGTCATGTGATTTAACAAAACATTTTTGTGATAGTACTTGTGTGTACAATTTCTCTTTTGCCATTATATCTATATTGAACACAAGGCGTATATCGTGTCATCCTTGTCCAGTTCAATATTGGGCCCTTAGACATGTATCCTGTTATGCAGGATGGACAAATTCCATCTAGGTCATTCATTTCCCTCAGCATGCTTTGTGGAGTACCCATCAACTGTCTTTATGGTCACCCAGTTATAGACAATGTTAGATCAGTGGAGTGTCGCAGAGATGTCCGGGCTAGACCCCGATGTGGCCTGTCACCATCTCACCATCGACCCCTCCGAACAGGTTGTAAAAGACCTTTTAGAGACAAACTTTATATCAAAGGTCAAGTATACCACTTGGATGTCAAATGTTGTACTTGTTACAAATAATAATAGAAAATGGTGCATGTGTGTTGACTATACCGATCTTAATAGGGTCTGCCTTAAAGGCGCATAACTCATTCCCAACATAGATAAACTAGTTGATAATTCTGCCGATTTTAAGTTGCTATCTTTCATAGACGCCTATTCGGGCTATAACCAGATACCGATGGCAAAAAGCGACAAGAAGTACATGATCTTCATGATCGAATCAGACAATTATTACTACAACATAATGCCCTTTGGCCTAAAGAATGTCGGGGCTACCTATTAAAGGATGATGGACAAAGTCTTCCGAGGAGAAATCGGGGACATGCTCGAAGTCTATATGGACAACATGATCATGAAGTCCCACGAGGAATCCGATCACATGAACCACTTGAGGAAGGTCTTCGAGCAAGCCAAGAAGTACAAGATGCGCTTTAGTCCGGAGAAGTGCATGTTTGGGGTACGAGCGGGCAAGTTCCTTGGTTTCTATCTAACCAAACGAGGAATTGAAGCTAACCCCGACAAGTACATAGCCTTCTCCGATTTTCCCACGCCGAACTCAAAAAAGTCCATTCAGTCCCTCAATGGGATGCTCGCATCGCTTTCCCACTTCGTAGCCAAATCTGCCCAACACGCCCTCCCCTTTTTCAAACTCCTCCGCAAGGAAGCCGCATTCGAATGGACAGAGAAATGTGACAAAGCTCTCCTTCACTTGAAGCAAGCCTTATCTGCACCTCCGATCCTTTCCCGTCCATAACATGGGGAAACCCTTTTCTTTATCTCGCTGTTGCAACCGAGGTTGTGAGCGCCACCCTCATTCCTGAAACCCCTGAGGGGCAAAAGCCCATCTATTTCACAAGTAAGGCACTGCAAGGGCCAGAATTACGACATCAACGGATAGAGAAGATGACCCTCGCCCTTATCAATGCTGCAAGGAGATAGAGGCATTATTTTCTAGTCCACATTATTGTGGTACGCATGGACCAGCCCATAAAGCAACTACTGGGCCGCCCAAACATGGCCGGAAGGATGCTCAAATGGTCGCTAAAACTATCCGAGTTTGACATCTGGTACGAGAACAGAAAGACCCTCAAGGCAAAAACACTAGCTGACTTCGTAGTAGAGGTAACCTTGCCCAGCCCACCAAACGAGGGTGCCCCGAGGTGGGTTATATTTGTTGACAGGGCATTCAGCTCGACGGGTAGCGGAGCAGGCGTCATCCTAGAGAACGAGGAGGAAAGGGCATTTTAGTCCACGATGGGACACCTAGGCGATTAGGGTTTGAAAGGGTCAAAGGTGAGGACTATTGACGCAGTGGTCAAACGGCTAGACCTATTCCTTCGGAAGGTTTTAATGGAAGATTATTACATAGCATAATTGGAAATATAGTGAAAATAATGAAAACGGTAAAAAAATGCAAAGCGACGATCACTCGCATAAATTACAACCATAAACCAAAATAAATGCCAGAATAAAAGCGACGATAGCATCGCATAATTACAACCGTAAAAAATAACCAGAATAAAGCGACGATATCCTCGCCTGATTACAACCCAAAAAAAATGAAGTACGAAAAAATAACAAAAGATTAATAATTGTACAAAGGGAAAAAAATAATGTTAGGAATTAAATGGTAATTAGACGATAGTTCGACGGGAATGTCAAGAACTTTTATTTCAGAATCTTTAGGTTAGAAATTAGAATGAAAGTGTTAAAATTTAGTTTAAGAAATATTTTTTTGAGAAAAAATTTAGTGATTAATTTATTTACAAAAATTTGGATTTTAATAAAAAAAGAGTTAAATTAATAAACTTAATAACAAAAAGATAATTTTAATTGCTAATGTTTAAAAAAAGAAAGAAAAGTTTTAATCCTAGAATATAGTTTAATTTTAAGAAAAGTTTTAATTTTAAAATATGCTTTAATTAAGAAATGAGTTTTTAATTTAGATTTTAATTATTAAATATAAAAAATATGGTTTAGTTTATTTTTTTATTTTTTTATTTACCTAAAAAAAAGATGATTTTAATTGAAGGTTTTAACTTCAGCTTAATAATAAGGACATAGTTAATTCTAATTACATAATATATTAATTAATAAATGAAATAAAATAAAAAGGTGATAAATAAAAAACGAAATTGATAAGAAAGGGGGGAGAGGTGGATCGTGTTGCTGTGTTGTTTCTTTAGGGTTTGGGAAAAAACCCTTTCCCTTCTTTAGGGTTTGGGAAAAAACCATTTCCCTTCTTCTTCCCAACCGGCGGCGGCTCCTCCATGACTCTTTTTTGAAACTTTCCTCTTCTCCCCTGCTTCTCCTTCGTCTGTTCATACCTTAAACCAAATAAAACAAAATCAAGCCCATTAATGTCATAATCTTACGTTTTGGGTATTTCGACGGCGAGGTGGTGGTGTTCTTGGCCGGTGATGAAGCTTCTTCTAAGGCTTTTTGCTTGGTTGTTGTCCGCCGGTGGTAGTGAGACTCTAAAGGATCCACGGCCGCCGTTGGATGATCCTTGTTGGTGGATCTTCTGAGTTTTTCTCAAAACTCTCTTCTTCCTCTTTCTTATGACCTGTTCTTGATTTCTGATGTTGATGCAGTTTTCTCCCCTTTTTCTCAAATACAACTTATGTTTATATAGGTATCAAACTACGATTAACTCTAACCTAATGCCCATTTTAAAACCCAACTTAAATAATTATTAAAACTAAATAAAATAAAATAAAATAAAATAAAAATAAACTTAAAACTAATAATTCAATCTATTCATTTATTCTAACTATTTAGACAAAAAAATAAAAATAACCGAAACTCAAATAAATAAAAGTCGGACGCTCAAGTGCTCGAAAAAATAAACCGAGTACACTAAAATGATCAGCGCAAAATATACGACTCAAAAAAATACCGTTTGTCCAGATTTTAAAATAAATTTTACTCGATAAAATGACTTAAATTGTCCAAAATGCGACCGAAAAGTGGTCGAAAAATTTAATTGAACACGCCAGGTTAAACTACGACAAATGTAGATTAATATGACTGACGTTTGCAGGCTCGACTTTAAAATTTTTCGTCCGCTGATTTTTCACAAAGTTAACTTTTAGTTTGATCAATTCGGTTGTAATTCCGACAAGTTTATTTCAGCTGATAAATTGGGTATTATGAAAAATGACAAACATGATATGCTATACAGGCAATGCAAGAAAAATATGAAGGTAAAATTTGGGGTGCAACTGTGGCCCTCCAAGTCCGGGGAGAGTATCAGGTCAAGAACGATAACTTGTCCGAATACCTGATCCTGGTCAAGGAAAAAATGGCAAAGTTCTCCTCCGTGGAAGTAAAACACGTTCCCCGCGAACACAACGTCCGAGCATACATCCTGTTGAAACTAGCCAGCACGAAGAAGAAAGGGGGGAAATCCATCATCCAGAAGATACTCCCACGATCCAGCATCGAGAGAACATCCACGACCCTCGACGTGCACGTCGTCGGACACGACAACTGCTGGATGACCCCAGTACACAACTACCTCACTAAAAACGAGTTGTCATCTGATCCAAAGGAGGCCAGCATAGTAAGGTATAGATCGTGTTCCTACGTTCTGGTCGAAAACAAAATGTACAGACGAGGATTCTTCATACCTCTCCTCAAATGCATCCAAGAGGAGATGGTTGTCCACGTCCTGCGTGAGATCCATAAAGGAATCAATGCCCAACACCTAGGTGGGAGGTCCCTCACAAGGAAAGCTCTGCGAGCAGGTTACTATTGGCCGACCATGCAAAACGACGCGAAAGAACATGTAAAGAAATGCGACAAATGCCAACGCCATAGGTATATGCTCCTGACGCCTCTCAATGAGCTCAAGGCGATGTCCTCCCCGTGGCCCTTCGCCTGGTGATGCCTGGACATCCTGGGACCCTTCGTCGTAGGCTCAAACCAAAATAAATACTTAATACTGGGCGTGGACTACTTCACCAAGTGGATAAAAGTGGAAGCCCTGGCCAAGATAACGGTCCACAACATACTTCGGTTCTGTAACACCCCATTTGAATTATTTAGTCTTTTTATATTTTATTGTGTGCGTAGTGGTTGTGATGTCTTTGCTAAGGGTATGAGGTTACAGTAAGGGTGAGAGGTGACCTTAGGAGGGGTAAGGTGGACCTATAGTAACAATATCAACCAATTAATAAGAATAATAGGAATACTATGGTTATTGATATTATTATTTAACTATTATTGATAATAATATTAATGGGATGGTAGTTATTATTATTATTATTAATTGGATTAATAGAATTAAAATCTGACTAAGGGGGTTAAGAGAGTGTTAATGGAAGAATTAGTCAGTTAACACGTGAAAGAGGAAAAAGGCAGAAAATGAGAACTATGGCAAAAAGGAGCCAATTCTCCATTGCTGTCAAGGAAAAAGCTTCAATCCAAGGTAAGGGGGGAGAATGGATTTCAATATGGGTGATTTAACATGAGAGGGTAGTGAGAGGTCATTTCTCTCGTAGGAATTCTAGTTGTTCTTGCTTATTGGTTCGATTTTCGTAACAGTATGATTTCCCTATAATTGTTGTCATTGTTGCATATTTTGATATGGTGTTGGATGAACGAATCTAGAACTGATCTAAAATTCGTGTGAAAAGTTATGAACATTGTGGTGAAATTATGACAGATGTTAGATCTGAGAATTAAGGGTTTAACAGTAATCAGAAGTAGATCTAATAAATAGAATCTTGAAAGAATAGAAGATAGGATTCATTGGAATTGATTAAAATCTAAGTTTTAGGATGAATGGGAAGGTAGGATGATGGATCTTGAGAGGAAACTCATGGGAATGTTGAGATTTGAGTGTTTTGACAGATCTGCTAGTTATACGTGTATTGGGGGTGTCAATACGTGTATGGGGGGACTTCTCAGGGGTTGTATGCGTAGCGGACATGCCCTGTCCCCAAGGCCAGCACGACCCTCTGGTGATACGTGTACTATACGCGTATCGGCTTGGGCAATACGCGTATGAAGGGTAGTCATACGCGTAAGGGGTTGAAGGAGGGAACTTGGAGAGGTATGGGCCTCTGCCAATACGCGTAAGGGAGTGTCCATGCGCGTATGCTAGCAGAGCAATACGCGTATGGGGAAGGGTGTTACGTGTATGGGCAGGCCTGTGATGACTTTTTCCCATTTTTGTGATTTCTGTCCAGATTTCGCTTGGAACGCAATTCTGTTTATTCGGTAGGATTATTATGACTAAAATGAACCTAAGGAAGATTAGTAATGAATTTAATTAGGGAGAATGTGGAAAATTACATTTTTTCCCTTATGGGAGTGTTTTGATGGGTGTGAGCCATGATTGTCGAAACTAGGCAATCTTGTGCGATTGCGGTAATTCTCGAGAGGATTACGATGAGTGGATGGATCGTGTGGATCATTGATGATCGTTATTATGCTTGAATTATTATATTGCATTATTGTGTTGTCATGCATTTCATGCCATGTGTCTTGTGGAGATAGCTAGGTGGAAATCCATGATGGGTGCCTAATTTCATTCGGACTTCGTGTGGAAGTTGTTGTGGAGATAAGTTGTAGTTCAGAGGAACGTATACGACTTATCCGGATTCCGACAGGAATCGGGTTCTCGGGTGAACCGTATGTATTTGTGTTGGTACCACATGCATTGTATCGAGTCAGTGAGTCACATTACATATTTGTATTTGAGTATGGGCTATTAATGTCGAGCAATTGAGATGGTATGTGTATGTGCGTTGTATGTGTATGATTATATGTGTGGTGTGTAACTACTCCTTAGCATGTGTATTTCACCGCTTATTTATTGAATGTAGTTCTCACCCCTTTTCTGTTTGTTGCGTCTGTGCTCCTTGGGGAGTGCAGATGACCAGGTACCTAAGTAGTGCTCGAAGTGTGTTACTATTTGATTGTGTCCTAGGAGTCGCGCTGATACGTAACATGGGATGACAGGATTACATTATGTTTTGGTTATTTTCTTGATTAATTGTTACGTATCTTTTATCTGTTGGATTAATGATGTATAACCACCTGTTATGGGGATTATGTTTAAACATTGATTTTATCCCGCTGTTTAATTGAAAGCTAGACAGTATTGGTTTATTTAAAATGAATGAAGTGACTTAGTGTGACATCCTACGTGTTTTGAAAACTCTGATGTATTTTCTTTAATATTTCTATAATACGCGTACGGGGTAGAGTGAGGTGTTACAATTGGTACCAGAGCAGGTCGGTCGGTCCGTCCAGTGTTGTAGTAGAGTCTGACTATAGGATGTTTATAGTCATGTGTTTTTCTAACCTATGTTTTCGTGGATGTTGAGGAGTATGGCTGGTAGGAATGATGTTGCGATGGCTGTTGCGTTACAAGCTGTGGCGCAGGCAGTGGAGAACATTGGTCAGAATATCAATCGGAGTGCTGGAAACGGAGAGTTCCATAATTTTGAGAGGTTCTAAAATAACAAGCCACCTAATTTCGAAGGCGGACATGATTCAGATGTAGCACAGAAATGGCTGAAGGATATTGAGAAGATCTTCAGAGTAATGGGATGCTCAGAGGATCAGAAGGTACAGTTTGGTACCCATATGCTGAAAGGTGAAGCTGAACACTGGTGAGACAACACTCACCAAAGATTGGAAGCTGGTGAGGGTCCCATTAATTGGACAGTGTTCAGGGCAGAGTTTCTAGAATGATATTTTCCAGAAGATGTTCGCAGAAAGAAAGAGATTGAATTCATTGAGTTGAAGCAGGGGAACATGACGGTGGCAAAGTATGCGATTAAGTTCGACGAACTGGTAAAATATTGTCCTCATTATAATACTGATGCAGTTATGAGTTCGAAGTGCATCAAGTTTGAGAATGGGCTGCGTCCCGAGATCAAATTAAATTTTTTTTTATCTTTTAATTTGTATAAGGTTTATTTATTTTTTAATATTGATAATCAATCATTTGTTTTAATGTATGAGATGAAATCAGTTATCTTCGATTGTGGATTTTTATTTCGAGATCAATGTGATATGTGCCTGTTTTTTATGTTGTTCTTTTTGCGTTATTCCGTATCCAAAACCGCATGCAAAGTTTTTCATATATAATTTAGGTTGTGATTATCATTATTATTGAATTACTTTATTTTATATAATCATATCAGTTTCAGTTTTTTCATGTGTGGAAAAAACTGCATAATGCTTCTAGAGGTGACGGTGAAATAATAATAATAATAAAATAATAATTTTCTAAGGCAATTAATAGTAACATGCAGTAAAAAAGAATGTTTTTACTTTCTTAAGTTTTGTATCACTACCTGTATGCTTAACTTTACTTATTTATTAAAATAAGTAATTTTAATAAATAAATTAATAATTTTGATACGTGTCTGTGATGGTAAACATATGATAATTATAAGATTTCAAATCTAAAGAGGGATTTATCATTTGACTTTTTTTATTATCAGTGTTTGAACGTTACAACAAGAGTATCACTAGCAGTCAATTTTATTGTCCAAAGACTTGATATTGATGGTGCACTATGTATCTTGAGATGACTTGTGCCATAACTTGAACATGCTGGTAATTAAGTTTAAAAACAATTGTGAATATATTTATAATGTTTATTATATTCTATTTTTCAGCTACAATTGCTTTAATATATGTTAATATGAATAAGTTTCATGTCCTTTATGGGATAAATTTTAAGGACTGGAATGAGAATATGGAAATTGTTCTTGACTGCATGGATCTTGACCTTGCATTAGACATGGAGCAACCACCTTCTCCTACGAAATTTAGTACCTCTTAACAGAGGAAAATTATGAGAAGTGAGATCGCTTCAATCGCATGAGTCATGACGTAGTATATTTTAAGGTCAATTTAGTTTTAGTGGAAATACTTGGTGGTTAGACTTTGGTGCAACTACTAACATTAGTGTTTCAATGAAGGGTTGCCTGAACTACCGAAAGCCAAATGATGTTGAAAGATACATATATGTGGGAGATGGCAAGTCGGTGGAGGTGAAAACTATATGGAATTTTAAATTATTGATGTGTACCAAATTTTATTTGAATTTGAAAGACATTTTTGTGGTTCCGTCATTTAGACGAAATTTAATTTCAGTTTTTTATTTGGACAAATCAGGTTATTTTTGTTCATTTGAAAACAACATGTTCAAGTTGTCTTTCAATTCAGATATTGTTGGAACTGGTTCACTTATGGGGCATGATAATCTATATTTGCTTGAGACAATAATTACTTACGGTGAATCCTTAAATGTGAAATCACGTGGTACTAAGCGTAAAATCGATGATAACAATTCAAGAGCACTATGGCACAAGCACCTCTAAAAATAGAGTTAAGCGACTAATGTCTGATGGAATTTTGAATTCCATTGACTTCATCAACTTTGATGTTTGTGTTGAGTGAGTTAAAGGTAAACAAACTAAAATAAAGGAATATATTGCATATATAGATACAAATGTCTTAGAATTAATACATACAGACATTTGTGGACCATTTCTCACACCTTCTTGGAATGGTCAACAATATTTTATTATTCATAGACGATTACTTTAGATATGCGTACATATTTCTTATAGATGAAAAGTCTCAATCATCAGTTTTGTTTAAATCATTTAAGATTGAAGTTGAGAATCAACTCAACAAAAGAATTAAGAAAGTCAAGTCTGACCGTGGCGGTGAATATTATGGTAAATATGACGGTTCAAGTGAACAACGTCTAAGGTCTTTTGCCAAATACCTGGAGGAGTATGGAATTGCCCACAATATATCGTGCTAGGATCTCCTAGCATGAATGGTGTTGCTGAAAGACGAAACCAAACTTTTAAGGATATGGTTAAGAGTACGATTTATCATTCTACCTTGCAATAGTCACTATGGGGAGACACATCAAAGACTGTAGCTTATATTCTAAATTGAGCACCAACAAAAGCAACTGCCAAAACACCTTATAAACTTTGGACTGTGCAGAACCCATGTCTTAAACATTTTCATGTGCGGAGATGTCCAGCTGAGGCAAGGACTTATAGGACAAATGAAAAGAAATTGGACTCCCGAGCAGTGAGCAGTTACATTCTTGGCTATTCTGAAAGATTTAGGGGCTATAAATTTTACGATCCTAAAATAAATTCAATTTTTGAGATGGGAACAACCACATTCTTTAAGGATATTGAGTTTGGGAGGAATAATAAGGTTATAGAATTTGTTTAAGAGGAAGAATCGGTAACAATTCTAGAACCAATTCATAGAGTTGCTTTTGATTAAGTAAGAACATAACCTCCACAAGACATTGTTGAAATTCCTTTAGAACAAGTGTTACAATAACCAATGCCTTTATGGTGATCCACTAGAGAAA
The DNA here is from genome assembly GCA_963859935.3 of Lathyrus sativus. NCBI lineage: Eukaryota > Viridiplantae > Streptophyta > Magnoliopsida > Fabales > Fabaceae > Lathyrus > Lathyrus sativus. Next base: position 2,071,338 of record OZ012741.1, on the reverse strand, counting down.
GGAGAAATGTTATTACTGATGATTATACGACGTTTCTCCAAGAACATAAGGAAAATAATAGTATGATGGAAGATAATCGAATCAACTCCCGTCAAGCCATGCAAGATTCTAACTCAGAAAAGAGGATTGAAACAATGAAGGAGGAGTAAAAGTCAATGCAAGACAATAAAGTTTAGGAACTTGTCCTGTTACTAGAAGGTGTGAAACCTATTGGTTGCAAATGAATTTTCAAGATCAAGCATAACTCTGACGATAATGTGGAGATGTATAAAGCTCGTCTTCTGGCTAAGAGTTATACTCAAAAGGAAGTGATTGCCTTTAAAGAGACTTTCTCCCGGTTGCATCTAAAGACTCTTTTAGAACAATCATGGCTCTTATTGCATATTATGATTTGAAACTCCACCAAATTAATGTCAAGAAGACTTTCCTCAATGACAACGTTGATGACACGATTTATATGATGCAACTAGAAAACTTTGTGTCGGGGGGCTAAAAGAGTATGGTTTGCAAATTTAAAAAATCTATTTATGGACTAAAACAGACATCTCGCCAAAGGTACCATAGGTTTCATGAAGTAATTCTCTCATTTGATTTTAAGGTGAATCTTGTTGAAGATTGTGCGTATCACAAATTCAGTGGAAGCAAATACATTTTCCTGGTCCTATATGTTGATGACACATTGCTTGTCGCCAATGATATAGGCATGATGCACGAAACTAATAAATTTCTATCAAGAACATTCGAGATGAAATATCTCGGGGATGCCTCCTTTGTATTAGAAATTTAAATACATCGGAACTGATCTCGAGGTATTCTAGGATTATCACAAAGAAGCTATATTGAAAAGGTACTTAAAAGGTTTGACATGCAGGAATGTAAATCAAGAGATACTCCAATTACTAAGGGAGACAAATTCAGTCTCAGTCAGTGTCAAAAAGGAAACTTAGAAATTCAAGAAATGCAATATATTCTTTATGTGTCAGCAGTAGGGAGTATGATGTATGCCCAAATGTGTATGCGTTCGAATATTGCAAAAAGGTTACAAGGTATTTAAAGAGAACAAAAGACTATATGTTCACATATAGGAGCTCATATCAGTTAGAGATCACTGGATACTCTGACTCAGATTTTGTTAGATGCCAAGACAGTAAAAAAATACACTTTAGGCTATATCTACATGTTGGCTAGTGGTGCAGTTTCTTGGTGCAATACTAAGCAAACTCTTACAACTTCATCCACCATGGCAGCATAGTTTATGGCATATTATCAGGCATCCAACCATGGCATTTGGATGAGGAATCTTGACACTAGGCTGAGAATTATTGAAGGATTTGAAATGCCACTTAAGTTATAATGTGACAAAAAACCAGCCATTTTGTATTCCAACAATAATATGAGCTCGACCAAGTCAAAATATATTGATATCAAGTTCCTATTTATTAAGGAAAGGGTACAAAGTAGACAAATTTCCATAGAACACTTGGGGACAAACTCCATGATAGCAGATCCTTTTTACAAAAGGTCTTCCACTCAAGGTCTATCATGAGCACACTGCTCGCATGAGTGTTTTACCGTTAGATGAGTCTTTGGTTTATTGAGAGTTAGTTAATTATGAATTTTATGTTCTGTGTTAGGTATTATGTATGCATACTATAATTTTAGATATTTTCCAATTAATAAAGTTTGATATTCAGTAGTTTACATTTTGTACAATAAAGTTATTGAATAATTTCATTAAAGTAAAGTTGGACCAGTGAAAAATCGACATATACAAACCAATTCCATGTGATTTTCATGTTGCATATTTCATGTTAGATATATGTCATGTAGTTGTGTCACTATTAGTGATCATTGAAGGGTTTAGTTATGATTCAAATAACGAAAATCACTTTGGTTCTGTATACTGACATGACTTACGGACGAGATACTTTGGATATGCTTAAAGAATATAATGACAAATTTTGAACTCATAAAGTCTAACACATGTGTAAAGTTACATATGCGACTAGTGAGAAACTGTTAGAATTTTTGGGTTACAAATATAATATTGCATGTGTTAGTGTCATTATTTAATTAGACAGAACTATAGTGGTCTAATTAATATTAAGTATACGCCTAAAAGAAAAAATGTCATGAAATATGAGATTATTGTGTAGATGCCATAAGTCAATGTCTAATTTAATGAGAGGTCAAATTAGAATATTGAAAACTATAGGGGTTATAGTCCCCATTTGTATAGTGATTAGAAAATATGTCTCATTAGAAAAAGTTCTCTCTCCATCCGAATCAGAGGAGATTCAAGGAGTCATAAAGAACTCTACAATTGAAATATCACATACCTAACAACCTTCAACGATCTCCAATGGCAAGCTCAGGTACGCTTCCGCTTTTATTCTCTGGTTGAATTTTAATATGAGTTTAAGAGATACAAGTTGATGGGTTATTGACTCATAAAAATCACAAGGTTATGAACATATCTATCAATTTGATATTACTCAAGATCAATGAAACGAGGATCCCCAATATTTACTCTTCCCCCAAGATATCCAATATTTGTTCTTCACCGACAGGGGCGACGATGAATCAGATTCAACATTTTTACTTTAATGTTCTATGTAAACAATATAGTTTGTAAACAAATTAATTTATTAATATTATGTATATATATTTATTTTTGTAGTAGTTAGTGATATCACGCGCATTTGGTTCGAGTAAATAACTTACTCACTTGTATTGTAAGTCTTTCCTACAAGGTGGTGGATAAGAGGCATGTTCCGTTGAAATAGTGCCAACGAGGATACAAGTATATGTGGATGAAAGAGTTTTTTCTTGAGAGTGAGCATTGTGGATAACATTGTAGAAAGAATCACATTTGACGGAGAGTATTGAGAAAAACAAGTGTGTGAGGTAAAAATTCCACATTGATTAAAAAAGTGTAGATTAAACATTTTATAAATGAAAGAACACATACATCTATTATCTTAAAATTTTTGATAAATATATCATGTGTCTCTCACAAAACATGTTGCTCATTAAAAAAAACTCAAATTTACCCAACAAACATGTTATACTTAAATTCTAAACATTCCAAAGATTACTCCACTTCTTCCCGCAAATGAAGAATATTTCTACCTCCACTACATTTATATCACATTTTTTAAGTTCAGTTATTCATGTTTTTATTCAACTAAAACATTTTACTTTTTTTTTATTCAAGTGCTTGATTTTTTTTTCTTATTATTAATAATTATCATTTCTTTTATAATAAAAGTAAAATATTTCACTTTTTCTCTTCTAATAGTAATCGAATATTTTTTTTTGGTTAATAATTATTTAACCATTCTGAATTCTAAAAAGTGAAACATTTTAGTATTTTAGTATTATAGTGAAAAGAAGCAATAAAATTAATTGTAAAAATAAAGAAGAAATATTCAACGTAAATCACATGAATAGAATGCAAAATTACCAATAGAAGGTAGTAAAAGGAAATGAAGGAAGAGAGAAGGTTGCAGGCGAGGAGACTCTATCATTGTGTCGGTCGTCGTCGTCAACCATACGAATGAACCAACGTTGAATATTTCAGATTCAATTTCTAAATCCACCACTTTTCAGATCTATCTTCCCAATATGGTACTACCATCTATCTTTCATTTTCCTTTTTATTTATTTATTATTCCGTCTTCGATTTCTGATTGTGTATTGAATGAATTATAGACGATGGGGGATGACGACTACACTGTAGACGACGCTCTTGTGACTCTGGGTTTTGGAAAATTTCAATTACTCGTTCTTGTTTATGCTGGCATTGGTTGGATTTCAGAAGCTATGGAAATGATGCTACTCTCTTTCGTTGGCCCCGCTGTTCAATCTGCTTGGCATCTTTCTTCTCATCAAGAGAGCTTCATTACGAGTGTTGTTTTTGCCGGCATGTTAATCGGTGCTTACTCCTGGGGCATTGTTTCCGATCAACATGGAAGGAGGAAAGGCTTCCTTATCACCGCAATTGTTACTTCTACCTCCGGTTTTCTCAGTGCTTTTTCTCCTAACTATTTCTCCTTGCTCCTCTTCCGTTCCCTCGTCGGTCTTGGTTTGGGAGGCGGCCCTGTCTTATCCTCCTGGTTTCTAGAGTTCGTTCCTGCCCCCAATAGAGGTACCTGGATGGTTATCTTTTCAGCTTTTTGGACTATTGGTACCATTTTTGAGGCATCACTTGCGTGGGTAAATCTATTTTCTCCATTCATTTATTCATTGCCTCCAATGTAAATCTATCATTCATAGCTTTGAAGTTAACCATGAATTTGATGATCTGTGTTGATTCAGATCTCAGCCACTTTGCAGTTAAACTCATAGCTATAACTTTAATTTATTTCGTTTGTTGCTGAGAGTTATGTATAATTTGAATTTTCTTAAAGCCTATATTTTAAATTTTGAACTTCCCTAGGATTCAAGGACTTTTCTTAAAGCCTATATTTAAAATTTTGAACTTACCTAGGATTCAAGCACTAAGTGTAGAAGAATCAGGAGATATCTTAGATCTTGATTTTATTTAGTTTTAATTTCAGATGCTATTTATCATTTCCTTATTAACTTCCTATCATTCCTTGATTCAAGAAATAGTTTTACTGGGATCCCTCAATTTATATAGTTGTAGACGGCTAAATAGATTACCAAAAGCATTTTACCACTTCCTTCCTATATGTAGCCAACAAGTAACTACCAACGGATCTAAGTACTGTGTAACGTTACACAAATTGTAATTTTTCTTTTTATTACGAAAATACAATTGCTAAAGAATTATATACTTTCAACATGTAGCCTAGAAACTGTTATTGCTTTACTTGTCTTTCTTAAGAAATATATGTCAGTAACTTTTACTAATTTTGCTAGTTTTCTGTCAAATTTTTTAAGTTGGAAGTTTCTACCCTGTTGCATACCTGACAATCATAGAGTTGATGGGTTCACCTAATGCTATGTTCCTTGCAGATTGTGATGCCAAGACTGGGTTGGAGATGGCTTCTTGCACTATCTTCCCTTCCCACTTCCTTGCTTCTTCTGTTTTACAAAATGACACCAGAGTCACCGAGATACCTATGCTTGAAAGGTAGAACAACTGAAGCAATTAATGTTTTGGAGACAATAGCAAGACTAAATGGTACAAAACTTCCTTCCGGTACCCTTATTTCTGACAATCAAATTGAGCTACAAAAAATTGACAACCCTTCAGAAGAAACAGTTTTACTCTCCCCAAGAAAAAATGATGAAGTTGAAACTCCTAAAGGAATGGGTTCTAATTTTGGTGGTATCTCATCACTTAAAGTGCTACTGTCACCCAATTTAGCAAGGTCAACCCTTCTATTATGGGCAGTGTTTTTCGGTAATGCTTTTTCATATTATGGCCTTGTTTTGCTGACCTCTGAGTTGAACGCACGTAGTAAATGTATTCCAAATAAATTGCAGACAGAGAAGTCCCAGGATATTAGTTACAAAGGTGTTTTTATTGCTAGTTTTGCAGGTATGTTTTCTACTGATTTCAGAATTGTTTTACTATACATGGTCTGAAAATGCATGATTGAAGCATACTTTTGTACACAGAGCTACCTGGGCTCCTCTTGTCAGCCGTAGCAGTGGATAAACTTGGTCGCAAGCTATCAATGTCAATCATGTTCTTCATGTGTTGTATTTTCCTTCTCCCATTAACATTCTATCTGCCCGAATACCTGACAACGAGCCTTTTATTTGGAGCTCGCATATGCATCACAGTAACCTTCACAGTTGTTTATATTTATGCCCCAGAGGTAATGTATTTACGCAATATAATTTTGATTTTGAATGATCTGGTTGAAACAGAGTTTTTGAGAGAAATCTCGTGTATTCTTCAGTAAAAAGAAACTAAACCTATTTTATACTGTTGTTGAATACTTAGTACTACTGTAGAATAACTGGTAAAAGTCCAATCCAGTAAGTAAGACTACTAAAATATGAGGCTCCTGTGTCACTCAGGAGAATTCTATCATCTTAAGGGCTTGCTAACATATGCTGCAAGAGCATATAATGCTGAGTATTATTTGAAAAGTATATCGAATTAAAATTTTCAAATGGTGTATTTTTTAGAAAACATTTTTGTTTTTATCCCTTAACTAATGCTTTTAGCGAACTCGTTAGCATTTGTATTATTTCCGTACTAAGTTAGTTCTCTGTTAGTGTTGTAACATAGTGCTCTTAGAGAAAATAAAGTAAATATGGATGCACTCCTCCTTAAGATTTGTCAAAACAAATGCAAACTTTATACGCTCAGTAAACCGCAAACAGAAAATGAGAGGGAAAAAAGAAAGCTGACCAGTTATTAGTTAGAAATCATTCTTGTATACATTTATACTATATAAGGAATGATTTCACAGCATGTTTTTCATCTAATACCTTTTATAGATAATGAAAGTTAACATTTGGAAGATTTGTATGAACTGCAGATATATCCTACATCGGTAAGAACAACTGGCGTCGGAGTGGCAAGCTCAGTGGGTAGAATTGGTGGGATGTTATGTCCATTGGTAGCAGTGGGTTTAGTACATGGATGTCATCAAACTATAGCTGTCCTTCTGTTTGAAATTGTAGCTCTTGTTTCAGGAATATGTGTCATGTTCTTTCCGTTTGAGACCATGGGCCAAGAACTGCAAGATACCGTGTCAAGTGTAAAACAGACCGATAACTCGCAGACATTATGACGTTTTTTATACCTCAAATTTTAATATGACAAAAACACGACCAGAAACAATTTCTATAGCTCGTCCCTTGAGGAAGAAGTTTGGTCTTTTGATGTATTTGTATACAAATATTAAGTAATTCAGTTATAAATTTTTTTAAGTAAAGTGTAAGCAGAATTATTGTGAATGAAAATAAAAGAGAATTTTTTAAGACACTCCATGGGTTTCTTAGACATCATGTGGATTTTTTATAATGTCCATAGTTTTCGGAGATATATCTCCGAAACAAATTAAACTAAACGTTAAAATTAATTAGTTTAGTGGATGTTTCAGATATATATATATTTTTGGAACATATTGGTGACAATTTGAATTTTTCTCTTACTTTTGTATGTCAGATAGGGGTGTTCATGGGTGCGGGTCGACCCGCAAACCCGCCTACTCAAACCGAACCAATCCACTAATTACCCGGACTCATTCATTTACAGGTATACCCGACCTAATCCGTAACAACCCGTATAGATTTGGTTCGGGTATTGGGTTTTAGTTTCTAAACCCATGAACCCGTTGACTCAACCCGACCTAATCCTTAATTATTATTATTATTATTTATAAATTTTAAAGTTGCTGTAACTTTGTAAATTGTAACGTACACAAAGATCTTTTGCACTTTCCTTCCAGTTTCCAATCACACATTAAATTATTATTATTATTATTATAATTAAACATTATTATTAATATTAATCATGCTTGCTTGACTTATGCACTTCTAGTTTACACTTTACTGCCTTTTTATTTTTTTAATGAATCTTTATTAACTAATAATAATTAAGTATATATTAGAAACTTACTAAACTAAAGACAAATTTGGTGCTGGAATCTTTTATAGTTGCTGTTAGATTTTGGTGCTATTAGACCAATATTGGACCAATACATCTATGTCATTTTAAGACTAAGTGATGTTTATTTGCTTTTGAATTTTATTTAGAATTTATGAATTTTATGGAAATGATATTTTATGGAATTTTATATATTATTAAGTGTTAATATATATGATAGTTTACGGACCTACTTTTAAGCATGTGCTAGAAAAGGTAACATTTGAGTATCAAAACAACTAATATATACTGTATATTATTATATATTTGTTTTACATATGTTGATATATATTTGTAATGGATAACATTTGAGTATCAAAATAACTAATAAATTTTTATAAATTAATGTATATTAATGAAAATATATAAATAATTAATGGTGTATATGTATCTTAATATTTTTTATGACAAAGAAAATACATTTCAAAATTTTAATTGTTATATTTTTAATTATTCTATTTTATATGTAGGATTTGTCTCCACTACGTAAATAATTTAATTGTTTGAAATATGCAAAATTATATTGAATTGTGTTATAGATTTTTTAAATTGAAAATAATATTATTATATACACAACCCGTGGACCCAATCCTACCCAACCCGTAAATATCCGGGTTGATTCGGGTCGGTTTTTTAAGTAGAATTACGGGTTTGATGATAAACCCAACCCATTGAAAGTTGAACGGGTTGGGTAACGGGTTAAGGCGAACCCGGTCCAACCCAACCCGCGTACACCCCTAATATCAGATTATTCTGGAGATATATTTATGGAAATATCTGATATATTTTTCAGTTGCATGTTCAGTTATCTTTGTTGTCATACTTGTTTTCACCCTCCTCTAAAAATCCTACATTTTCAATGAGCTTATGGGTAAAACATATCACAGGGAGTAAAAGAAAGTTAAATTTCAGGTAAAAATTGTTTATTTTTATCTACATTGATCACATTAATTATGAAATTTGATTAAAAAAATTTATGATGTGTTCGAAGATGTATCTCCGAAACGTGTTGAACATTAACTTTTTTGGAGATACATTTCTGAAATATATATCCTTTCATTTTCCAGTCTTTTTTGCAGTAGTCTACTATTTTTTTAGTGTTTGTATTGTTTCCAATAGATATGGTGCACCCTGATAATATCTCAAAACAAGTAGTTTCTATAAACGACGTTTCTTCGAATGCTCGAGGGGTTGTTGTTAAGGCGGTAGATGTTCGCGACGAATTTAATAACAAGCAAGAGTTTGAAAATCGTGATAACATGCTCGAATGGATTCATATGGTGGTATTTAGACTTGGATTTAGTGTGGTTATTGGAAGTTCGGATAATGACTCGGATAGAAGAAGCGCCTTGGTGACTATATTGCGCGAAAGAAGCGGAAAATATCAAACTCCTCTCCGAAATTTTGAGAGAATACACGAGTAATAGAAAATGTGAGTGTTCGTTTAAGCTTCGTGGTTACATGTTGGCTAGAAAAAATTGGAGATTTAATGTCATTTGTGGTGTGCATAACCATGAATTGTGCTTAAAATTTGTCGGCCATCTTAGTGTATGCCGACTCAAGTCAGAAGAGAAAGTATGTATTAGTGACATGACTTTGAATCTTGTCCAACCGAAAAATATACTTGCAACATTGAAACAGAAGCAAACCGAAAATATATCAAATATAAAACAAGTTTATAACATTCAATACCTCACTAACAAGGCGATTATGGGAGATAAAACCGAGATGCAACAATTGTTGAAACTGTTGGACGATGATAGTTTCGTGTCTCAGTACCGAACTTGCAACGATGGAGTTACGGTTAAAGATATTTTTTGAATTCACCCGGATTCGATAAAGTTGTTCAACACGTTTCTGACAGTGTTCATACTTGATTCTACTTACAAGACCAACAAATATCGACTTCCATTATTTGAGATGATTGGTGTTACATCAACTGAGAATACATATTCCGTTGATTTTGCATTTTTAGAGTATGAAAAAGAGAAAAATTTTACTTGGGCATTAGAGGTGTGTCAGTCACTTTTGAAGGATCAAGGTGAGATTCCTCTTCCACCAAAGATTCCATTCATTAACGAGATGTTGGTTTTTATGCACAAATATATCGATTGTATCATTAATGTTGAGGGAGATGGTAATTGCGGTTACCGAGCTGTTTTAGCTTTACTTGGCAAAGGAGAAGATAATTATTTGTCATCAACTTATCCAAAAGTTGAAGACGCATAAGGAATCGTACACCCGATTGTACGAAAATAAAGAAAAATTCGATGCAATTTATGAGTCATTTGTTCCTTGCTTGAGCGGTCCAGCACCAGAGTCAAAATGGATTAGCTTTTTGGATATGGGTCACCTAATTGCATGTGCATATGATATGGTGTGCATTGATCTGACATGTTACGAGTTTTCAAAAATCCTTTTTCCATTGCGCACCTCACCACCCTACATCACCGGAATGGACGACTCATTCAACCATAAATGTCGAGACGTATAATTAAGGGAAATTACCCACAATTAGGAAATAGTGGGGGAGAGATTAGGGAAAAAAATCAGTTTTCACGTAAAAGAGAAAGATAGAAGGAAGCAAATTTAGGGTAAGAGGAACAAGGATTTTCTACCATTGTTGAAGAGAGGAAAAACTTGGTAATTCAAGTAAGGGGGAGACTGAGATTCCTTAATAGTGGTCTGAACATGAGAGGGTAGTGAAAGTTCCTTCCCCTCTTAGGTTTATGTGCATTTCTTCTCCTTCTTGTTCCGATTTCGTATTTGGATAATTGCTATTGTGATTCGTGTTTTGTGTACTGATATGTGCATGTATTTTGTGTAAATTTTGCATTGTTGTTGTGTTCTGTCATGAAGCGGATATGGAAAAATTATGGGTTTTTTGGGGGTTGACGAAATTGGGTTTTTGGAAAAATTATGTGAAGGTAATGAAGATTCCTTCCCCTCTTAGGTTTTTGTGCATTTCTTCTCCTTCTTGTCCTAATTTCGTATTTGGATTATTGTTATTTGATTCGTGTGTTTGTGTACTGATGTGTGTATGTATCTTGTGTAAATTTTGCATTGTTGCTGTGTTCTGTCATGAAACGAATATGGAAAAATTATGGGGTTTTGGGGGTTAATGAAAGTGGGTTTTAAACTGTAGAAAACTTGATAAAATTATGGGTTTTTGGGGTTAATGAAAGTGGATTTTTGGGGATATGGAAAATTTTTGCATTGTTGCCTAGTCGTCGCCGTTGGTGATTGGGACGAGGGCGGAGTTGTGGACAGCGTCGTCGTGACGTGAGTTAGTCATGATTTTGAAATTTAAAAATGTGAAGCTTTGGTTCTTCTGCTCGGAGGAACGGGGAAGCTTTAGTTTCCCATAGACGGCACCACTAATCGTACCTGACTAGAGAGATCGCTGAACTGCCACGCGTCTGAGCTGTCGAATGGTTGACTTGATGGACAGAGGGCGGGGGTGTACCTGAAACACACTCCGATGCCAAAGTAAGTGACGAGCAGAGTGATAACAAGTAAAGAGAGAAGAGTGAGAAAGTTAAGTTACCTGATCCTCTAGTGGAAGATGGTATTTATAATGAGCCTCCAGCGCAGGGCAAACGTTACCACGCGTTGGGCTGGGCTGCCAGGCCCAACGTTGGTAACTGTTAAGGCTGACGTGGCGTCGTGAAGACCAACACGTGATCTTCGCCCTAATGTAACTGTTCCGTGCTATCGAGGAGGTGGAATACCGAATCTCACGGATCTTTTGTCTGTCCGTGAGGTCCTATTGTGCTCAAATCCAGTTGGGTTTGGAACCTGCTCGATTGTGAGTTAAGCGTCGACCCAGTTCAGAACAAAAAAAAAAAAAAAAAAAAAAAAATATATATATATATATATATATATATATATATATATATATATATATATATATATATATATATATATATATATATATATATATATATATATATATATATATGTATATACATATATATATATACATATATATATATACATATACATATATATATACATATGTATATATACATATATATATATATACATATATATATATCTATATATATATATATATATGTATATATGTATATATATATATATACATATATATATATATATATATGTATCTATATATATATATATGTATGTATATATATATATATATATATCTATATATATATATATATATATATATATATCTATATATATATATATATATATATATATATATATATATATATATATATATATATATATATATATATATATATATATATATATATATATACATACATATATATATATATATATATATATATATATATATATATACATATATATATATATATATATATATATATATATATATATATATATATATATATATATATATATATATATATATATATATATATATATATATATATATATATATATATATGTATATATATATATATATATATATATATATATATATATATATATATATATAAAGCCATCCGTTTACGCATCAGCAAATTGTGTTTGTTTTTCATTTTAATATAAAAAAGTGTTTCCTTTTGAAAGTGTGATTGTAACCCCCGATGTAAATGAAGGGCATGCGAGATGAGTATAGTTAGGCGATGAAGGTATTGTTGTGCGAGTGAGTCTTTGAACATCTTCCCTTTTCTATTCACTCTCATTCATGGCGGCAACCCAACCACCACACACTGCGGATCGTCCCACCGGTACGTGATCCGATCTTCTTTTCAATTATTCAATTTCCTTTTAATTTTGGATCTAAGTAAGACACCAATTAGTGCCGTTGATCTAGGTATTTTCATCCTCTTTTTATTCTACCATGTTTATTTAGAAGAATATATTGTGGACAATAACTGTAATAGCATAGGGTAGAATTGTGTTACTGCCTGTGTTTTTAAAACTATACTGATCGTGGATGCAGAAGTAATATCAACTGAATCGGATAACATGAAGGATCAAATTGTGGTAAATCCCTAACTCTTGTTGTTATCTAATTAATTATTCTTTTTCCCTTTAAGTTGATCGCGTGGGCACAGAGAGAGCTAATTTTACGCACGATGATTAAGATTATTTTTCTTAAGTCTAATCCTAATCATTCATTATGATCATAAGATTAAGAAAATTTTTCTCACGAGTCAATTCTCTCCCTTGGTGCTTCCTATACACACACCACTACCTACTAAACAATAATTTTATATTCATAATTCAAAGTCCTCTATGTTTCCTTTTTTTTTTCTTTATATCTAGAATCCTATAACTTTAACATCTAAAATTTTGAATACATCTTATCTTGATGATTATATGTATTCAAAATTTTAGATTTCAAAATTGTTGAATTCCAAATAAAGAATAAAGAGAAAACATAGAAGACTTTGAGTTATGAATATAATATATGATATGATTGTTGATTATACTTTGTTGCTACAACAAAATTAAGCACTAACCCTTATTTCTGTTAATAATACCAATACAAAACATTACAATACTCTGATTAAATTTGTTAAAAATAATGAAATCTAATTTTAAGTGATACTCTAAAAAAGAAACTAATCTTTTAACGGTATGAGATAATGTAAGATATTCTAACATATTAAAGATATTTCCATGTCTTCAAACACCTTCCTTCAAGCTAAAGCTTACTAAGCTTGTTAAAAAGACATATCTTTATAATTTGGGCGGTGAGCAATGTGAGAACTAAAGCTATTGACGGGTTGTATTAATCTGTAGGCACCAAGCATGAGAAATCTACGAAGCACGAACACCTCTAGGAGTAGGTGTGTTGCGGTGGCCGAAACGCGTTAGTGTCTGACACTTGTATGACACCCGTACGACACGTGTCGGAAAAGTCAGACAAGTGTCCACTAAAAAATAGTTTTTTTCTTTGTTTCGACACTCTTTGAATCAATGGTTGACACCCGTATGACATCCATAACACATGTCGAACAATTCAGACAAGTTTTTCAAACAAGCTTAAGAACTAAGTTAGATTACAAAACTGACACTATAAATTAATGGGAAAATATATTTGAGTGCTTGTTGAAACTTGTATGTATTTGAATGTCATGAAGTAGCCACGGAGAGGCGACAAGCTTAAGAACTAAGTTAGATTACAAAACGTCACTTCTTGAAACTAAAACTGAGTTTGGTTCTTGAAGTTAAACAATTTTGGTTTGAAATACTGAAAACCAATGCATTGCACCAAGAAAACAATTCAATTCCGTGAGACATATTTCAGCCAATTTAGTTTAGTTCATCCGAACTAATTTTCGAATTAGCTCAGTTCAATTATCTTTATAGAGTTGAACCATGACCATCCCTATACAAAACGACGGGGAAATGGAGAAAGATGTTAACCATCAAACTCAATTTGGATGGATGAAATGGACGATTGCCTCAGGGGTTTTAGGTGACCGAAGGGTATCACTCAAGCTGTAGGGAAAATTTTATCATACAAGTGTAACACAAACGATGTTGTGTGAGACAAAGTGTTGGACGGTAAAATATCATCATGATTAGGAGTAACAACATCAGAGATAAAGTTAGAGTGGATTCTATCGCAGTAAAGATTGTTGAATGTTGTCTTAGGTGGTTTTGACTTGTGAAGGAGACTCGTAGATTCTGTAGTATAGAGAGAAGTTCAAATAGATGGGAGCCAATTAGAGGAAAAAGAATGGCAATAAAAACTATAAGCAAAACTATCAAAATAGGCCTAGAAGTCAATGATTACGAATATGCTTGAAGAATGACACAACAAATGAAAGTCTGAACTCGTCAAAAACATAATAGAGGAAAGACTCTAAACATGTGAAAACATAACATGACGATAAATTTAAACATTCAACGTACACAATTCTAAGAGTAGATATTTTATTAAAAAATGGTGAGTAAAATATACAATTTTGAGTTGTATGAAAATTTGTTAAGTTTATCTACTTCATCCCGTGTCTGGGTTGGTAAAGTTAACCATTAAAAATGTTATTGTGTGTGTGTGTGCAAAAGTAGATAGTTATCCATCATCTATTTGTGTGCGTGTGTGTATTTATCAGCTTTTTTGGCCTTCATCCTCAATACCTGAGATTTCAATATCTTCTAACTCTTCTCAGGGTACAACAACTATAGGTCATTCAAGGGATATCACAAATCAGTCAGGATCTTTTGGTTCAGGCGGAGATCAACCTCTGTACCCTCCTAATGTGTATGCACCCCAGGCTCAGGCCCAACCTTTCTATTATAGAGGTTAGTCTTTCTTCATGAGTCTTTTTTATTATTTGAAGGAATTTTCATTCTCTACTATTACGTGCAAAGACCACTATCAGAAGTTCAGTCATTAGGTTGAATTTCCATTTGAAGGAAAGCAGACAAACTAAAAGTGTAATCAGAGTTTGATTTAATTGTTTCCTATATTTTTAGAGACCACAAACTGTATTTATACACAATGTTTCTAAGAATAATGATAACTGTAGATATGATTGTTATACAACAGTTCAATAATTGAATAAACTTACTTATAGTATTCTAGTATCATCAGGCAATGCACATAACCAATACAAGTGACAGAAAACAAGAGAGAACATTTTAATCTAGTACACATATCCGGGAGACCAATGGAAGACGCTAGAAACACAGACAAAAGCTATATGCAATACTATGGGCCTGTTTGTTTCAGATTTTTTTAAAAATGATTTTTATAGTGTTAAGTATTTTTGTTGAAAATTATTTTTATAAAGAATTTTAAAAAAAAATCTTCAAATGAAAAATCAATTTAAATAGTTATTCTTAAAATGTTATTTTAGGTATTTCATCCTTTTGCTATAACCTTTTTTTAATATCAAATTTTCAAAAAATGACTTAAATTTGAAGTTATTTCAAATAGTTTTTCATAAAAGTAAATTTTGAGATACATCATTTTGAAAAAATTGTGATTTTGACTGTTTTAATCTTCAATAATGTATATTTATGTTATAGGATGGCAAAATCAGTGTTTTAATTTATAAAAAACAGTTAAATTTTTTTTTATATTTTGAAAAACGTTTTTTATAAAAATCAATTTTGAAAATACAAAAAAAAATCTATTTTTTTGAAGTTAAAACAAACAGGTCCTATATCATCTCCTACAAACTCAGGGTGATTGCAATTAGAACTGCAGAATACCAAGTTTGCCATAGAAGATTGAAAAACCTAGTCTTAGATTGGTGTTTGGTTGGGATGTAACAAGATGATCTTGAGCTGGTATGAGAGACAACAAGAGAAGGATCCAGCACCTTCTCACAAACAAAGAAGAGATCCAACTCCATTTGTTTTGCCCAAATATACAAAACAGGAATGTGACTCAAAGCAACTATGCATTGATTATCTGGATAAATGATAGGAGTGAAGAAAGGAATCCAAATTGTTGAAATACAAGAGACTAAGAGACATTTGAATAAACCGTGTGTTTTGAAAAGCACTACGGAGACATTATTATATATAAATAGATTACACCTAATTACATAATATAGTCGATGTGGGACTATTCTATATACAAATATTCTTAACACTTTATATATATATTTACAAATATCAACACTCCCCCTCAAGCTTGAGCATATAAGTCAAATGCACCAAGCTTGTTACATATATAGTTAGTTCTGGGGCTTCGTAGGGATTTTGTAAACACATCTGCCAATTGATCATTAGAGTTGACAAAGCTTGTGACGATGTCGCCTGACTCGATCTTCTCTCTGACAAAGTGACAGTCTATCTCAATATGTTTGGTCCTCTCATGAAAGACTGGATTTGAAGCAATGTGCAATGCAGCTTGATTATCACAAATAAGTGTCATTGGTCTTGCTTCTTCAATTTGAAGTTCCTTGAGCAACTGTTTTAACCAAATAAGTTCACATGTTGCCATTGCCATCGCCCTATACTCTGCCTCGGCGCTTGATCTTGCAACTACATTTTGTTTCTTACTTTTCCAGGATATAAGGTTTCCTCCAACAAGTACACAATACCCAGAGGTGGATCGTCTATCAATGGGTGACCCTGCCCAATCAGCATCAGAGTATCCAATTATCTGGGTATGTCTTTTATCCTCATACACAAGACCTTTTCCTGGAGCACATTTGATGTATCTCAAAATCCGGATAACAGCATCCATATGTTCCTGACAAGGGGAATTTAAAAACTGGCTTACCACACTGACTGCAAAAGAAATGTCCGGACGAGTGACTGTGAGATAATTCAACTTTCCAACCAATCTCCTATACCTTCCTGAGTCAGATAGAGGCTCCCCCTGATTGGGTAGTAATTTAACACTTGGATCCATAGGAGTATCGGCTGGTTTAGCATTTAACAAACCTGTTTCTTCCAAAATATCCATAGCATATTTCCGCTGAGAAATCACCAAACCATCTTTAGATTGGGCTACTTCAATACCCAAGAAATAACGGAGTTTACCAAGATCTTTTGTCTGAAATTGTTTCGAGAGATGTTGTTTCAACTGGAGTATTCCCTGCTGATCACTACCAGTTATGACAATGTCATCTACATACACAATAAGATAAATACACCCTTGGGGTGAGTGACGATAAAAAACAGAATGGTCAGCTTCACTACGGATCATACCAAACTGTTGTACTACAGTGCTGAATCTGCCAAACCAAGCTCTCGGAGATTGCTTAAGACCATAAAGAGACCTGTGTAGCCTACAAACCATATTCGATGACTCCCCCTGAGCAACAAACCCAGGTGGTTGCTCCATATATACTTCCTCTTCAAGATCGCCATGTAAGAATGCATTTTTGATGTCAAGTTGATGAAGAGACCAATGTCGAATGGCTGCAATGGCTAGAAGAAGTCTAACAGATGCCATCTTGGCTACAGGTGAAAAGGTATCACCATAATCCAACCCAAAAATTTGAGTGTATCCTTTGGCTACTAAGCGAGCTTTAAATCGATCAATCTTGCCATCTGGACCAACCTTCACTGTATAAAGCCAACGACAACCTACTAAAGATTTTCCATGGGGTAGAGGAACCAGTTCCCAGGTACCACTGCTTTGAAGAGCACACATTTCATCAATCATTGCTTGCCTCCACTCAGGGTGAGATAATGCTTCACCTGGAGTTTTAGGAATAGAAACAGAAGACAAAGAAGACAAACAAGTATACTGCAAAGGGGAAAGACGATGATAACATAAATCAATATAATGTGGAGAAGGATTTCGTGTTTGACGTATACCTTTTCGAAGGGCAATCGGAAGATCAGACTCAGGTTGCAGGATCGAATCCGGTGATGGCGAGAGCGTCGGAGGAGAGTCCATAGTGACCTCAGGGACAGGTACAATTTCAGGGACAGGTACGACTACAGGGACAGGTACAACTTCAGGGACAGGTACGACAGACTTTGGGTGACGACGCTGATATGTTTGAAGTGGGCGAGTGGGGGGGTCAACCGTAGGGGTAACTAGTGGGTCAGGTTCCCTAGAATGATGGGGGATAATGACAGATGGGACTTCCGGAAGAGGTGTGGGAATACTTTCCCGTAGAGGTTCTGTAGTTACTTGGCTGGATTCGAAATATGGAACAGACTCGAAGAAGGTAACATCGGCGGATACGAGGTATCGTTGTAGAGTATGTGAGTAGCAACGATAACCTTTTTGGGATCGATGATAGCCAAGAAAGACACACTTTAGTGATCGAGCTGATAGTTTATCAAGACCAGGGGAGAGATTGTGTACAAAACACGTTGACCCGAAGACTCGAGGAGGAATTGGGTGGAGTGGAGAGTTTGGAAACAGGATTGAATGAGGGATTTTATTATTAAGGACAGATGAGGGCATGCGATTTATGAGGTAACATGCTGTGAGCACCGCATCTCCCCAAAACCGGAGAGGAACATTACCATGGAGAAGTAGTAGAGGCCTTGAGACTCACATCCGACGCCAATCGTCTGTCCCGAACTCCGATCCTGCATAGTAACATTACTATTAGTAAAGGTGATAGAACAATTAAGGGAACGAGTTAAACGACTGACTGACAGTAAATTAAATGGGCAATTAGGTACATAAAGGACAGAAGTAACAGAGAGAGACGGTAAAATTTGAACAGTACCAATCCCTTGGGATCGGGTTTGAGAACCATTTGCTGCAGTTATAATAGGCAAGAAACCAGAGGTAGAGAGGGAGGAAAAAAGACCTTTATTACCAGTAACATGATCAGACGCACCAGAGTCAAGGACCCAAGGACCAAGAGGAGATGATTGAGAGAAGCAAACAGATGAATTACCGGTGTGTGCAACCGAAGCAGTGGAACCAGAGATCTGATTAGTCTGACACCATCTGAGAAAATCTTCGTAGCTTGGCGTAGGGTTCTGAATAGAAGGTGAAGTCTGCATAGTTTCTGAGTTATCACTTTGAGCTGCATTTACCTGGCGTGGGGGTTTGCCATGTAGCTTCCAACAACGGTCGATAGTATGTCCAAGCCGGTTACAATGGTTACACTTGGGACGAGGTTTGGAGTTGGATGACCCTCCTCGAGGACGACTCTGATTGTTGCCCAGAGATGCGAGGGCAGCAGTGTCACCTGGTGTAGCAACAGTAGATGGAGGGGAAACCGGACCAAACGCATGAGGTGTAGCCAAGCGCAACAGTTGTTCACTAACTGCATCATAGTTAGGAACAGTAGTACCTGATAAAATCTGGTTACGAACGGAGTCGAGTTCGGATGGTAGTCCTTTAAGTGCCATCACTATGAAAAATTTACTCTGTTGTTCGGCATGAGCTGTTGCGTCTTTTGCGTACGGCATGAGGGTTGCGTAACTTGCTTTCAAAGCATCAAGGTTACTCAGATAGGTTTGCATATCCATATTTTCCATCTTTAGTGTGTCGAGTTTGAGGATGACACTGTATAGACAATGAACGTCGTTGGAGAAGACTTTCTTGGCCTTTTCCCAAACTTCATAGCAAGTGGAGAAGGCTTGATACTGTGCTTGGAGGTTAGGTGCTATGGAGAACCATAACACGGTAAGGAGAGAGGCATCTGTTTTCTTCCATTTAGCAAGTTTGTCGGAGGCAACATTAGTCAATTGTGTGGTTAGGTGATCTTCATATCCCTGACCACGAAACCACATATCGACAGCACGCGCCCATATGTTATAGTTTGCTGATCCGGTCAATTTTTCACATGGGATAAGAGGAACTTTAGTAAACGAGTCTCCCATAGCTTAATGACACAAACAATCGGGGTTGCTTGCACTGGAGCACCGTTTTCCGTGAGTCGGAAAGTAAAACAGAGGTCGGATCTGGAATGGGTGAGGAGAGGTGAGTAGATCAGCAGAAAAACGGTCGGAATCAGCCGTCGGTCGCGCTAGGGCAGCGGGAAAAAGGGGCTCTGGGGCAGCAGCGGGAAACGGATCGGAAAATCAGTAATCCGTGGCGGCGGGGCTCTGGGGCAGCAGCGGGAAACGGATCGGGCTCTGGGGCAGCAGCGGGAAACGGATCGGAAAATCAGTAATCCGTGGCGGCAAGGCGGTTGAGAGGCAAACCGGAGTGACAACACGGTTTGCCAAAAAAAAATTTTTTCTCACCGGAAGACAGTAGGTCAACCGGGTAAAATACGGCAAAGAAAGAATTGTCTCTTGTTAATAGGCTCTAGATACCATGTTGAAATACAAGAGACTAAGAGACATTTGAATAAACCGTGTGTTTTGAAAAGCACTACGGAGACATTATTATATATAAATAGATTACACCTAATTACATAATATAGTCGATGTGGGACTATTCTATATACAAATATTCTTAACACTTTATATATATATTTACAAATATCAACACAAATAAATGGAAACGGAACCAAATAATTTATGCTGCAATAGCTGCTAAACTTCCTTACTTAATCTCTGTACTAAATCTTGCCACCAAAATTTGTTTCTTCAACCATCAAGGAACAAGCTGGATCAAAGAACAAGCAAGTATTGGAGGTTGATCTTGATGACCAATCAACATCACAAAAGGAACACAAACTTGTAACAAAACAACATATTGGAGATTTAAAAGAGGGAAAGTAACAACATCCCTTTTAAGGATTGAGCGTAACAAGGAAGGACACTTACGAAGAAGTGGCCGAAAGCAATGATGTGTCAACATGCCCTAAGATAGGGATTTATCTAAACTTTATAGAGATATGATATAAAATTTCAATCCAATGGTCAATGTTATAAAATATGTATTAACACTGCTCAAGTGTTACACTGATGTTATTTGATTCCTCCTTATTTAGTGAAATTTGTATTTTCATTCAGTTTTAGTTTGCCAAAGAGTTAGAGTTCACAAAAAAATTAATCCTTAGAGCGTTTTATTTTTTGTATGCACATAATTTTGCAGCACACTTTAGGATCTTTTTATCCTATTATTTTTATTATTATTATTATTATTGTTATTATTATTATTATTATTATTATTATTATTATTATTATTTGATTATTGATGATGCTTGCTGTTTTCCCATTCATCAACACCACATATTATTGCCAAAGAGTTTTGTTTTTTTTTTCTTTTTAATTACAAAGCTGACATTGACAATTAAAATCTCAAATGTCTTTTGGTGTTTCTCTCTAAGTTGGGCATATCTTATTTTGCAATGGTTGTGTGGTCTTGCCATTGCTAACTTTCTAATTTTTGGTGAATCTGATTCCAGGTTTTGACAATGGCAATGGTGAATGGGATGAGTATCCTTCATATGTCAATCCTGGGGGAATAGAAATTGGATCTCCTGTGAGAATCTGGCATATCTTATTTTTATGTATAGTTTCTGTTTGTAAGACTAACTTCATTTTTCTTTTCCAATTTTTATATTAGGGTGTCTACAATGAAAATCAATCCCTTGTTTTCCATTCTGGATATGGCTTCAACCCACAAATGCCATACGGACCATATTCCCCAGTTACCTCACCTTTGCCTTCTGTAGGCGGAGATGCACAGTTATACTCTCCTCAGCAATTTCCATACACTCCACCTTATTACAACCAGCTGGTTTCTCCGAGCTTACCATATATGAATTCACCGACTCCAGTTTCTCAGCCAGAGCTAACCAACCTCTTAGGTATTGACCAGCAAGTTGAAAGCAATTTTTTTGGACCCAGAGCAGGCTATCCCTCCATGGGATCTTTTGCCAGAGGAAGCTTTCCTGTAGCCCCTGGTTCTTTCAGCTTTCATGAATCTCAGCAAGGATTTGATGGATCAAGATCTGGTGGACTATGGTCGGATTCCTCCAAACCTTCAGAAAGGCAGAGGTCTTTGATGCCTCTATCCACATCTGTTTCTCAACAGCCGATTGGCTCAGTCAGGTCATTTGGGCCGAGTGCTGGAATGGTTTGTTCTACTACTTGTGCATATCATGCAATATGTTATATTTTTCTAATAACTAAGTTTTGAACTCTGTTAATACTAGAGATACACCCAAAAGCGAACAACAAAGTTTATGTCTTGTTCCGACACTGCTGAATTTCGTTGTCTAAAGATAGCTTGTTATGCAAGCTTTTTCGACAATACAAAATAGTGACAAAATATTGATAAGGATATCAAACTAAAACAATATGACCAAAGGAAACGTTCGTTTTGAACATTTTTAATACAAGAGATAAACCCAAAACTGAACGGAAAGAGAGCTTGTTATACAAGTTTTTTCGTCTATAGACAATACTGAAAAGTAATTACACGTAAAGATAAGGATATCAAACTAAAACAACATAATTAACGGAAACTTCCCCATATATCTAATAGGACCCCATTTTCAGCTTTTGACTTCCATGGTTAGTAGGGGTGGGAATAGGCTTGGCCGAATTAAGCTTTGCCAAACTTGAGTCTAACCTCTTAAAACTTTCAAAAGCCTATGTCAGGCGTGTAGCCTATGATATGCTTATTTTTTGTCCCGAGTCTGACCTGTTAAAAAAGGCCTGACACGGGCCTAAAAATACTTACATATTTCTCAAAGGGCAATAATTACTTCAGTATGCCCTTTTCTTGTCATGTTTGTCATCCATCATTAGTCATTCATTACATTAATTGGATTTTTGAAATGCAATCACCTAGTTTTGTTCCTCTTGCTATGTTACCTGTATGTGTTTAAGTATTTCCCACGAGCTTGGTTTGGGTGTTTCAGTTCTGGTATTAAAGAGTTAGGATTGAAACAAAGTGAAACAGAACCTGATCATTCAGTCTTCTATTGTCGTACTCCCCCTAAAGTGTTCACCTTGTAGTTTATGTTGAGATTGCTTAGGTGATATAATTCCTGAAACTCGGAGGATCAGTTTTGGAATTCTCTGTTTTAGGAGTGCCATCTACCTTTTCTATCTCTGGAGTTTCAAGTCAAGTCTGGTTCAAACGGCCTTTGGTAAGATCTGAAGCAGCTTTTTTCTGTCTTTAGAGCCTTTTTCTATTCTTTTTCAGTATCTGTATGTTGTCCACCGTCTTCTCAAGATGGTAGAAAAATCCTTGATCTAGAAACCACATTTCCACTGCATTACATCTGTCCAGATAATTTTTTTCCATTCAACTTCTCTGACTTGATGGTAGGAGATTCGAAAAAGGTGGAAAAAAT
>OZ012741.1:1798621-2047660 GCA_963859935.3 Lathyrus sativus | reverse complement strand
GGTTGTCGAGCCGCATAGGATATGACTCCTGAGTAGTAATCTCCTGGTACTTTCCCGAGGAAGGCACTATGAGCTTGTCTGCTTAGCTCCCTTTCTCTGGTAAGCTTGTTCTAAAGCTTGGAGACTGGGATTGATTCCTCTTGCTTAGAGTTTTGCTTAGAATTTTTGCTTAGATCTTTGCTTAGGGTATTGTATAGAGTTTTGTTTAGAGATAGATTAGGAGCTTGTTTCAGGTTTGTTAGGGGCCTTGCCCAGGAGTAGTTTCTCGTTTTGTAGATAGAGGCTTGTCAGGTTAGCTTGCCTTCTCTTTGTATTGTTTGACTTGTGTGATGTTATGTTGCATTAGACTTAGGTATTCATCTAGATAGTTCTGAATAGGTGCATCTTAGAAGTAGACTTGGTGTGCATGAGAAGTTGAGGTGGTCCTCCTTCTGCTTGTTTGTTATTGAGTGGCTTTGCTTGTTGGTATTTGGTAGAGCTGAACTCCCTTGCCTCTGTGGTTTGCGGCCTTTGCGCCTTGTTTGTCTAGTTGTTGCATTCATGCATATTTTCAGTATTCCTTTACTTTGTAGTTAATTCTTGTTTTGTCCAGTGTTTTAAAAACCGGACCGGACCGGCCGGTCGGACCGGTTGGACCGGGAACCGGCCTAGTAACCGGTCTGGTTTACTAGTTCGATCGTCTGTGTCATCAAACCGGTAAAAACCGGAAAAAATCGGGTTGGACCGGAAAAAACCAGGTTTAAGGTTGGACCGGTTCTAATGCATTTTTTATTTTTTAATTAAAATTTAAATACAAAAGTTATAAAAATTAAAAAAAAATTGTTTAAAATTAGATTATGTTGCAATTATTTTGTAATTTTGTATTATTTTGTTATGTGTGATACATTTGTTTAAAATTTAAATTTAAATTATGAACTTGTGAATTTATGATATGATATTTTCAAAAAATTTAAGTACTAGTTATATTTGTTTAGAAACTGAATCATCCGGTTCGACCGGTTTTATATCTATATAATGACAGGTCTATTCAACCGAGTTATCCGGTTTAATCCGATTTAGTCATGCGGTTCGACCAATGACCCAGTGGTTCAACCGATAAACCAGTGACCCAGTACCCTCACCGGTTCAATGACCGGTCCGGTTTTTAAAACATTGGTTTTGTCGTCTAATCCTGTTGCCATGATCCCTTAGGAGCTCTGACTTCTCCGCTGCGGAGTTGTTATGATAGACATTAGGATGGTCAACCAGGTGTGATAGCAGTAGGTAGATTCCCCTTTCTCAGCTATAGTTTTAGGGTTTCCCTTTCCTTTCTGTAGGAGCTTTTGAGTAGCTTGACCCGTAGTTAGCTGAACTACAGCTGCTCTGATTCTTCGTACCAGACGAAGATATGTAGGCATAGGATGCGATATCCTAGCGAGCACACTAACGACTAACCTTTGTTCTCTCGCGGCTGTGCGATCGAGACTTT
Organism: Lathyrus sativus; assembly: GCA_963859935.3. NCBI lineage: Eukaryota > Viridiplantae > Streptophyta > Magnoliopsida > Fabales > Fabaceae > Lathyrus > Lathyrus sativus. The sequence continues at coordinate 2,046,192 of OZ012741.1, read as the reverse complement.
CCCGCTAACGACTAATTGTTATCCCTTTCTCCTGCCCGAGTGCATTTGAGACCAGATCGTAGTTGTAGGTTCCCGAACCTTAGAGACCAGTTTGTTTTCTCACTGCTGTGTGAGAGCGCCAGTTTACCCATAGGCAGTCGAACTACGTTTGCTCTGATCTTCCATACTGTGTGGAAGTATGTAGGCACAGGACGCGATGTTGATGGGCTAAAGACGTGTCTACTTATGCGTCTAGCGGTATCTTACTGCAAGTGCACAGCCTATCGAAGTAATATTTAAGATTATCGATCCACAGGGATTCTATCGTTACGTAGTGCTAGATGAACTTCTAGTTTAGCTAAGGCGAATAGTTGTCACGATTTTTGTTGGTTTCCTAAGACTATTGAAGGCGGAATAAAAATTAAGTTTTCAATAAAATAATACTAAAACGGTCGGTATGTAATTATACTAACTTAGGTGGGTCAATCTAACCTAGGCTTATAAAGATGTTCACTTAATCTACTCGGTAGAGATTACTAGTTTGAATACCCTCAACTCACACTCTCGTGGTCTTGAATCAGATCTTATCCCTAAAGCCCTATGCCTGCTCTCGCTAGCCCATAAGTGTTTAGAAATAATTTTTGGAAACTAAATAATTCTAATTTATCTTAAAGCGCTCTCGCTGTATTTAATTTAAATGCCTAACCTTAGCTATCTGGTTAAAATCTCACACTCTCGTGGTCTTGACCCAACCTAATACCCTTTTCTTACTCTCGTAACGAAAAGGTCAAATTTAATTAAAAAGTATCAGCCAGAATGTTAAGCGATTAATTATTTTAGCCCATGGTTATATCTTACCGGTTAAGTTAGTTATAACTACATACCGCCCTAAGGTATTTAGCTACTCATCGAGGTTAAATCAGACTCAGAGTTATTTATTAACTTACTAATGGCAGAGAAATAATTGGACATTATAAATAAATTAAATAAATTAAATTGTAATAACTGAAAAAAACCTGATTAACAATATCTGGGTAGACTCCTTCTTCCACAGACCGGAAAGCTTGGAGTAGGCGGAAATAAAATTTAAAACGAAATGCTGAAGGCTGGAAACAAATAAAGGTATAACAATTCCCTAATGTTGGAAATTGTTACACGGTTGGTTTGGATACGAATAAAATAAGGCAGAAAATAAAATGCTGGAATAATAAAATGATGGTAAGGTAATTCGGCAGAGCTTCCGCAGGAAATTTGGATACTGAAGTCTGTCCCTAAATTCTTCTGAGCTGGTCCTATTTATAGAGTTCCCATGGGCTGGTCCTGGATCTCTTGCTTCTTGGGCTTTGCTGGAGTGGTTGAGAAAATGTTGGAAAGTGGCAGCAGAAAGTGGGAGAAACTTCCCTCACGTGAGAATTACTAGGAGGAGTGGCTTCACTGGTGACTTTGACGTAGTCTGGGTCAAAAGAATCACGTTATATCCTTGTCACGGGCGTGACAAGGTCTTCACGCTCGTTGCCTTATGTTTCCAAGTGTCACGGTCGTCACCCATTCCTCACGGTCGTGAGGTCCCAAAGCAAGGTGTCACGGTCGTGACTCCCTTGTAACGACCGTGGTCGTAACAAATTATGCAGAGTTTTATGCAGGCTTCTGTCTTGCTTCATTTCTTGTGGTTTCTTTGTTCTTTTCTTCTTAATTCTTGATTTGGCCTCACATATCGATGTACCTGCAAAATAGTAAGAAAAACTCGAGGAATCGAGCGTTAAAACGGTGAATGCGCGGTAAAAGTCAATGAAATCTAGCGATATAACCGATGCGTTTTCTCGTCATCAAACTTCCCCAAACTTAAACCTTTGCTTGTCCTCAAGCAAATAGTCGGTTGAAAATCGGCGGACAAGATTTTACTCGCGCATACTCATAGCAAACCGTCCGGTGGGTCGTTCTGTCGGATAGTCCGGTACTTTGATAGAACACTACCGATACACTGATGACATAAGCAACAGGCTATGTCGTCTACTTCCCGTCAAGCGAAACAATCGACAATCACATTGCGATTTCACCTAGAGTTTTTCGATCGTATTTCACCCGGTTCGTTCTGGCGCAGTCACATTAAGCCCTTTGCCTTCGCACGCACGTAGTGGAGTAGCCGGTTAGCGATTTTGATCCTTTTTTTGCACGGGGTCTGGTACACGAGTGTGGTAACCCTTCATGTTTTATCCGATGCGGAGGTTGTGGGGGATCGAGCCGTGGCACGCCCTACCGAGTTCAGAACCAGTACCTCTGAACCAACCCGAAACGGAGTCCTTCTCATATTTCTCGTTTATTGTCTGCGACCGTGTACTTTGGTGCAATCTCTTTTCATTTTGCATTGAGATACGAAGGATCATTATTGATTAGGCATCAAACGCTTATATTCATCGGCTCCCCACGTGGTTTGTGTTCAGACGGTGCTGACTGCTAGTATAAACTACTGGGGTTACTTTTTGAACTGAAACTAAAGGTGCATTCGCAATGGTGATCGGATGGAATTTCTTAAGCAGGGGGTCGAAGATGTCAAGATTGTATTGGTCCTGTTTAATCGTTCCCGGCTTCGTAATTACGAACCGTTCGGTGGTCAGTCGGGTAATGCGAGTAATTTAAGGATTTTTCTAGTATGGCTTAATAATCAGGGAAAATTCGATATTCAAAATAACGCACAGAATTGCTCATTTCATTGATTTTCTAAAAGGAATACAACAGAATTGAAAGTACATTGAAATGAAATGAAATGGAAAGTACCTCTCCCACACTATATCAGACATTGTCCTCAATGTTCTGATATAATAGCGGTATAGATACAGTTACAAGACTAAAACTGAAAACAACATAAAAGCAAACTACTGCTGCTGGTGATCGCGGGCTCGGCCTCTGGTGCGAGCGCGGCGTCTGGAGGGAGTCGCGTCGGGGTCAGAGCCGGTACCGGAGGTAGCAGTAATGCTGAGGCGGAGTGCCTCAAGATCGCCGCGGACTTCGCCAAAGAGTACGCTAATCCGCTCGTTAGTGGCCGCATGGTTGGCAGCAATAGTGCCGAGCAGAGCGTCGTACTGGGCCTTCTGCTGACGCTCCAGTTCTGCGTTCATCAGGTTCTGCTGGTGGATCGCAAATAGGACGTCCTCTAGTGTGGCAGCGGGGGCTGCCTGCTGTCGGGTGGAGGTCTCGGGGATGTCCTGGGCATGCTCAGCCGCATCCATGGCGTCCTGCATCTCGTCTACTGCGGCGTTTGGCTGATCATCATGTACCGGCACGTGATCCGCGGCTGCTGGTAAGGCAAAGAGCCAGTTGGCTCGGTTTGCTGGGTCGATGCGTGTGCGTGACGGCAGAGTGATGTGGTAGAAGACGGTGCCATTGACGACAGGGCTGTACCTGCCATCCTCCCGCTGTGCGATCAGGTGGGCGGACCGGCAGTAGCTCATGGTCAGGAAATCGGGGGCGAGGTGCGGCAGATCAGCGAGCGCGTCACCAAGCCCCAGCTGAATGGCGAGGGTGGTGACAATGCCTCCAATGAAAAACGGGGATGAGCCGCGGTGCGCGATGGCCTGGATGTGGTAGAGCATAAAGGGGGCAGCATTGATTGGCTCATCATGCAGGGCACAGTACAGAAACAGGAGCTCCTTTGAGTTGAGCTTGTGGTTGCTCTCCCGAGCAAAGATGGTGTTGCAGAGGACCCGGTGAAAGTAGCGGATAGCCGGGTTGTGAATATGAGTGGCGTTGAGGCTCTGGAAAGTGGTCGCTTGGGTGTTGGTGAGGTCGCGCCACAGTGTGAATGCTTGTTCACTGAAGTTGTCCGGTACGCGACGGTGGGCTTCGGTGCCGTGGTGGAAGCCTAACAGCTCTGCAATCCTGTTTTGTGTGAGGTTGAACTCCCGGCCAAGCAGTCTGAATGATACGTTGCCGGTAAGCTGGCTTTGCGAACCATGAGGGGTGATGTAGCAGTAGGAACTGAGGAACTCCAGCGTCAGGAGTTCGAAGGTAGGCTGTGGCTGGTGACAGAGGTCCCACAGGCCAACCGTCTGCAATAGGTTTTGGACGCTGGGCAGCATACCGAGCTCTTGCAGACAGTCGGTAGAAATGTACCGGGTGGGCTGCAGACCGCGGTTCTCGAAGCGGACGAAACGGTCTCGCTGGGTTTCTCCTGCTTCTCCTTCTCTGAAGACGATAGAATCCATAACATGCAAATGTGAAGGGAGAGGGTGGAAGGATTTTTTTCTGTGAAGTTTTTGGAAGAGGAGTGGTAGAATGAGGGAGTTGTTGTTCGGATTAAATACGGGACAGTGGAGTTGGAACAGTCACTGGTAGTGGTGGATTAATGGGGGTAGTGGAAAGGTTTTGACGGTTTGGGAATGAGTGGGGGAAATGTAAGATAGGTTATGGAGGGAGAAGAGGGGTGGACACGATGAAGAAACAGTTCTGTTTCTCACGACCTCTGGTATAGAGGTAGTCACGGTCGTGACTAGATCGTGACGGTCGTGACGCGCTAAATGGGCACGTCACGATCGTAAGGGGGCGTGACGACCGTGAGACTATGTAGCGTTGAATATTTTCAGAAAAGCACCTTGCCTCGTGTTTTTATTTTTTTGTTTTTAATTAATAATAATGTATTTTATTTATCCACTATAGTAACACACCATGATATACAGCAATTTTAAAACAGTAGTACACGAATCTGAGATAGAATATTGCAGTCATACAGTATACGGTAATATAGTGTATAAAATAAATTATTTAAGCTGCTAAAATGAAGAATCAATTAAAAATAAAAAGTGCATGGTAGTAAGAAAATTGAAATTACATAAACTCAAATTATGGTAAGAAATCGTTGCGAAAAATAAATTCAACTGGAATTGAAAATAACGATAAAGAGTAATGAGAAAAAATTGATAAACTAAATCACTGATAGCCGGTTCAAAGGCGTTTCTTCAGATCTTCGATGGCGGAGTCCAGATGATAGAACTGTTCGCATGCCATGTCAGTCAATCCCACGATGTCCAATCGCATACTCTTAATGTCTTCTCTGAATAGATTAATGTCAGCTTGATAGGCATTGAGAGTGTGCATGATGTTCTGCAAGTTGTTAGCGTACTCTCCGTGATTCGCTCCAGGGGTTTCATGATCTTTGTCAGTTGGGTCAATGTCATAGTATCCAGGAGGTGTCTCGGGGTCGGTTTCAACAGCGGTCATTACATCATCTGTTATCCTGTGAGACCGAGGTGTTTCAGGAGTGGCTGGATAAACAGGTGGGTTTAACTCATAAAGCCAATTATCCTTATTATGAACACCTACTTTTGCATGATTGGGCAGTGTGAACAGGGTGACTACTGTGTTCCGGATCAGGTACTCAAAAGGTGGGCGTCCTAAATTCCTTATAATATGTCTATTGAAGCAGAATTTAAGGTTCATCAGGCGTACTGTTCCCAGACGGGTACACCTGTCCAGTTGGTACCTAAGTCCTAAGGCATCAGCAATCATGGTTACAAGGCCTCCTACCACTATAGGTAATTCAGGTTCATCTTGGATGCGGGTGAAGGTTTGCATCATGAAAGGGACACCATTAACACACTGTCCAGTATTGAAACATGACATAATAAATAATTCATCCTTAGAGACTCCGGTAATATTTTCTTCTTTTCCAAAGAAGGTATGGGCTAGGAATTTGTGGAAGTAGCGAAGGGCAGGGTTATGGATTTCATCATTGTTCATATCATTTGGTTCAGGGTGGTAGTTTCCGGTCAGAGTTCCCCAAAAGAAATTTAGCTCCACATCCATCAACTCTACCTGTGTGGTAGTAAAGGCGAAAGGTCCACTAGGGAATCCTAGTAGGTCAGCTAGTTCTTTGTGGTTAAAGTCGTATTCTATTCCGAATAGGCGGAAACTAATGAATCCTTTCCTAGAACCAAAACCGCGCTCGGGTAGGTAAAGTAGGGAACTAAGGAACTCAAGGGTGAGCTCTCGGTAAGTCGCAAACTTCTGCTGGATCATTGCATTTTCCCATCCGAGTCGGTTGAACAGGTATATCATGCTCTCATGTATACCTAAGGTTTCCATAGTCTTTTCATTTGGGTACAGGGTCAAATCCATTTGCCTCTGTGATAACTCTTCGAACTTTATTCTCTGATTCCTACCTCTAAATTGGGTTTCCATATAGTTAATAGGTTGGTTAGCCATAGTCAGTGAAAATACGGTGGAAACAATTCAGTGGAAAAGACTTTAGAAAATCTGTAAAAAGTGATTTAGGAAAAGAAAAATAAGAAAAATGAAATGCTAAAATGTGGCTATAAATGTAATGTAAAATAAAACTAATAAAACAATTTAAACAAATAGTAATAACAATAATTAAAAATGCTCAAAAAGGAAAAGGATAGTTTAAAATAGGTAACTAAGGAAATGGGTTGCCTCCCACTAAGCGCTGTTTTTATTGTCAAAAGCCTGACGTAACGCTGAAGTTTAGACTAATCAGGGGAATCATCGGACAATTTCAAAAGTTTAAGATCATTCGTATAGGCTCTATTTTCAACTCTATGATAATGTTTTAGGCGCTGTCCGTTTACTATGAATGGTTCATTGTTCCTACCCTTGATTTCTATTGCTCCACTAGGGAGTACTTTAGTTATATCAAAGGGTCCCGACCATCTAGACTTTAGTTTTCCAGGAAAGAGCCTAAGTCTTGAATTAAAGAGGAGTACAACGTCTCCCACACTGAATTCTTTCTTAGATAGGCGTTTATCATGCCATCGCTTGGTTCTTTCCTTATATAGCTTAGCATTTTCATATGCATCTAACCTTAGTTCTTCTAATTCGTTAATGTCTAGGATTCGCTTTTCTCCTGCAGCACTATAGTTCATATTGAGAGTTTTGATCGCCCAATAAGCTTTGTGTTCTAGTTCTACTGGGAGGTGGCAAGACTTTCCATAAACTAGTTTGAAAGGTGTAGTACCTATGGGAGTCTTGTAAGCGGTCCGATAAGCCCATAGAGCTTCATTAAGTTTAGATGACCAATCTTTCCGAGATATGGCGACAGTCTTTTCTAGGATTTGTTTAATCTCTCGGTTTGAGACTTCGACCTGTCCACTTGTTTGTGGGTGATACGGTGTGGCCACACGGTGTCTCACTCCATACTTAGATAGTAATTTGTCAAAGATTTTCGAAATGAAGTGTGAGCCACCGTCACTTATGACGAGTCGAGGTACACCAAATCTGGGAAAGATTATGTTTTTGAAAAGCTTTATTACTACTCGTGCATCATTTGTAGGAGAAGCTATGGCTTCGATCCATTTTGAGACATAGTCAACGGCTACGAGTATGTAATTATTACCGAAAGATGATGGGAACGGTCCCATGAAATCTATTCCCCAGACGTCGAAGATTTCTACTTCCAAAATTCCCTTTTGGGGCATTTCATCTCTTCTTGAAATATTGCCGGTGCGTTGACACCGATCGCAACTTATAACAGCGATGTGGACATCCTTCCATAGACTAGGCCAGTATAAGCCGGCTTGCAAGATTTTTGCACAGGTTTTGGAAGTGCTCGCATGTCCACCATAAGGAGATGAATGACATTGAGTAATGACGTCTTCTATTTCTTCTTCGGGAATACATCGGCGAAAGATTCCATCCGGTCCTCGTTTGAACAATAATGGTTCATCCCAATAGTACTGTTTCAGGTTATGAAAGAACTTCTTTTTCTGCTGATAGGTTAGATCTGGTGGAAGAGCTCCTGCGGCTAGGTAGTTGACAATGTCAGCGTACCATGGCAGTCCTACAGTTGTCTGTATTATTTCCACGGGTTCTGGTTCATTTATATCTAACTGCGCTAGGTCGCTTCCTATTTGTGCTATCAGCTGTTCATACGGAAAATCATCGTTAATCGGCACTCGTTCGGGTTTAATACCTTCTATTCTAGATAAATGGTCCGCTACGACGTTTTCAGTACCCTTTTTATCTTTTATTTCTAGATCAAACTCTTGTAGAAGTAAAATCCATCTTAAGAGTCTTGGCTTAGCATCCTTCTTAGTTAATAGATATCGGATGGCAGCGTGGTCTGTGTAAATGATTATTTTCGCTCCAACTAGGTAAGAGCGGAATTTGTCAAGCGCAAAGACAACTGCCAGCAATTCTTTCTCTGTAGTGGCGTAGTTCATCTGGGCAGAATCCAAGGTTCTACTTGCATAGTAAATCGCATGGAGTTTCTTTTCTTTTCTCTGACCCAGGACTGCGCCCACAGCATAGTCACTCGCATCGCACATGATTTCAAAAGGTAATCTCCAGTCAGGGGGTTGCATGATTGGTGCGGTGATGAGGGTTGTTTTTAGAGTTTCGAATGCTTTAAGACAATCTTCATTGAATATGAAGTCAGCGTCTTTCATTAATAAACCAGTAAGAGGTTTAGTGATTTTCGAGAAATCTTTAATGAATCGTCGGTAAAAACCGGCGTGTCCTAAAAAGCTTCGTATTTCTCGAACGGTTTTAGGAGGTTGAAGATCTTTTATTACTTCAATCTTAGCTTTATCGACTTCAATTCCCTTATCTGATATCACATGACCTAATACTATTCCTTCGTTGACCATAAAATGACATTTCTCCCAGTTAAGCACGAGATTCACTTTTACACATCTTTCTAACACCATTTCTAAGTTTGATAGACATCCTTCAAAGCTTTGCCCGCACACAGAGAAGTCGTCCATGAACACTTCCATGATGTTGTCTATAAAATCTGCGAAGATTGACATCATACATCTTTGAAAGGTTGCAGGGGCGTTGCATAATCCAAAGGGCATTCGCCTATAAGCGAACGTTCCATAAGGACATGTGAATGTAGTCTTCTCTTGATCATCAGGATGGATAGGGATTTGGAAAAATCCTGAGTAACCATCAAGGTAACAGAAGTAAGAATGCTTGGCTAATCGTTCTAACATTTGATCTATGAAAGGTAGTGGGAAATGATCTTTTCGAGTGGCTTTGTTTAGTTTACGATAATCTATGCACACTCTATATCCCGTCACTACTCTTTGCGATATCGATTCGCCTTGAGCGTTTTTCACAACAGTGATACCTCCTTTCTTTGGCACTACATGTATTGGACTAACCCATTCACTATCAGAGATTGGATATATTATCCCGGCATCTAATAATTTCTTGACTTCTTCCTTTACTACAGTGCTAAGGGTTGGGTTTATTCTTCTTTGAGCTTCTCTGGAGGTTCTGCAGTCTTCTTCTAGCAAAATGCGATGCATGCAAACTGAAGGACATATTCCTTTGAGATCAGATATGTTATATCCTAATGCAGTTGGATATTTCTTCAAGACATCTAAAAGTTTCTTTGTCTCTATAGTTCCTAAACTGGAATTCACTATAACTGGTCTTTTACATTCAACGTCTAAGAATTCGTACCTTAGGTTTTTAGGTAGAGTTTTTAATCCTAATGTAGGTTTATCTTTACTTGGCATGGGATCCGGTGTAAGTGCTAAGCTTTCGCTCAGACTATTATCCTGATACGGTGTTTGCCAATTATCATCTTCGAGAATTGGAGGGATTTGAATTTTCATTATTTCAGAATAAGTGGTCTCCTCCAGTTCCATTTCTCTTACACATTCGTCAATTACGTCCATTAGATAGCATGTATCCTCTATAGCTGGTGATTGTAAGAATTGTGTTAAAACAAATTCAACTTTCTCTTCACCTACTTCAAAGGTTAGCTTTCCTCTTTTTACGTCTATTATAGCTCCGGCGGTAGCTAAGAATGGTCTTCCTAGTATGATAGGTGTAGTGGAGTCTTCAGAGATGTCCATGATTATAAAATCAGTAGGAATGTAGAATTGTCCTATACGTACTGGGACGTTTTCTAGTATGCCTACAGGATATTTAACAGAGCGATCGGCTAGTTGAACAGACATTTTTGTTGGTCTTAGTTCTCCCATATCTAGCCTTTTGCAAATCGTTAAGGGCATAACACTGATACTGGCTCCTAAATCGCAAAGGGCTTTGTCAATGACGAATTTTCCTATTACACAGGGTATAGAGAAACTTCCTGGATCTTTTAGCTTAGGAGGCATGTTATTCTGGATTATGGCGCTACACTCGGCAGTGAGTGTAACTGTTCCGTTATCCTCTATCTTTTTCTTATTGGATAAGATTTCTTTTAGAAACTTGGCATACGAGGGTATTTGGGTAATTGCTTCTGTAAACGGAATAGTAATATTCAACTGTTTCAGAAGTTCTACAAATTTCTTAAATTGACCCGTCGTCTTAGAACTTATTAATCTTTGAGGGTACGGAATTGGTGGTTTATAGGGTGGTGGAGGCACATAAGGTTGTTCTTTCTCCACTACCTCTTGACTTTCATCTTCCTTTTCTTCTGGATCATTCACCACTTCAGTCGGTTTATCCGGTTTTTGGTACATGGCTGGATTGTCAAGTCTCGGATCGGTAGGTCCGTCAAGTTCCTTGCCACTTCTTAATATTACAGCGTTAGCATGTCCTTTCGGATTAGGTTGAGGTTGTCCAGGGAATACTCCAGCTGGTGCAGCAGTAGGCGCTTGTTGTTGAGCTACTTGTGAAATCTGAGTTTCAAGCATTTTGTTATGTGTAGCTAATGCATCTACTTTGCTCACTAATTGTTTAATCTGCTCACTAGTGTGAATGTTTTGGTTTAAGAAGTCCTTGTTCGTCTGAGATTGGCTAGCTATAAAGCTCTCCATCATCAATTCAAGGTTCGACTTTCTAGGGACATTAGGAGCAGTCTTTTGATATCCTGGTGATGTAGCTGGTGCTTGACCTGGTGCGTAATAAGCATTGTTACTCTTATAAGAGAAATTCGGATGATTCTTCCAACCTGGGTTGTATGTGTTTGAGTAAGGGTTTCCTTGAGCATAATTCACTTGATCAGTGGGAGTTCCTGTCAATAGTTGACAATCAGAGACTTCGTGTCCCGGGACTCCACATAACTCACAGTTGGGTGTTACTGCAGCCACGGTGGCTGCAGGTGTTATGGCCAAGTTATCGATCTTTTGGCTTAGTTGGTCAAACTTCGCATTGACTTGGTCCATACTACTTACTTCGTACATACCTCCCTTTGTTGGTTTCTCAGTTGCGACTCTTTCGCTTCCCCAAAGGTAATGATTCTGAGCCATACTTTCGATAAGTGCATAGGCATCACTATATTCTTTGTCCATCAATGCACCACCCGCGGCAGCGTCAATTGTCATTCTTGTATTGTACAAGAGTCCATTATAGAAGGTATGGATGACCATCCATTCTACTAATCCGTGATGTGGACAAAGCCTAAGTAGATCCTTATAGCGTTCCCAAGCTTCGAATAATGATTCACTTTCTCTTTGCTTAAATCCATTGATCTGAGCTCTCAGCATAGCTGTCTTGCTAGGTGGAAAATATCTGTTCAAGAAAACTTTCTTAAGCTGTTCCCACGTAGTTACTGAGTTTGAAGGCAGAGATTGAAGCCATGCTCTTGCTCTGTCTCGAAGCGAAAAAGGAAATAGACGTAGTCTAATAGCTTCTTGGGTAACTCCATTGGCTTTTACGGTATCTGCATATTGCACAAAGATCGAAAGATGGAGATTCGGATCCTCGGTAGGATTTCCGGCGAATTGGTTTTGTTGCACGGCTGATATCAATGATGGTTTTAGTTCGAAATCGTTTCGGTTGATAGCCGGTGCTGCAATGCTTGAATGCGGTTCACCTTGCGAAGGATTAGCGTAATACTTGAGTGGATGAGTTTGTTCGTCAGCCATTCCTGCGTTTTCTGATTTTACGACTAGTTCAGGCGGATCTAATTGAAGATCTGGAATATTGGAATTATTTTCGAAATCGAGTATACGTCTTCTTACGTGTAAGAAGCGTTCCGATTCAGGGATTAGAGGTTGCAAGTCTTCGCTTTTGGAGCGAGTACGTGGCATACACTCGGAGATTAGATTAAATTAAATAGTTGATACCTTAGTCTAGACAATGCTACCTAAGTGCACTAGTAACTAAATTAAGGAATCCCCGGCAACGGCGCCAAAAACTTGATGGGCTAAAGACGTGTCTACTTATGCGTCTAGCGGTATCTTACTGCAAGTGCACAGCCTATCGAAGTAATATTTAAGATTATCGATCCACAGGGATTCTATCGTTACGTAGTGCTAGATGAACTTCTAGTTTAGCTAAGGCGAATAGTTGTCACGATTTTTGTTGGTTTCCTAAGACTATTGAAGGCGGAATAAAAATTAAGTTTTCAATAAAATAATACTAAAACGGTCGGTATGTAATTATACTAACTTAGGTGGGTCAATCTAACCTAGGCTTATAAAGATGTTCACTTAATCTACTCGGTAGAGATTACTAGTTTGAATACCCTCAACTCACACTCTCGTGGTCTTGAATCAGATCTTATCCCTAAAGCCCTATGCCTGCTCTCGCTAGCCCATAAGTGTTTAGAAATAATTTTTGGAAACTAAATAATTCTAATTTATCTTAAAGCGCTCTCGCTGTATTTAATTTAAATGCCTAACCTTAGCTATCTGGTTAAAATCTCACACTCTCGTGGTCTTGACCCAACCTAATACCTTTTTCTTACTCTCGTAACGAAAAGGTCAAATTTAATTAAAAAGTATCAGCCAGAATGTTAAGCGATTAATTATTTTAGCCCATGGTTATATCTTACCGGTTAAGTTAGTTATAACTACATACCGCCCTAAGGTATTTAGCTACTCATCGAGGTTAAATCAGACTCAGAGTTATTTATTAACTTACTAATGGCAGAGAAATAATTGGACATTATAAATAAATTAAATAAATTAAATTGTAATAACTGAAAAAAACCTGATTAACAATATCTGGGTAGACTCCTTCTTCCACAGACCGGAAAGCTTGGAGTAGGCGGAAATAAAATTTAAAACGAAATGCTGAAGGCTGGAAACAAATAAAGGTATAACAATTCCCTAATGTTGGAAATTGTTACACGGTTGGTTTGGATACGAATAAAATAAGGCAGAAAATAAAATGCTGGAATAATAAAATGATGGTAAGGTAATTCGGCAGAGCTTCCGCAGGAAATTTGGATACTGAAGTCTGTCCCTAAATTCTTCTGAGCTGGTCCTATTTATAGAGTTCCCATGGGCTGGTCCTGGATCTCTTGCTTCTTGGGCTTTGCTGGAGTGGTTGAGAAAATGTTGGAAAGTGGCAGCAGAAAGTGGGAGAAACTTCCCTCACGTGAGAATTACTAGGAGGAGTGGCTTCACTGGTGACTTTGACGTAGTCTGGGTCAAAAGAATCACGTTATATCCTTGTCACGGGCGTGACAAGGTCTTCACGCTCGTTGCCTTATGTTTCCAAGTGTCACGGTCGTCACCCATTCCTCACGATCGTGAGGTCCCAAAGCAAGGTGTCACGGTCGTGACTCCCTTGTAACGACCGTGGTCGTAACAAATTATGCAGAGTTTTATGCAGGCTTCTGTCTTGCTTCATTTCTTGTGGTTTCTTTGTTCTTTTCTTCTTAATTCTTGATTTGGCCTCACATATCGATGTACCTGCAAAATAGTAAGAAAAACTCGAGGAATCGAGCGTTAAAACGGTGAATGCGCGGTAAAAGTCAATGAAATCTAGCGATATAACCGATGCGTTTTCTCGTCATCAGATGTCCTGGCGAGCAACCTTTTCCCCATTTAGACGTAGGTAGTCGAACTACGTTGACTCTGACTTTCCCATTGCACGAGGGAATACGTAGGCCCAGAACACCGTATGTTCTGTCGAGTCCTGTCCTTTTATTTTCTTTTCAGACCAACCATTAGCGTAGATAGATAATACACCCTTTTCCTTATAAACATCAAGCGTGGATCCCGTCGAGTACGACGGACGTGAGGGGTGCTAATACCTTCCCCTTGCGTAACCGACTCCCGAATCCAGGTTTTGGTTGCGATGGCCATACCTTTTTTCCGTCTTTGCGAGGTTTACTTCGAGCGTTTCCTTTCCCGCTCTGAGGGATAAATAACGCACGGTGGTGACTCGCCTGTCAAGCCGGCGCCGATTTTCGCAGTAGCGACAGCTGCAAGGCACTCCGATGCTGAAGTAAGAATCGGGAGATGAGAAGGCAAGTACAAAATATTTCTTAGGATGATTATTGGATACTTGACCCTCTCAACAGAGAGAGTTTTTATAATGCCCCTAACGCTTGGCCATTGGTCCATATTTTTGGACCGAGATATTCGTTCCCTAAAAATAGGTAAATGCCAGAAACTAGTCGTTGAGACGAACATATGTGCTTGAAACTAGTCGTTGCTTTGAAGCAGGGGCGTGGTCGCGGACAAGAGCGTCGCGGACGTTCCTGGATGGTTGAAATGTGCGTGACAGGAAAAGATGTCACGAAGGACAATTGATCCCGGGGGTCGGCTGACCAGCTTTCCTCAGCTAGGGGGAGAGCAGAAAATGTTTTCCCTTGCCCTTAACTGGCAGGGATCAAGCTATTGAGCCGTTTTGGGTGCAGAAGTGGATTGGGCCATGCATATCCATTGGTCTAGTCCGGAGTAGATACAAAATATCCCCAAGTGATATTTTTATCTTCTAGTACCAATTAACCAATTATTAATGTTACTAAATATCCCATCTTGTACTTATTAATAACGAGCCCTTTATTTTAATAAAGACTGATCCCTTCAAAATCCACTGATTACTCTATTGGTCTCAACTGACAACCTTCAAAGTACCTAAGGGTATATGGGATATTACAAGGCTCATATGAAGGTTTATTTAGTAATTCCTATCGATTATTGCTTGGTTCATGACATGGAATTCGTACAAAATTCAAGTTCATGCAACATCCTAGGTTCAAGAAGTGTCCAAATTCAATTTCAAGATTTAAAGGGACAAGCATGCATACACAATTCACCCAAGAAAGGATCTTTTTTATTACAAGTCATCCTTCATTACAATATCCAAATTCAAATTGTAAAGCATGTACAAAAACCAAAATTTTGACCTATAGTTGATATGGTCAATTGTTGACTTTTTAGTCAACCAGTTAGCCAAAGTCAATTTAACCCTAGACCTATTACATTCTTCCTCTTCATGGCTCCCACTTTGATTGCCAAGTAACCAATCTTCATTATGGTGCTTCATGCCAAGTGTTGCTCATGTCCTAGTTTTGCTTATGTCCTTATCTTCATGTTAACTCCAAGATAACCCTGCAAAGTGTGAACAAACATCTATTACACATACACATACACAAACAAAAAAATCAATTCAGAACATTGTGCTAAACTTTGTTTCACAATTTACACCCAGACACGTTTTGATTCAATTATAAGAACGAGTTAAACATGAGACAAGCACAAATCATATTACACCGACTGACTTCGGCATGGGACAACTAACAATCATATAGATAACACAATTCAATTTCCTCCATGTAGCCTTTTCCCTAACAGTTGATTCAACATATTGTCATCTATATCATCTTTTAGAAACATTATAACTGACTCAATTCAAACACTCAAGTTCATTTCAAGCAATAAACATTCAAAATTTACAAGACAAAATTACTAGTTCAATTAGATCCCTAACATCACTTCATTAGAAAAATAACATAATAACAGGTTCACAATAGTTCATAACACATCATCAATATACATAAAAAACAAACTTCAATTCAATTGCAAATACCAAATAGTCGTTGACATAACCAAACCTACTAACCTTATTCATGACAATCTCTAATTCTGAGCTTTATTTTTAGCAGGACCATAACACAACAATCTTTAAACATGTCCACTAAGTAGTCAGTCCTTTTCCAGCCTTCATTGTAGTGCAATTCCAATCATTCCAAACAATTCCAACTCATGCACCACACATTCCAAACAACCTTCAATATCAAAAATCATATACATAGCCTTTCACACAAACCTGTCACTATTCAAACTAAACATACTAATGTCAATCCAACTAACCCCTAACAGTTCCAACATATGCCTAACATAATTAACAATTCAAATAATGACCAATTTGATTTTAAACTATTTTTCAACATGGCGATCAATAAACAAGCATAATCAATCAGAACATGGCAAGCATTTTAATCAATTCTATAATCACAATTCAATATGATTCACTAACTTAATTTCTAGTTAAGTTCAAACTTACTATGATGATACCAACTCTGATCCCATATAGTAACAGTTTAACCTACTAACACATTCTAACAGTATTGTAATGCCAGCTGTCAACTTTCAAACTGTTTCATATTTGTTCCATCATAACTAACTAATTGAAATTCAATTTGCAATTAACATTAATTGTAACTACTTCTAACAGTTCTAAAATTCTAATTGTTTTTGTTTTTACTAACATAACTAACTAATAGTTAACTCCATCCATTGTCTTCACTAATCAACTAATTGTCACAAGCTGAATTCAAAATGACCTTATTAACCTCAACTCCTAACAGATATTAACTAATTTAATCTAATTACACCAACACTTAACTGAAGCAATTCAAACTAAGCTCATTAACAGAATAGTCAATAACAAATTAACGATACTCTCGTATCCCGTAGCAGTGTATTGAACAACCAATGACTATAAAGATGTTGCCTACAACATCATTTGATCGTACCTGACCAGAAAGAGATCGATGGTCTGCCACATGTCGTCGATCTGGAAGTTGTTCATCCAAAGTGTAGAAGAGGAGGGGGTATACCTAAAACACACTCTTATGCCAAAGTAAGTGACGAGCAGAGTGGAAGCAAGTACAGAGAGAGAGTAAGAGAGTTAAATTACTTGACCCTCTAGTGAAGAGGGTATTTATAGTGAGCCCCCAGCGCAGGGCCAACAGTTACTTAGCACTGGGCTGGCCTGTCAGGCCCAATGTTAGTAACTGCTAGGGCTGACGTGGCGTCGTGAAGACCAGGACGTGGTCTTCACCCTAGGGTAACTGTTCCGCGCTATCCGGGAGGAGGAAGACCGAATTCCAGGACGTGGGGCAGTTACTTTATGACGTGTCCCTGCGTGAGGGGCACGTGGAGAACGTGGGGGAAGGGCCGAGAAGTTCCCCAGACAGGTAGAGGTGGCTGGTCGGATGCGAGGGTCCTGCCCGACGATGGGGAAGAAGGAGGCTGGAAGGTCGGGTGCGGGGGTCCTGCCCGACAGCTGTTAGCCTATGCCCGTTGGGGAGGCCACGTGCTCGACGGGGATCCTGCTCGTCAGCATGGTATTCTTGGGTCCAACCTCGTTGGGCTTGGGCCTGCTTGGTGGTGGTCTAAGCGTCGGCCCAGTCCATAACAGTAGCCCCCCAGCGGGCGTGCAAGCTATGACTTGAGTAGGGAATGGTGTCGGGCGCGTTGACCAGTCGAGCAGGTATCCGTCGGACAGACTGTGATCATGTCGGCCAGGTGAACAACCAATGACTATAACGATATTGCCTACAACATCATTATTCTAAGACTATGCAAAGAAAATAATGACGCTCCCCATACTAGAATAATGTGATTCCTACAATTTCAAACGTTCACGCCATATTAATTTCAAAATAGCGACACTATTAGGGTAGATAGTAGCAAAAAAACAAAATAATATGTACTAAGTTTATTAATTTATTTTTTATTGTAAAAGTCATAAATTCCTAAAGGACGGGTGACTAATTCTCTTAGATTATGCCCTCTTTAGATGAATTTGACCCAAATGTGTGAACTTTGTAACCCTGGTTGATTTGCTCTTGAAATGAACCTCTTTTGGCGATTATTCAATAATATTTTGTGTTTAATATTTTTCACGTCTACATAATTGAGATGATTGATCTAGATGGCAACTGAGAATTAATCATAAACTCACGTCTACACAATTGCGTTTAATACTTTGCACATCTGAATTTAATAACATTGCGGAAGTCATACACTTCTTAGACTCGTCTCAAAGTCTTCAACCTTTCATTTAATTCCTTTCTCGACTCTTTATATAAGACTATATCACTACATAATTGAGATGATTGATCTAGATGGCAACTGAGAATTAATCATAAACTCACGTCTACACAATTGCGTTTAATACTTTGCACATCTGAATTTAATAACATTGCGGAAGTCATACACTTCTTAGACTCGTCTCAAAGTCTTCAACCTTTCATTTAATTCCTTTCTCGACTCTTTATATAAGACTATATCACTAGAAAAAAAAATACAATGTAGTGTCAGCACTAGAGCGTGTTTCATAAGCACTAGGAAAAAAATACATAATTTTAAAATAAAATATTTAATTAATTTAAATGAATTATAATATGCAAATGAATTTTATAAATAGATTGAATATCCATTTAAATATAAATTTATTAAAAATATGATAATTAATAAATTTTAATATTAATGAAACTATTAAAGAGTATCTTTTTAATTGTTTATAGCAAAACATGTATATAATAATTAGAAAGAGAAATATTTATTAAATTCTTAAAATACAAAAAAGAAAAGAAAAAATGAAAAATGTCAGAAGTGGGATTTGAACCCACGCTCTCTCACGAGAAACAGAACTTGAGTCTGGCGCCTTAGACCACTCGGCCATCCTGACGAGTTGGTGTTGGTTTCGTTGGTTTGTATTAGTCAATAGAAAAACGAATTAAAATAAAATGGTGTGAAGTGGGTAAGGAGGCACAGGCGAGAGAGAAGAAGAAGGTCGACGACGACAGCGGGTTGGGTTGAGAAAGGGGAAAAGGTTAATTTCCCTTCTTGTTGATTTATGTGAATACTATTAGATTTTTTGTTTTGGATAATATTCCTATGTTATTAGATTATGGGAATGGAGTTGTTGGCTTTGAATTCATCACCACTATGCAATGTTACTACAACTAGGACTAGGAGGAGAATTCATCACAAACACTACCATTCCAATCTGTCTATTCCCATGGCTATGATGACATCTGCTTCCAAGGTTTCCTTTCTCTAATCCACACCTATTTTTCATTTTTCAATTCTCAATCTTATTAATTCAGTTTACTTCATTATTTGAAGGTATATGATTCAGTGTTAGAGAACAAAAAGCATGTCCTTTTAACCTCTCTTCAAGACACACATAGAGGACTCTTAACAACTCCTCATCAACGTTCTTCTATTGAACAAGCACTAGTTAGTATTTTCAATTTCTCACTTTCTTTCCAACCACCAATGTCTTTCATACTTAGATGAATGTACAAGTAACCAACACTGGTAATGTCTTTCCTACTTAATATTGTTATTTAGGTGAATGTAGAAGTAACCAACACCGGTGACCCAATTGATTTGAACAAACTAGATGGAACATGGCGCCTCCAATACACTTCTGCTCCTGATGTTCTCATTCTATTCCAAGCTGCTGCTACACTTCCTTTCTTTCAAGTACTTTAACTATGCTTTTTTCATCAACACTTGTGCATTTTTTCTTTTACCAATCTCATGCTTGCTTTAACTAAAAACTTAAGCTAATGATAGATATAGTTGCCTCCCAAGGGGGACCAAACAGGTGAGATGAGAGGACCGTAACTTACCCTTTTCATCAACACAACAAATTGCGGTTGTTATGCTTGTGAAATGCAATTACTTGTCATAACGCTTTTTCTCTTACTTTCTTTGCTTCCCCCACGACGACATAGGTTGGACAGATATTTCAGAAATTTGAATGCCGTCATAACTCTACCGGAGGTGTTATTCTAAACGTTGTCCGCTGGAGTATTCCAAATTTGTTAGAGGTAAAACACCGTCAACACCCCTTATTTTCATGCTAACTAGGAAATTTCACCGTTATCATCTTCAAGGGTGTTAAAATATATCGGAAACTCAAATAATCTTTTATGTCAAAATGCTAAACCTAGTTCATTTGTCTCTAGTAGTTGTACTCACTTTCAGCCCAACTCTTGTAGGAACAAGAAGGTGCCACGTTGCTTGTATCTGCCAAATTTACTCTTGTATCCGCACGCAATATTTACCTTCAATTTCAAGAGGTAATCATTTTTATTTTCCACAAACATGTTTTCTATACAATAGCTGGGAATCTTATCTCAACAGATGATGGGTACTTTTAGTACATGATGCATATTTTCTTCTTCTCTTGTGTTTTAAAAAGTTTGTTTAATGGTCGGATGATGAGTGATCATCCACACACATTCAGTTTTGCTTTTGATATTCCTTATAAATATTACTAATATTTTTTTCCTTATCTCATCTCCAAACTTTATTATATGGTTTATGCGTTACTATTACCCCTCTAACTTTTTGGAGCTTAATGCACATGCTACACTTAATATAATATGTTTTGTTATTATAATGGTTCACTTCCACAACACTCAAGTTTGAGAAAAAGATTATACTATTGATATTCTGATATGAATATCACATTTCCTTCTTCAATTGATATGTATCACACTTTCATAACAAACTTGCAATTTATACCTAGCAGATCACACTTCAAGATATAAATATTAGTGAACAGGTTCAGGCTCTAATATCTTCAGCATTACTACCGCGATCTTTTATAAGTTTGCAGGTAAATCTGCATTTATAATTTGAATGTACTATCTTACCGGCACTCAATACTGAGATCACATTGACAACGGTAACTTATGCCACCAAAAAGTTTCTGCATCAAATAAAATACTTTGGTCATATAGTTTTATGTGAACGAGGACCAGTGCAAACCAGCTATGTATACGACATAACTCATAGACTGTACTTTTCTCCTGCAGATCTTGCAATATCTCCGTACTTTCAAAGCTCAAATTCCCGTGAGGAATCCAGGAAGGTATATATATGATTCACCACTTTGTTGAAATAGTTAAAGGGTCTTCTTTATCGGCAAATTAGACACTAATTTAAGGCTCTTTTGAATTGTAGGGAATCCGTAGGAGGATTATATTATCTGAGCTATTTGGATGATAATATGCTTTTGGGTCGTGCTGTCGGTGGAGGTGGTGTATTTGTGTTTACAAGAGCCCAATCACTTTGCTAATGAGCATTGATCGGTAGTTCAATACTTGTACTGCTTGACAGCAATATAACAGTAACACTCCATGAGCCGTTGTTACGGAACATATGGAGAAGAAGAAACAGATTGGAAGACTATAGCCTACTACCGGGGATTCTCCTCAATGTAATCTATGTGATATTATTTGATCTTGATACTCTTTAGGGGAAGGGGAGGGCGTCTTGTAAATTTGTTCTGTATCTATTAATTTCATTTATATAGCAGTATATTGATATTGATATAGTTTATGTTCAATGTAACTTTTGATATCAGATTTCTAGCCGATAGTTCTGTAAATTGTCATTTTACACCAGGCATCATTTGAACAAAGTGGTAATCAAATGCCAAAAACATATGTCTATTTAAAGTAAAAAGCTGCAATCTTAATGATTCTCACCAACCCTGACATTAAGATTGCATCTAGCAAATAGTTCATGACACTTGAAATCTTATCCTTGGAATTTAATTTGCTTAATGTATGAATAAAGTTGTTCAGATCAGATATATTGAAAATGAATTGGAACTCGATGGCGTCAGAGACACGATAATATACTATTACTGATATAAAATTAAAGGGTGATTATTCTGGATTAAGGTCATGGGGCTGGCAGCCAGAAATATGGGAACACTAAATTAAGATAATTGGTGGTTGTGTTGTGTGGTAAAATAGCAACCATAGTCAGCAACAGCAACAGAATCCCCAAAATAATATATAAATAAATAATATTCAATCGTTTATCAACCAATCAATGCCCATCATCATTTTCAACAACCAATAATAGAAGACATTGAAACTACTCCTAGGTAAAATGGCCATGGAGAAGAAAAATTCAACAGAGGTAATTGATATAGAGAAACTTCCGGATCATGTAGTGATAGAGATATTCATAAGAACAAGAGTGAATGATTGGACACAAATATCATGTGTGAAGAAGCACTGGGCTTCTCTTTTTCAAACTGAATGTTTCTGGCATGCTGCTCTTTCTCGCATCTATCCATTCACCAATCCTTCTCAACCATGGCCTGGATCTATTCCTCCAGCCTTAGCCAAGAGGTATTTTTGTCTTAACCCTCCGTTTCTCTCTGTGAAAGAGACTCTGGTAAATATATAAATTGATATGGTATGTTGACGATTTTAGGAGATTCATGGCCTTGCATATAAGTCAAGAGATATTAGGTTGTGATCATAATGATAAACAAGTAGATGAGATAGTTGGACACAGTTATCTGTTTTTGAAAGAGCAGCTTCAACTTTCTAATTTGCCTTCTCATAGTGGAATACTTCATGAAACCATCATTGGTCTGTATCATTCATACCCCGCCCTCTTTACTTTTATTGATACATCAAATGTTATTAGAACTTTGATCATTTCTTTTCTATTTACCAGATCAGTTCATAGCTTGTGGGAAATCAAGAGATGTAGCTCATGAACTTGCATCTATGATTTGGCTAGCAGTTGTTGATAATTTGGAAGAAAACCACCACACCTTTTGCTTACTTAAACGCCTTGCACACGAAGGAGATGTAAGTTTTAGTTACAATCTCTGTCTTTGTCATGCACAATAAGTTAGCTTATAGTTTGATAAACTACTTCAACTAGTTAATTTTGCAATAATTTTCAGCAGGTTTTTCTTCCATACCCTTACGCTAAATCTGTCAAAGTCCAATGGAGGGTGTTCGAGAAGCTTTTTACTGATTTTCGTGATTGCTTCAACCATACAGATTACTGTGATATGTTGGCATGTGCTAAAAGTAGGTTTCAGCCAATACCATCCACTTGGTTAGGTTATTAGCATACACGACATTCTCAAAGCACTTCAAGAGGTTGATAGTCTATCTTGCACAATTTTAATTAGTTTTGTAAAACATCTTAAAGATAGCGACTTAGTCTGCGATTTGACTCGATAATTTCTTCAATGTTATTTTTACAAAACCAAAAAATAACAATACTAAGAAGTTTTCAAACTGTCATGATTACCGGAAAAAATAATTGGTACTTATATTGTTGTTTCTGACACGCCGTTCAAATTTTAGGAAAGTCATTACAAACGTTGGCAACAAAAACTGTGATTTTTCTTAACCTTAAAATAGTTGTCAATGTTTTAACTGATGGCGTTGATGAGTCATCATGAGGGAGAATCATACACATTGGGTCAAATATTTACCTAAAAGTCAAAGACGCACCAAACAAGTGAGAGAGACACCACATATTCACCTAAAACTTTAAGATGATAGATGTGTGAGTCCTCTTACTTATAAAGTGCTCAACCTCCACTTTTATAAGCAATGTGGGACTTAAAACTCACACTTGTTTCTCAACATAACTCACACTTGTTTCCCAACAATCCCCCCATCAAGTGGAGTCCATTCACTATGCTCCCTCTCAAGCGGAAGCTCTTTCATTCACATGCTTATGCCGCCGTTGAGATACACTCTTATCTTGTTATGAGCACTTCAATAGAACGCATTGTCTGACCACCATGTCAGGAAGACTTTCGACACAAGGAGACGATCCCTTACTCAAACTAGACTCTGATACCATTAATGGGTCATCATGAGGGTGAATCATACACATTAGGTCAAACACTTATCTAAAGATTAAAGACCCACCCAAAGAAGTGAGAGAGAGACCACACATTCACTCAAAACCTTAAGGTGATATGTGTATGAGTCATCTTACTTATAAAGTGTTCAACCTCCACTTTTCTAACTAATTTGAAACTTAGAACTTACACTTGTTTCTCAACACAAATCACACTTGTTTCCCAACAGACATTCCTGGTGATCCTTCTACATCAAACGAGCAAATTAACAGTAATAAATATAAGGATTCAAATGGAATAGTTACGTATGGTGAATATGAATTAGTTGCACAAGTTAAAGCAAAGGATTACAGTTGAGGAAAGAAATCACCCTATGGAAAGAGAGTGATTATCTTTACGAAAATCATATAGTGAAAATGGACTCACAGATAATTTGTATGAGTATTACAAGGGTTGTGATACAACAAAACAAGTTTGTGAAGCTCTGAAAAATAAACATGATACCGAAGAGGCTGGAGAAAAGAAATATGTTGTTTGTTGTTACCTGAAGTATTAGATGATAGATGAAAGGTCCATAGAAACT
Source organism: Lathyrus sativus (assembly GCA_963859935.3). Classification (NCBI taxonomy): domain Eukaryota; kingdom Viridiplantae; phylum Streptophyta; class Magnoliopsida; order Fabales; family Fabaceae; genus Lathyrus; species Lathyrus sativus. Next base: position 2,022,089 of record OZ012741.1, on the reverse strand, counting down.
CAATGTCACGAACTTCAAAAGATTGCTCATGAGATCATATCGAAGAGTATGCTCCTAGATGAAGAATTTCAAATTACTATTATTGTTGACAAATTGCCCCCTGGTTTAAAAGATTTCAAAAACTTGTTTTAGCACAAAATAAAAGAATTTTCAATCGAGAGTCTAATTACTCTCTACCAAATTGAAGAAGAATCTTATAGATAAGATAAAAAAGGTGAAAACTTTTGTTCAAACAACAACAAAAATTCAGTGTAATTCTAAATTCATGTGGCTAACCATTAAAAAATTAGAACCGCAATTTTGTGACCAAATTAGGAATGAGAACCCTTCAAGGGTCTCAATTGCTTCAATTGCTAGACAACAACCATCACCTCAAAGAAATGATGTTGATTTTTTATCTTGTTTAAATTATGGAAAACCATATCATATGGCTAAGAAATGTAGAAGAAAGCCAAAATCTTATGTTACCCTTAATGGAGAGGTTAACTTGACTGATGAGCCATTTATTGTTATGATCACTGAAATCAACATGGTTGGTATATATGGGAAACCTCGTGTTTGCAGGTTAATCGGGAAGTGATTAAAATTAAACAGGTAATGCCTAAACCTTTCATGGTTTTTATGATGACAATTCATAAGATATATCCTTGATGATAAGTCATGGAGATGCATTGATGACAACAAAGCATGAAGCTAAGCAAGCTCTACAGTTATCTCAAGCAGCCAAAGATGCACAAAACAATTTGTTAAAGACCCTTTCTCCGAAGATAGATGAATTATGGTTTAATGACCACCTTTGACATCTTCTAATCATGACATTCAATTTGAAGATATCTCAAGTCTCGTCTCCAAGAAGACTCAAGAAAATGCTTATATGGTTGGTGTATTCAGAAAATTCTTGAAGCTTCAAAGTGTGAAATAGAGAAAATGTGAAAGCTTTCCTGGTCATGTCTGAGTGATCAGTATTTTAAAAAAAACACAAAGGCGTTTTCGTAAAGTAGTAAGGCAAAACCATACACTCACTAAAAATCAATTTTAAATCTTCTATTTTTCAAAATAAAATATCTAAAAATGCTTTGGAGCCTAGCTAGATGAATTAGGAGCTGACACAATAAGTTTGGACATGAATTTTGATTTGTCAAATAGATTGGAGCATATTCCCAATCAATTGGATAAGAGAAAAACTAGTCCATAATCGATTGTAACAATGTCTTAATGAAGGATAACAATTCTTTGTCAAATATTTCCAAAATGAGCATTTATAATCGATTATTTAGGTCATTCAATCGATTGTGATAAAGACCCAATCGATTGGGCCATTAAAGTAGCCCATGGTTTGTTTCCTTTTTTGCTCTCACCTTTGGCCTATAAATAGATGTCTCTCCTTTCACTTTTTCACATCCATAAACATGAGCTATCTTACACACCTCACTCTCTCTAAAATATTTTCTTCTTTCTACCATATTAATTTAGCCATAACGCTTTGAGAAAATCCTAGTGTTTAAGTGAGGAAACTTGTTCTAGAAAGGGTAAAATTATAAATTCAGCAAAAGTTATTTTTTCTCTTGACTGAGTATCTCTTATTAGGAAGTAATTGTTTGGTTTGAAGCTAAATTCGTTAAAAATATTTGTTTGTGGGATTTAGTATTAAGCTGCCATTTGGTTCGTGAGCTGAGCCACTTATGGAAAAACTCTCTCTTGTAGGTTATTAAAGATAACCAGTAAAAAAATATTCTCTTCGGTCTGTGAGCTCAACTCGGTGTAAAAGCTCTACTTGTGAGGGCAAGCAGTCACACAACATATATTCTCGAATTTCGATGATGACAAAGTTCAACCTCAGATCAACAAGGAGCTATCAATTTTGCCCAAAAGACAATTGCAATATTTTGCAATATTGAACATATCATATCCTTCCTATAATTCTTTTAATTCATCATTTAATCATTTGCAAAACACGTTTTAAATATTCAGTCGTGACAAAACGCACGAAGCAACAAATAATGATTTTTTGCAGGTTTTACAGCTCTGAGTCGACCATACCAGTCAGTGCACATCCAGTCAAGTTTTCCACTGGTCAGCGCATGGACACCATGAGTCGACCATCAGTCGACACATGAAGCCTTCATAATTCTCACGGGTCAGCGCGCGCCGACCTATGGTCGAAGCATACTGTTGAGTTTTTAACATTGCTGAAATCTGCAGGTCATGCGTCGACGCATAGACCTGCTATGGTGGACCGTTCGCGCAAAAATGCTGTTTTTAAATGATTCCCACTATTATTTGAAAAGCTGTTATGCCTTTGGTTGGTCTGTTACTATACATACAAAGTCAATTACTTATGTCAAACAACATTTGATAAAATTGATTCAAGTGTACAAAGAAAGAGCAAAATAGGTGTTCAAGATTCATCATCTTCATCTTCAACATCTCACAACACATCAATTACACACAATCATTTTTGAAGTGCCTTGTGAGTGGTTAAAGGTGATAAGGTTCGAAGTCGAGATTGGGTAATCTGGTTCGGGTTGAAGCTTGCGACAGGTTCTTTCTTGAATAAAACCTTTAGGGTTTTGTCCTCCAAGATTGGTTTGATTTTTGGGGGTTTTTTGGACGAGATTCTTCGTCAAAGGTCAGTTGAGCGAAGGTGATTGTGAAGAGGAAGTCTTCATCAATCTAGTAGCGGATTTAGTGATATTGAAGGGAAAATCTCGGGTTCGATTCGTTGTAGTTGAGATCAGTCGGGCCGAAGGTTTGAAGAACTGAGGGTTATTCAATAAAGGGGCTGGAATCAGAGGTCTATCAACAACGATCAGAGGACTTGATTCATCTTGAATCAAGGGGCAAGGAGTGGAAGCAATGTTCAACGTCTTAAGAATTCTGTTGTATATTTGTTGTTCAATCCTTGTATAAACTGTTACATTCAACAGGTGGTATCTATTAAATCAATCTCAATTCTAGTTTTAGAATTGAGGGCAGACGTACCCCAAAGCGAGGACGACAGGGGAACTGCCTCACCAAATTTTTGTCTTCTCTATTTTTCAGCATTTTCGTTTTAGCTTAAAAATAAGTGATTTTCGTATAAGCACTATTGTCAAATTGTGATATCTATTGAGTAAGAGGTTGAAACTCTGTTTTTGAATCCAAAGTACAATAAGACATTATACTAGGCTAGTTGGAATCACTTACTCGACATAAATATCACTTGGAGTGTTTTTGCACACCAAGTGTTCGACAATTTGCCTGAACCAAAATTATCTTATTTGTGTATCTAGTTTTGGTTTACTCTTTAAATCATTAGAACTAGGAATCCTAACAAGTGAATTAGATCATTGATAAGTGTGACTAGTGTTGTGATTCTTTTTCCATATTGTCATTAATCCATAGGCTTAACGCATATCCGGTTTTCCAATAACCGTTCGTTCTAGACTATATTTTCCTCGGCCGCTTCCGCACTTAAAACAAATTTTCAAACCCAATTTTTTAATTGGTAGCGCTGACTCAATTTTTAATTGGGATCTATTCACCCCCCCCCCCCTTCTAGATCCGTGCCATAGTCTAACAAGTGGTATCAAGAGCTCCGGTTACTCGGTGCTTCAAATACAACGTTGATAGAAAATGGCCAACAGGGGCTCATAATAGAGCTCCCGTTTTCAATGGTGAAAATTATAGTTATTGGAAAGACTGTATGCAGGTGCACATAAACTCCATAGATAGAAAAATATGGAACGTTATCCTCAATTGTCCAATAGAAATTACTATGACCAATGCGGATAATGTGGTTGTGCCAAAGCCCGAAGCACAATGGACCGATGATGATGAGAGAAAATACAATTATGATTGGAAAGCCAAAAATATCCTAATCTCCTTATAAGGTGTAGATGAATACTATCGTGTATCCCATTGTCCTATTGCTAAGGCCATGTGGGATTCACTACAAATCGCCCATGAGGGGACGAATGATGTTAAGTTGGCTAGAATCAACACATTAACACAAGAGTTTGATCTCTTTTTCATGGAACAAGGGGAAACCATTGCTGACATGCAAAAGAGATTTACTCATCTCATCAATCGTTTACATTCATTAGGTAGGTGATGTGTGTTTTTCGCAAGTGTACGAATCACGTCAAAGTAATATAAAAGATTATCGAATCCACAGAGACCAAGTGTCAATCTATCGTACCTGTTGTTATGGTGTTTATCTAAGGCAACTATTTTTAAGGGTTTTAGTAAGGGTGCAATGGTAAATAAAATTATAATTTTAAATAATAAATAAAAGACAGGCTCGAATGTAATTCACGTAATCAATGATAATCCAGTACTTGTTAATGGAACTACTTATGGGCAATGTTTTCTCCTTTGAAAAGAACTAATTTAACAGGAACTGTCGCTTTCGCGTATTCAGAACCGAGTTGTACTCTCTAATCAACCCCTCCTATTGTCACGGATAAAAAGGTGCGTACTGCGTTAGAGTAGTAAACCTATTTTTAAGAAATATAGTTTCTTAACAAAGTTGAAAAGTATTTTAACCTGGACTTCTTAGCAAAAAGAGGTTCTTATGAACCAGACTCTAAATCTCATAACGCGTCCGAAAATCGTTTTAAAATCTCTTTTCTTTTTAATCTAAAAACTCCTAATGAACTATACAAAGCGCTTTTGGCTGTTTTTGAAATAGTTAAAAACAATTACTTGAATTGAAAGATAAAATAGCCCTTAGGTGTTTCCACGAACAATTATACTGATTACTGGTTTAATTACGATCCTTACATTCTAACCTTTATGGGATTAGTTAGACATGATAAAGTAAATATTCTTTTTATAGTTTTTCATATGAGTAATTTAAAGCGAGTGCGGGAAGTAAACAAAGTAAATGTGCGAGTGCGGGAAATAAACAAAGTAAATGTGCGAGTGCGGGAAATAAACAAAGTAAATGTGCGAGTGCGGGAAATAAACAAAGTAAATGTGCGAGTGCGGGAAGTAAACAAAGTAAAGTGCGAGAAAATAAATAAAAGTAAAGCAATGCGGAAAAATAAAATACGAACTGGAATTAAAATGGTGGCAGGATTAACTTCCTCCAGAGTGCTCCAAAACTCGAACCACAGACAGATTACAGACTCGATCACTCGATTGCAGAGGCACCCCGATGTGGAATGGCAACTGCTTTATAACTGATATATGCCTAGAGAATTCTAATTCTGGATGAAGAAAAACGAAAATCTAAGGTCCTATTTATAGGAGAAACTGAAAGCGTGAAATGACCGGGACGCCCCTCCACTAAAAAGTGGAGGTTATGGATTTTTGCCTTGTGGCGCCCGCCACAAGGTCATGGCGCCCGCCATGGTCCCTACAGGGGATGATGGAGTGGGGATCGTGGGTCTTGGAGGTTGAGGAGTGGTCTTGAGACGTGGCCACGTCATGGCTAACCCCATGGCGCCCGCCACGGTGGGTGCCGCAAGTGCAAAATGCTGAATTTCTAGGTTTTCGTCCGTTTTCACTCCTTTTTCGCTCCTTTTCCCGATTCAAGCTCCAATTATTATAAAAACCTGAAAACATAAGAAAACAAAGCAATAACAAAGCAAAACAACAATAAAAGCTAAGAATGCATGCGAAATCGGAGTCAGAAATACGGTGAATTTTAGTGTGATCAAATTCTCCCACACTTAAACTTTTGCTTGTCCTCAAGCAAACATTAAAGCTTAAGAAAATATGGTGTCAACACTTGCCTTTGGGCTAAAAGGGATTCTAAGTTCAAGTCAGGATGCAGTGACAGATACTAACTAAGTGAACCAAGGGTACCATAGTAACACAAACACAAACTTCAATCCTATATTAACCACTCCATGTCATCCCACGATACCTAGGCCTATCTTCTCATCTTTTTGTGTCCTTTTCATTCAGGCGCAATCACATTAAGCCCGTTATCCGTACATGCCTCATAGTAGAGTGACCGGTTAGTGATTCTGATCCATAACATAAGGTTTCTGGCACATAAGCATGTGTAAACCTGTTTTTATTTCGCCTAAATGTAGCTGCGGGGGATCGGATCGTAATCCGCCCTACCAAGTTCAGTGCCAGATACCTCTGAACCAACTAACAATAGGTGACTTGCGATTTTTTTTCTTTTTGTGGCAAAAAATTTTTTTCTTCTCTTTTTTCGGTTTAAATGACTTTGTGAGGGTCACCTATACCAGAGTTTGCCTTTTTTTTTCTTTTTTATTAGCACTGGATCATTCACTTATATTCATCGGCCCCCTACTTAGAGTATGCTTAGGCCGGAGCTGACTGCTAAAATAAACTACTTAGGACAATTTTTTGAATGATAGTAAAGGCCATGGTGGTGGGGTTTAGGAGTGATTCCTATATTCAAGAGGTCTATGGTGCTAAAATGGTTCTGATGTTTCAAAAAGTTGACCTAAGTCACCACATCCTAATCTAAACCTGTCTCAAAGCCCAAAAAACTTGTGAAACAACACTGTTTTCTTTTTAAAAATTTTCTGGTAAGGCTAAGGAAATGGGAAAAAATGAAGATGAACTAAAAAAAAAACACTATACTGGTGACTCGTCAGACTCATGCATTATCTAAGAAAAATAAATTACTGAAAAGGGAAATAACTGAAAGGAAACTAACTAAAAAGGGAAATAACAGAAAGCAATAAAATCCCCTCCCACACTTAAATCGAACATTGTCCCCAATGTTTCGAAATAAGATAAGGGGGTAACCTGGAAAAAGAATACTGAGGAGGGGCACTGGTGCCTTCGCCGTCCTGATGTGATGGTCTGGAACGACGGGATCTACTACGATGCTGGTCCCTCCGGTCGAGTCGTGCTGATAAAGCAGCCTGAGCACTCCGGACCTCTCGAAGGTTACCCAAGATGGAACCCTGAGTAGCCTCTACAAGCTGGTAGTGTCGGCTGTTGAACTCTCTCTGACGGTTCTGCTCTAATGAAATATCGTTCAAGGTACGGCAAACGTTGCTATAAGCACGATCCGAAACCAATCGCGATTGTTGCATGAAGCTCATATTGTCCGTCAGCTGCTGTGAAATAGTAGAGAGAAGGCCATCACGCCTTTCTTCTCTAGCTGTCATATCACGCCACATCCCCTCGGTGACAAAGAATCCAGGAGCAGTACCTGCAACAGGGTTAGAGGAAGATGGTGCAGTGTGTGACTGTGAAGGACGATGGGGGGACATGTGAGGGATGGGAGACTGCTCTCTCCGATCATACTCATCATCAGTGTCATGTGCCTCCCCATCGGGAATATTAGGAGGAAGTGGACCCAAAACACGTGGAGCATTAAGATCATAGGTCCAGTTCCTTTCATCACGTACATCAGTACGTCTACTGCATGGTAAAGCAACAGATGGGATAGCTACCCCATGAACCATCAACTCATAACCACCTTCTCTCCTTGTTCGGCACAATTTCATGTCTTTCAGAAATTTTAAATTAATTGTGCGAGGAGGTAGTGGTTCAAGTGTAGCTATCTCATCATTCAGGCCAAGAGCCCGAGCAATAGACGTAACAAGCCCTCCAAAAACAATCGGTCCTGTTTTATTAGTAAATAAAGTCATGTGGGCAAGCATAAACGGGACCGGATTGATGTGGGTTCTAGTGAGGCATCCTTGCAAAAATAGGAGTTCACGAGCATTAACCTTGTTTGGACTTTCCCGGCCAAAAATAGTACATGCCAAAAGAAGTCTAAAAACTCTTATGGCCGGGTTGTGAATGGTCGACGCAAGTATCCCTTCAAAAGAATTAATTGAAGTACTTGAAAGCCTTAGCCAGAAGGTAAATACCTCGGCCGACCATTCAGCATCCAAAGGTGCCTCACAAATCGAACCTTCCCTATGAGGGATTCCTAACAAATCTGCTAGCTCATTGGTACTGAATTCATATTCAATTCCAAACAGTCTAAAAATAACAGTACCGACAGTGCTAGCAGTGTCAGGACTGACAGTGTATATCAAAGAACTCAAAAACTCAGTTGTCAGCCTCTCATAGGTAGGTTCCTGATTAATGAAAATATTATGCAAGCCTAGAAATTCTAATAAATTAAAAACACTATGATAAATACCCAAAGCATACAGACAGTTATCGTCGACGTACCTAGTCGAGAGGATTTCTCGACTTTGAAGCCTCTGAATAATTTTCCGTTGCCTTTCGCCCGGTCTTCCATCACGAAGAATAAATCCGTTGAACTCCATTGTTGAAAAGCTCCTTAGGTAGTGAAAATAGTAGAAAAGTGGTTTATGAGGGGAATGATAAAGTTTTGATTTTTTTGGTTTTTGATGGATGAAAATGGAAATGGATGTTGGATATGTTTTATGGATGGAGGGTATTTTGGAAATGGGGGAGCTTTAATGGGGTTCAAGGAGGATTTGGAAGGTTGGAAAAATGAGTTTTTGGTGAAGAAAGGGATGAAAATGGTGGAAATGGGGATTGAATCCCGTATTTGTTTGATGATACGGTGTGGCGCCCGCCACAGGGCCTATGGCGCCCGCCACAAGGCCAATTCCTGGGCCTTGTGGTTTTGGATCCTCCTTTGGGCCTTCCTTGCACCTTTGTCTTCCGGGGGGTCTGAATAGCGTTTTCTTCTTCTTTTCAAGGCATTGGCTTGCATATTTTTGTCTTATATATTTTTTTTCTTTGCACGACAAAAATAAAATAATTAAAAATCAAAAAAGAAAAATAAAAATAAAAATTAGTGCATAATATGTATATATATATAAGGAATTCAAAGTGCATGAAAATATAAAAGTGGAAATGCGATAAATAAAAGGAAGTTAAATACTAGGGTAGTGCTGTCATGGTGGAATGAGTCATGTGGTAGGTTTCTTATCCTGGCTTGATCCACGAATCTCAGCTATCTCCCTCCGAAGCTCGTCGATCGCCTGATGTAGAGCATCGGTCTCCTAGGCATGAGTGAGATCAGAAACCTGCATCTGTAACTCTAAGTCTGCCACTTCCTGCTTGAGCAGGGCAGTCTCCTTGCGGAGCTCATAAATCTGTGTTTGTAGGTCAGGTGGCTGCAGAGACATATTGTTAGACATAACAGTGATTCGGGGAGTAAGAGGTGTAGGAGTGTACTCAGCGGCGGGAGGCGATTTCGGCTCTTCGACAGTCTCTCCATAACACTCTAGAGCATAACTCCAGTTGGCAGGATCGTGGACACTGGTCATCAGCGGATCTGGTAATGTAAAGTAGTGTATCGCTTCACCGTCGATCAGCAATCTAAACATGTTGGGCTCAAAAGAAGCCCTCCTCATCAGTCCTCTATCAAGACAAAAATCAATATCCAGGGTGGTGTAGCAGCAGAAGGTCCTGAGGTGCAATAGCTTGCGAGACAAACCCAATGCAGTAGCAATCTGTGTAACAATCCCACCGACATGGATGATTCCTACTGATGATCTGGCAACACTAGCAAGGCCCTTCAGTAGAAAGTTGCCACAAGCAACAGGGCGAGACTGAGTCGCACAAAACAGTAGGAAAATCTCCTCTTCACTTAGCAGTGTCTCTGTATCTGGAAAACCTAGGAAAGAATGTGCTAGAATCATCTGGAAGTACCTCAATGCAGGGTTGTGGATTACCTGAGAAAACTGGGTAGAAGGATCTTGGCTCCCTCCGCCTGATATTTTAGTCCAAAACTTTTCCACTTCCCTGCTCATAAAATACCCCATCGGAGTCTCTGGAATAGCATCAGGAGTAGTCTGGAAACCTAGTAAATCACCAAACCCTTTGTGAGAGAATGAGTAGTCAATCCCGAACAACCTGAAAACAGCGAGTCCATCGGGTCCAGCCCAAGGGTCATGATGAAACGAGCTGAGGAACTCAAGAGTCAAGTTCCTATAAGTGTTGTTCCTGTCGTCAAACTGGTCCCACTGGAGTTGATGGCATAAAAATCTGACGCTTGGCTCTATCCCCAAGGCATCCATGCAGTCATGGTCAGGGTACCTGGTAGGAGCCATAGGGCGTCTCATGTGAACATAGTAACGCTCTCTCTGTGCATCATCTCTAAAGGCCACGTGCATGTCATCAGGGTTCTGCATTCTGTACAAGGTTAGCAAACAAGTCCTGAAAGCACATAAAACATTCAATCGTGAGTCCTGACATAATAATAAAATAAACAAATTAAAATAAAGTAAAAATAAAAATAAAAAGTACAAAAATAAGAAAAACCATGGGTTGCCTCCCAGGCAGCGCTTGTTTAACGTCATTAGCTCGACGACCGATATTTAAACATCATTGGAAGGATATGGTGGATCACTCAGAGTATGACAGGTGTATGTTGTTGGAATGTCACCTCCTTCGTAGGGCTTCAACCTCTGTCCATTGACTATGAACGGTTTACATGTTTGGTTCTTGATTTCAATAGCACCGGATCTCAGGATCTTAGATACTTCGAAAGGGCCAGTCCATCTCGAACGGAGTTTACCTGGAAATAGTCGTAACCTAGAATCGAACAGGAGAACAGGATCGCCTATTTTGAAGTCTCTTCTTATGATTCTTTTGTCATGCCAAGCTTTTGTTCTTTCTTTGTATATGATGGCATTTTCGTAGGCAGATTGTCTGAGCTCTTCTAATTTGTGGATATCAAGGATACGTTTCTCACCAGCTGTCAAGTAATCCAAATTCAAAGTTTTGATGGCCCAATAGGCCTTATGCTCCAACTCAAATGGTAAGTGACATGATTTTCCATAGACCAGTTGATAAGGGGTTGTTCCTATAGGAGTTTTGAAAGCGGTTCTATAGGCCCATAATGCTTCTTGAAGTTTCTGCGACCAATATTTTCTAGATATAGAGACAGTCTTCTCGAGGATTTGTTTTATCTCCCTATTAGATACTTCCACTTGTCCATTGGTCTGTGGGTGGTATGGTGTTGCTACTCTATGCTTAACTCCATACTTGCTTAAAAGTTTATCAAATATTCTCGATATGAAGTGTGATCCTCCATCACTTATGACTAAACGGGGTGTTCCAAACCTGGGAAATATATAATTCTTGAATAATTTGATGACTACTCTGGTGTCGTTTGTGGGTGCGGCGATAGCTTCAATCCATTTAGACACGTAGTCAACAGCTACTAATATGTACTGATTTCCAAAAGATGGTGGGAACGGTCCCATAAAGTCTATACCCCATACGTCGAAGAGTTCTACTTCTTGTATATTTCTTAACGGCATTTCATTACGTCTTGAAATATTTCCTGTGCGTTGGCATCTGTCACACTTGACAATGAAAGCATGGACATCACGCCACATAGTAGGCCAGAATAGGCCAGCTTGAAGAATCTTGGCGTAGGTCTTAGATGTGCTTGCATGTCCACCATAGGGTGCAGAGTGACAATGCTCAATTATATTATTTACCTCTTCTTCTGGAACACAACGGCGGAAAATGCCATCTTTACCTCTCTTGAAAAGAAATGGATCGTCCCAATAGAAGTTTCTCACATCACTATAGAACTTCTTCTTCTGGTGGTAGTTTAGATCAGGGGGTATGATGTCAGCGGCTAGGTAATTAACAAAATCTGCATACCAAGGTACATTGCTTATAGCTAAGGATTTATGAAATTGCTCATGAGGGTCTGGGTTATCATCTTCAATGGTTTCTAGTTGGGCTATCAGTCTATCGTAGGCAAAATCGTCATTTATGGGTACTGGATCAGGTTTCAGGTATTCTAGCCTAGATAGGTGATCAGCTACCACATTATCAGTGCCTTTCTTGTCACGAATATCCAAATCAAACTCTTGTAATAATATAATCCATCGAAGTAACCTAGGCTTGGCATCCTTTTTGCTTAGTAAGTAACGAATGGCAGCATGGTCGGTGTAAACTATAATCTTGGCTCCTACTAGATAAGATCTAAATTTGTCTATTGCAAAAACTACAGCTAGGAGCTCTTTTTCGGTTGTTGCGTAGTTGAGCTGTGCAGCGTCTAGGGTTCTACTGGCATAATAAATCACATGTAACTTCTTATCTTTTCTCTGACCTAGAACGGCTCCAACAGCATAATCACTGGCGTCACACATTATCTCAAACGGTTCCGACCAATCAGGGGGTTTCATTATAGGTGCTGAAATCAGAGCTTGCTTCAGAAGATTAAATGCTTCAGTACATTTTTCATCGAAGATGAACTCAGCATCTTTCATTAAAAGACCAGTTAAGGGCTTTGTTATTTTGGAGAAATCCTTGATAAAACGTCGGTAAAATCCGGCATGTCCAAGAAAACTTCTTATCTCCCTGATAGTCTTCGGCGGTTTTAGATTCTCTATGACTTCTATTTTTGCTTTATCTACCTCTATACCTTTTTCGGAAACTATATGTCCTAAAACAATCCCTTCGGTGACCATGAAATGACATTTTTCCCAATTTAGCACAAGGTTTACCTCCACACATCTCTCCAGGATTTTCTCAAGGTTGACAAGACAATTTTTGAAATCTGACCCACAAACTGAGAAATCGTCCATAAATACTTCCATGATTCCATCCAAATAATCAGCAAAGATAGACATCATGCAGCGTTGGAAAGTTGCAGGAGCATTACAAAGTCCAAAAGGCATTCTTCTATAGGCAAAGGTTCCAACTGGGCATGTAAAGGTAGTTTTTTCTTGATCTTCGGGGTGAATAGGTATTTGGAAGAATCCTGAATATCCATCTAAATAACAAAAGTAAGAGTGTCTGGCTAGGCGCTCCAACATTTGGTCTATGAATGGTAATGGGAAATGGTCCTTCCTAGTTGCTTTATTTAATTTTCTATAATCTATGCACATACGCCAACCTCCATCAGTTCTTTTTGCTACAGGTTCGCCCTTCTCGTTTTGCACGACTGTGATGCCTCCCTTTTTAGGTACTACATGCACAGGACTCACCCATTTACTGTCCGAGATCTGATATATTATACCTGCCTCTAGTAACTTAAGAACTTCAGTCTTAACTACAGTACTCATTATAGGATTTATTCTACATTGGTGTTCTCTAGAAGGTTTTGAATCTTCTCCAAGCAAAATCCGATGCATGCATACGGATGGGCTTATTCCTTTTAGATCAGAGATCTTATATCCTAAGGCTGAGGGGTACCTACGTAAAACTTCTAATAATTGATCGGTTTCTTCTTGGTTTAAGGTAGCACTGACTATAACTGGACGGTTCATATCTTCATCAAGAAATTCATATCTCAGGTTTTTAGGCAGTTCCTTAAGTTTTACGGTCGGTTTTATAGGGCAAGGCATAGGATCTGGGGTAAGAGATAAACATTCGTGAAGGTTATCATCAATGTAGGGTGTTTTATAATTGTCATCTTCCAAAATAAGGGTTGATGGCAATTTTATAGATTCAGTTTCTTCTTCTTGTTCTAATTCCCTAATACATTCTTCGATGATATCTAAGGCATAACAAGAATCTCCTATCACAGGTGCCATAAGAAATTTTGACAATATAAATTCTATCTTCTGGCCACCTACCTCAAAAGTTAGTTTTCCCTTTTTAACATCTATTACGGCTCCAGCAGTCGATAAGAACGGTCTACCTAGGAGGATTGGTATGTCGTCATCTTCTTTAATGTCCATGACAACAAAATCAGTAGGTATAAACAGCTGACCTATCCTAACAGGGATGTCTTCAAGTATGCCTATAGGGTATTTAACGGATCTATCGGCTAATTGAAGTGACATCTTAGTAGGTTGTAATTCTCCTAAGTTTAATCTCTCACAAACTGCTAAAGGCATTAAGCTCACACTAGCTCCTAAGTCTAGAAAAGCTTTTTCGATGACATGATTCCCCAAAACACAAGGAATGGAAAAATTTCCGGGATCTTTATCTTTCTTTGCTAACCTATTTTCGGAAATAGAATTACATTCCACGGGTCTCGGATCTTCGAGTCTACGTTTATTTGTAAGTATGTCTTTGAGAAACTTAGCATAAGAAGGTATTTGGGTGATGGCTTCTGTAAAGGGGATTTCTACGTGAAGTTTTTCTATAACCTTAACGAATTTTTGATATTGATTATCAATTTGGGTTTTCTTTAATCTTTGAGGGTAAGGTATTGGTGGTTTGTATGGCGGTGGCGGTACATAGGTTTTATTTTTAGGTTCTTCTCCTTTTTCTTGACTTTCCGGGGTTTCAGGCTTCTCTGGTTCCTTTTCCTCATTCCTCTCAGAAGTTTCGGGCTCACTTAATCTAGGGTTTAAAGGTTCCTTATAAGCGGTTCCACTTCGTAGAGTAATGGCATTAGCTTGCCCTTTCGGGTTTTGTTGAGGTTGTCCAGGGAACTGTCCTCCAGGTGTAGTCTGTGGGGCTTGGTTTAACGCTACCTGAGAGATCTGGGTTTCAAGCATCTTATTATGAGTAATAATTTGATCAACCTTGGTTCCTAACTTGGTAATTAGTTCGTTAACATGGACGTTATGGTTCATGAACTCTTTGTTTTGTTGTTTTTGAGCAACGATAAAATCTTTTACAACTTCCTCAAAGCTCGGGCTAGGTGGTACAGGTTGCATAGGTTGATTTGTTCTAGGGGCTTGGTAACCTTGTTGTCTCGGAGGTGTGGTATTTTGGATAGGGTTATTATTTTTGTAGGAGAAGTTTGGGTGATTCCTCCATCCAGGGTTATATGTGTTTGAAAATGGGTTCCCTTGGGTATAATTCACTTGCTCAGTGTTGGTTTCATTCAACAGATTGCATTCGGCGGATTGGTGTCCTTGCGTTCCACATATCTCACAATTCGGCGAAACTGCGGCAACAGTATTCGGAGTTGTACACATATGTTCGACTCTAAGGGCCAACGCGTCCATTTTAGCCTGCATCATGTCTATAGAGCTTAGCTCATGTATTCCTCCTTGGGCTTCCTTCTTTTCCACTGTCGCTCGTTCTACTCCCCATGATTGATGGTTTTGGGCCATATCCTCGATAAGGGCACTAGCTTCAGGGTAAGGTTTGTTCATCAGTGCGCCACCAGCGGCAGCGTCGATGGTCATTTTAGTGTTATAAAGAAGTCCATTATAGAAGGTTTGGATGATTAGCCAATTCTCTAGGCCATGGTGTGGGCATGCTCTTAATAGTTCTTTATATCTCTCCCAGGCTTCGAACAACGACTCTCCTTGGTGTTGGGTAAATCTAGTTATTAGGTTTCGAAGAAGAGCGGTCTTACTTGGGGGAAAATATCTAGCAAGGAAAACTTTTCTAAGGTCATCCCAAGTTGTTATTGAATTGGGTGGAAGGGAATCTAACCATGATAGAGCTTTATCTCTGAGGGAAAAGGGAAATAATCTTAAGCGTATTGCCTCAGGAGAAGCTCCATTGGTTTTAAAGGTGTCTGCTAATTGAAGAAAGTTTTTTAAATGTTGGTTCGGGTTATCAGTAGCGAGACCTGCGAATTTTCTCTGTTGCACTAATTGCAGCAGGGATGGCTTAAGTTCAAAATTATTGGCTGGGATAGCGGGGTTTACTATACTGGAACTAGGTTCCTCGTTTGATGGTTGGGCGAAGTCCTTAAGAGGTCTTCGATTTTGATCTTCGGCCATAGCTCTCCTATTCCTATGGAAAAATAAACGTGCGCGAGCGTAACGTTCAGGTTCAGCTAGAGGGTCTACTAAACTTCCGGCACTGCGAGTCTTTCGCATTGACCGGTGGGTAACAACCTTAGTCTAAACGGTATAACTACAGGGTAATGAAATTTGACGATATTGGTCCCCGGCAACGGCGCCAAAAACTTGATGCGTGTTTTTCGCAAGTGTACGAATCACGTCAAAGTAATATAAAAGATTATCGAATCCACAGAGACCAAGTGTCAATCTATCGTACCTGTTGTTATGGTGTTTATCTAAGGCAACTATTTTTAAGGGTTTTAGTAAGGGTGCAATGGTAAATAAAATTATAATTTTAAATAATAAATAAAAGACAGGCTCGAATGTAATTCACGTAATCAATGATAATCCAGTACTTGTTAATGGAACTACTTATGGGCAATGTTTTCTCCTTTGAAAAGAACTAATTTAACAGGAACTGTCGCTTTCGCGTATTCAGAACCGAGTTGTACTCTCTAATCAACCTCTCCTATTGTCACGGATAAAAAGGTGCGTACTGCGTTAGAGTAGTAAACCTATTTTTAAGAAATATAGTTTCTTAACAAAGTTGAAAAGTATTTTAACCTGGACTTCTTAGCAAAAAGAGGTTCTTATGAACCAGACTCTAAATCTCATAACGCGTCCGAAAATCGTTTTAAAATCTCTTTTCTTTTTAATCTAAAAACTCCTAATGAACTATACAAAGCGCTTTTGGCTGTTTTTGAAATAGTTAAAAACAATTACTTGAATTGAAAGATAAAATAGCCCTTAGGTGTTTCCACGAACAATTATACTGATTACTGGTTTAATTACGATCCTTACATTCTAACCTTTATGGGATTAGTTAGACATGATAAAGTAAATATTCTTTTTATAGTTTTTCATATGAGTAATTTAAAGCGAGTGCGGGAAGTAAACAAAGTAAATGTGCGAGTGCGGGAAATAAACAAAGTAAATGTGCGAGTGCGGGAAATAAACAAAGTAAATGTGCGAGTGCGGGAAATAAACAAAGTAAATGTGCGAGTGCGGGAAGTAAACAAAGTAAAGTGCGAGAAAATAAATAAAAGTAAAGCAATGCGGAAAAATAAAATACGAACTGGAATTAAAATGGTGGCAGGATTAACTTCCTCCAGAGTGCTCCAAAACTCGAACCACAGACAGATTACAGACTCGATCACTCGATTGCAGAGGCACCCCGATGTGGAATGGCAACTGCTTTATAACTGATATATGCCTAGAGAATTCTAATTCTGGATGAAGAAAAACGAAAATCTAAGGTCCTATTTATAGGAGAAACTGAAAGCGTGAAATGACCGGGACGCCCCTCCACTAAAAAGTGGAGGTTATGGATTTTTGCCTTGTGGCGCCCGCCACAAGGTCATGGCGCCCGCCATGGTCCCTACAGGGGATGATGGAGTGGGGATCGTGGGTCTTGGAGGTTGAGGAGTGGTCTTGAGACGTGGCCACGTCATGGCTAACCCCATGGCGCCCGCCACGGTGGGTGCCGCAAGTGCAAAATGCTGAATTTCTAGGTTTTCGTCCGTTTTCACTCCTTTTTCGCTCCTTTTCCCGATTCAAGCTCCGATTATTATAAAAACCTGAAAACATAAGAAAACAAAGCAATAACAAAGCAAAACAACAATAAAAGCTAAGAATGCATGCGAAATCGGAGTCAGAAATACGGTGAATTTTAGTGTGATCAGTAGGCCTGTTTCCAATGATGTTGCTACTAATAAGGTCTTGAGATGTCTTCACAGGGAATGGCAGCCGAAAGTGACCGCCATCAAAGAAGCAAATGATCTTATCATATTAGACTTGACAACATTGTTTGGCAAACTACAAGAGCATGAACAGGTACTCTTGAGCCTAGACCAACGCGAAAAGAAAGAAAAGAAGGACAAAACGAAGGTGAGTGAAAATAAATCTATAGCTCTTAAGACTTTCTCCTCGAAGTCTCAAGCAAAAGAGCAAAGTGATTATTCCTCGAGCGACAAAGAAGAAGAGGACAAGAGCGAAGATATGGGGTTGTTTGTTAAACATTACAATCGTTACGTGAGAAAGAACGACATCCAACATTCCGAGAAGAATTTGGTAAACTTCCGGAAACAATCGAGGTATTCCAAAGATGATGACTCAAAAGGTAAAAAGACTAGAGGGTCGTGCTACAAGTGTGGGAAGCCCGGTCACTACAAACCGGAATGTCCGATGAACAAAAAGGCAAAGGAAAAGGAATCATCCAAGTCATATAAGAAATCATCAAAGCCAAGGAGAGCGTATATAGCTTGGGAAAGCGATAGCGACTCCTCCTCCTCTGATGAAAGCTCTAGTGATGAAGAAGAGTCCGTGAACCTATGCCTTTCCGCACATCAGAAAAATAAGAAAAAACAGGTACGTCACTCTAAATATGAGAAGTCCTCAAATATGTCGCATTTAGAATTACAAACCACATTCAATACTTTACACAATGAAGCAACTGAAGCCTTTAAGAAACTTGCCTCTAATAAAAGAATTTTTACTTACTTAGAGCACAAAATTAAAGAGTCCGAAAGGAAACTCGAGGAACTTAAGGCTTCCATTGCGGAAAGTAATAAATCGGATTGTGAGGACCATAGAAATCCTTTCGACTTTGGATGTGCTACTTGTCATATTTGGCAAGGTGAAGTTAGAAACCTTAAGGCCAAATTAAACAAGGCTCTTGAGCCTAAAATTACATTTGCTATTGATATAAAGGATTTTAGAAAAAGTATGGTGAACCCATATCAAAAATATGCATATGTAATTAGGGATCAAGAGAGTAAAAGTGATTCTAAAGTTGATTTTGCATGCTTATATTGTTGCAAGAAAGGCCATTCAATTGTTAAATGCCGATTTAGGAGATTTTTGGTTCCTAAAGGCATCTATCAATGGTTGCCCAAATGCAACCACTTTGTCGCTAACATATTAGGACCCAATATGCCATTGGGTACCACCTCTTGCTAATTATGTTTTAATAAGTACAATGTGTCGAGACCACTGAGAGAAGATGGGTTCTCGACAGTGGGTGTTCAAGACACATGTCAGGAGATATATCCCTATTCATAGACTTCGTGGCTAAGAAGAAAGGGTATGTAACTTATGGTGATAACAATCGTGGAACAATACTTGGTAAAGGTAGTGTAGTTAACCCCTCTTCCACTACGATTTCCGACGTGTTGCTTGTCGAGGGCGTTAAACATAATCTGCTTAGCATTAGCCAATTATGCGACAAAGGATACAATGTATCGTTTTCAAAAGAGTGTTGCAAAATTGTGCATGATAATGACAAGAAGAATAAGTTTAATGGTTTTAGAGTAAACAACATCTATATGCTTGACTTAAATGAAGTATCATTAACAAGTGACAAATGCCTCGTAACAATGAGTGAAGACTCATGGCTATGACATAGGCGTTTAGCGCATGTTAATTTTGACTTACTAAATAAAGTAGTCTCAAAAGACTTAGTCTTAGGACTCCCCAAAATAAAGTTCACCAAGGATCACCTTTGTGATGCTTGTCAAAGAGGGAAGCAAACGAGGGTCTCATTTAAATCCAAAAAGATCGTTTCAACGACGAGATCTCTCGAACTTCTTCATATGGACTTATTTGGGTTATCTAGGATTAAAAGTCTAGGAGGAAACTATTACGGTTTCGTAATAGTGGACGATTTTTCTAGATTTTGTTGGACCATCTTTTTAGTAAGTAAGAGTGATACATTCTCCGCCTTTGAGAGGTTTGTTAAGCTTTCCCAAAATAAGTTAAATACAAACTGTTGCGGTGGAAATAGGATCACAAACTATTAATGAGTTTGAATCGCAATTCAATTCACAACCGCTCTTTGATTTATCCGAAGGAAAAGGTCAAAAGAGGGAAAACCTATTTTGCATTGTAAACACAATGCGAGGAAAGATCTAGGGTTCGGGGGTTGGTTAAATTTAGGGAAGGTATTAGCACCCTAAACTTCTGTAGTACTCTACAGGAACCTTTTGTTCAGATGTTTACTATTTGCTTTATTCATTTGCTTAAGGTATATGTACTAAGGGATTAAAAGTGAGAAAAGAGACCTAAGGGGTTAATTCTAAGTTTACTCGGCAAGACATCGCATCTTGTGCCTACGTATCCTTACGGGAGTGGAATCAGAGTAATCGTAGTTCCCCTTAAAAGGGAGGTTAGAGACTTCTTGACTGTGGTCAAGGTCTCAATGGGGGATAAACATGTCTTAAGGACACGCTTACGCGGAGTGTAGAAACTCCAATATCTACGTTGTAAATTGTTAAGTGAATTAGGGTTAGGTTAGGGATTCCGCGGCGGGAAACCCTAAAATGAGTGTGGCGACTCTTTGACCTAAAGCTAGGGGTAGTTTTGTAATTTTGTCCACGGCGAGACATTTGTGAAAAATTAGGGTTTGTAGTTTGTAAGGGTTTGAAGTTGAGGACTATTGGCGCGGCGACCAAAAGCTAAACCTAACCTTCGGATGTGCGTAATGTGACAAATTAACGATGCAAATGCGCGAATTTTAAACCATACAAACAGCAGAAATTAAAGTGCGGAAAGGTAAACGCGATTATTAGGTTCGCGAGGTTACAATAGAGAAACAGTTACAATTATGATACAATTTGAACTATAAGTACACAAAAATAAACGGGGCGACATGGTAAGCTGCAAAAATAACGAACAGTGTTAGTAGACAGAGTTATACAAGTCCAGACGAATAATGAAACGGAAGTGCGAAATTATGCATGTTTTTGTGGTTTATTTTTATGATATCTAAAAAGCTTTCAATTTAAATTAAAATAGGAGTTTAATATTAACAAATAAATTTAAATTTAATTTTCAAAATTGTTTTAACCTAATTATCTAACAAAAAGAAGAGTTTTATTTTTTTATTTTTTAATCAAAAAAGTTAATGTTAGTATTTATAGTCATTATTATTTTTTTATTTTTATTTAAATGTTATCACCTAAAAAATATTTAAAAAAAGGTTTTTTATGTTGTTACTTTTTGAAAAATAGATTTTAGTTATTATTTAAAAAAAGGTTTTTAATTAAATTAGGTTAATTATTTTGTTTTTAATATTTAATCACACCATTTCCTATTAACAAATTAAATAAAAGGGTTAATTACAGATACAGAAAAATAAATAGTAACAACAAAAACAGGTGGAAAATCAGGTGGATCGGGCTGGGTACCCATTTCCCAGACCCGACCCAGAAGGCCACAAACAAAAGCTGGGAAATCAGAACTAGGGTTCAAAGAAACCCTATTTTTTTTCGCGGCGCCGTTTCGCCTTTGTGTCCGGAGCTCTCTCCTTCTCTCCTCGTTTGATCATGACCAAAACTTCTTCTTCCTACATGAACAAAACAATAAAATGCATGAGTCAATAATCCCCCTACCCAAATTCCGACGATGATCTTTGACGGTGATCTTGACGGTGATTAGTTCGTCCGATTTTTGGCCAACGGAAGAGCTTGAGGCGATGATGATGGTGAAGGAAACTCTTCCTTCTGAGCCCTCGATCGAACGCCGGCGGTAGTAGCTTGTTTGATGGTTTTATGGCCGCCGCTTCGGTTGTGTTTGTTCCGAATGATATTTTTGCAATGATGATGATGATTCGTCCGATGCTTTCGCGGTCGTCTTCGAGCTTTGTTGGGGTTTTTCGTGTTACAGCTTTGTTGTCTGATGACGGCGCTTAGGGTTCTCAAAAGGTTGTATCACTCCTCTATATATCCTTTTCGATTCCTCTTTTTGGGCCTTGGATCTTTTAGGTTTGCGTTACTTTTTCTCTGAGATTTGATTCTGATTATATCTTATGATGATTGGATTCTGATTGAGATTTCTTCCCTTTTTGGGATTCGTAACCGAACTCGTTTGGATATTTGCGGTTTACTTTGATAACCCGTATTTGGATTTGGAAATTGTTCAGATGTGGATTTAACTGGTATCCAATTGGTTCTTCTGATGTAGGTTTCTGGCTTTGTTGCAGATATGGATTCTTTTCCTCTTTTTCTTTCAGGATGAACATTGCCGGGTCGACGCCGCCGGGAAGGGTTGCGCGACGATGATGACAGCTTGTCTGAGCCGTTCGGAGAAGACACTACAATTCTATGTTGTTGCTCGTGTTGCGAGCAGGATAGCATCTGGTTGTTGGTTTTCAGATCGATTGTTTCTGTGATATTATGTTGGTTTTTTTTTGATGCAGGTCTTTCAGTATGGCTTCGATGTTCATGACAACTTTGTTGTCCATATGATTACGAACTTGGTTCTGATTGTTCGATTCGAGATGATTTCAATTATTCCTTGGCTGAGATGTGACCGTGAACTGGGCCATGATGTTGATGAACTGAGCCTTGAGCTTCTGTGCCTCGATTCTCCTACGCGACCCTGGGATTACCGTGACTGATATGAGCTGGTTCTATTGCTTGAACTTGTTCTCCCCTTTTCCAGATTGAACTGTTTTCACTGCTTTCTTCTGGTATGATCTTGCGCATTCACTTTCTCCTTTTGGCATAATGTGTGATTTGGTGATTTCATTTTTTGATGCCATGTTTGGTTGTTGGAACGTTCCTTGTTGATTGTTGATTTTTTCGGTGTTAACGTGGACTCAGATTGGTTCCTTGATATGGTATATTCTTACATTCACGTTTTTTTGTGACTTGCGAACTGACTTGAGCTTGATACTCACAACTCATTAGTCCCTCTTTCCCTTTCTGAACTTGGGCCAGCTTTGTATTTATGATGTTTGTTCAAGTTTGATGCAGTTTTGGTTTGCATTTTTAGTTTGAATTTCCAATTACCAGTGGCTGCAGCTTATGAACTGTTATCAATTTTGTACTGATGTTGTTGTGGAATTTCAGGTGTTGGAAACTTTCGAAAACAAAACGACTCAGACCTGCCGGCATCCGGGTCTGAGCCCGAATTTACCTTTGTATCAGTTTGGAAATCCAATTGCGGCAAAAGCGAATCAGTCCCACTTCTTTTATCACTTCTATCTCTCGGATGTCCCGCGTGATAAGAACAGTTGTTACTTGATCTGACGCCAACGGCGCGGATTGGTAACGGGGGTAGGACGCAGCCTCGGTTGTGCCACTCCCGGCACTCGATGATGACGATTATTCTGAGAGTGTCAAACAATTTCTAACATCTTTTTCTCTATTCTATTTTGTTTTGTTTCCCTTTGTGTAGGTTAATCAGAGCTTTGCGGTGAAGACCGAGGAAAAATCAAATGAAGAACCCAACGAGTTTTCTTTTAGGACTTAGGACCTTTAGGGAATGCCATCTTTATTTCTCTTCTGTAACTTGTAATAAAAAGTATTATGAAATAATTCAATAATACATTTTTTTATCCAAATTATTTCCCCTTTGTAAATCATGATGAAATATTATGAATAAAATTCAAATTTCTATCCAAATTCTCTTTACAAATTGTAATAATAATAAAATATTATGAATGAACTTCACATATTTATTAAAATCATTTTCCCATTTCTTTTCCATGATTTAATTTGCTGCACACATCTCAACCTCCGATTAAACCTCACCAGTCAAATATCCTTGAATTAATTCGATCCAATCTTGCATAATAAGCTTAATACCTCATTGGGCCCAAAATTACGAAAAATGACCAAAACGCCCCTGGGGTAGTTCCTGCAAAACAAAACGCACTTTATGACTGGTTAGTGGTTAGCAGATGCACAGATGAGATGCTATGCGAAATGACTGACTAAGTATAAGGGTAAAATTTGGGGTATTACACAAACATTTTGTCAATTAGAAGCGAGCATGGAGGTGAGTTTGAAAATCACTTATTTGAAGAATATTGCGGTAACCATGGTATATATCATAACTTCTCCGCTCCACGCACTCCTCAACAAAATGGGGTTGTGGAGCGTAAAAACTGAATTTTAGAAGAATTGGGAAGAACAATGATTAACGAAAGTGGTTTACCGAAATATTTTTGGGCCGACGCCATTAGTACGGCGTGTTATGTTTTGAATAGGGTGTTCATTCGCCCCATTCTAAATAAAACACCGTATGAGCTTTTAAAAGGGCGAAAGCCAAATGTGTCTCACTTGCATGTTTTTGGTTGCAAATGTTTTGTATTAAACAATGGAAATGAAAACTTGGGCAAATTTGATTCCAAGGCCGACGAAGGTATCTTCCTCGGATACTCTCAATCGAGTAAAGCATATAGAATATATAATAAACGATTACTTGTTGTAGAAGAGTCTGTGCATGTTACTTTTGATGAATCCTATCCGAGAAATGTCAGAAAGGATAGTGTTATTCATGGTGCAGGTACATCTACGAAAGACATACTCAAAGGGGGAGAGCCGGGGATTGATCAACCTGACAAAGCCAAAGTTGAGGAGGATAAAGATGTACACCATGAGGTAACCGAGGAAGCTCATCCGCCTATAAACGATGATCTCCCTCAAGCTTGGAAGTCTCCCAAAGACCATCCAATTGACAACATTCTTGGAGACATCACAAAGGGTGTAACAACTCGATCGAAGCTAAGTAATTTCTGTTATCACTTCACTTTCGTTTCACAAATGGAACCTAAAAACTCTAAAGAAGCCCTACTCGATGAACACTGGTGATTGTCAATGCAGGAGGAACTAAATCAGTTCACTAGAAATGAGGTTTGGGACCTTGTCCCTCCTCCGCGAGGTCATCGAGTAATCGGCACCCGATGGGTGTTTAGGAACAAGTTGGACGAAAACGGGGTAATAACCCGTAACAAGGCGCGTTTAGTCGCGCAAGGGTATAACCAAGAGGAAGGCATCGACTATGAGGAAAATTATGCGTCGGTTGCCCGACTCTAGGCTATACACCTTCTCCTTGCTTTCGCTTGTGCGAAGGATTTTAAGTTATTTCAAATGGATGTTAAGAGTGCGTTCCTTAACGGGTACATAAATGAAGAAGTATATGTTGCGCAACCTCCTGGTTTTGAGTCTCAGGAGTATCCTGATCATGTCTACAAACTGAAAAGGGCTTTATATGGTCTCAAACAAGCTCCTAGAGCTTGGTATGAGCGACTAAGTAAATTCTTACTTGATCAAGGTTACTCAAGAGGAAAGGTTGACACTACTCTCTTCATTAAACATCAAGGAAATCACTTAATTCTTGTACAAATTTATGTTAACGATATCATATTTGGATCTACTAACATGAATCTCGTGAGAGAGTTTTCTGACCTTATGCAGGGTGAATTCGAGATGAGTATGATGGGTGAACTCACATACTTTCTCGGTTTGCAAATCAAGCAACTGAAAGAAAGAACATTCGTGAGTCAGACAAAGTATTGTTTGGAGCTTCTCAAGAGATTTGACATGGCAGATTCAAAGGCCATTGACACTCCTATGCCAACATGTGTAAACTTGAGTAAAGATGAAAGTGGTAAGGACGTTGAGGTAAAAAGGTATAGAGGTATGATTGGCTCTCTTCTCTATCTTACTGCTTCTCGTCCCGACATTATGTTTAGCGTGTGTATGTGCGCAAGATACCAATCATGTCCTAAGGAATCCCATATAAAATATGTCAAACGTATACTTCGATACCTATCTGTTACTCTGAAGTATGGACTATGGTATTCCAAAGGTAATGATTGCTCATTGGTAGGTTTCTCCGATTCCGATTTTTCCGGTTGCAAATCGGATAGGAAAAGCACCAGCGGTACTTGTCACTTATTTTCAAACTCCTTGGTCAGTTGGCACAGCAAGAAACAAGTGTTTGTTGCTTTGTCAACTGCCGAAGCGGAATACGTAGCCGTCGGTAGTTATTGCGCGCAAGTCCTATGGCTTAAGCAGCAACTATTGGATTTCAATTTAAAACTAGAACGTGTTCCCATATTTTATGACAATACAAGTGCTATTAATCTCATCAAAAATCCTGCGTTACATTCTCGTACCAAACATATCAAAATTCGACACCATTTTCTGAGGGATCATGTAGAGAAAGGTGACGTTATCTTTGAACACGTTGACACCAAATATCAACTAGCGGATATTTTCACAAAGCCGCTAGCCACTGAACCTTTCTTTCATATCCGTCGAGAACTTGGCATTCTCGATATTTCGAATCGGGTATAATGATTACTAGTTTCGCATTACTCTGTTTACAACTATATTCTTGTACTTCTGACAAGTTAAGTTTTGTTGCAAGCACAAGTATGTTGTTATCAAGTGTTGTCGGTATAGAGGTGATGTTGTTCTTCTCTCTCTCTCTCTCTCTCTCTCTCTCTCTCTCTCTCTCTCTAAATATTCATGATTTAAACCAGTATATCGTTTGACTATTATGGTATTTATATATATGACATTTGCTACAAGTACTATGTGTTTGGATGCAAATTATGCTATGAAATTGTAAGTAGGCATCAAATGTGGCATTATATATGACATAGAGTGAAATTCTGCATTTTTGCTCACTATGAGTCGACCAAAACAGGGCAGCGGTCGACACATGCTGTACACTTTTAAAATTGTCAAAAATCACACAGTATGCATCAACGCATGCAGTGGTACGGTCGACGACTCACGTAAAAACCCAGATTTTTTTCGTTTGAAAACCGTTCCATCTTCCTACACACTACATTAAATATGCAATAAACCTTAATTGTGCTTTGAAATTGCATTTTCTTGTAACTTGCATCTAGTCATTCCTAGTGTCCCCTTGTCTTCTCCTTCTTACCAAAACCCTAAATCTCCTTCTATAAAAAGGGTTAATCCTCATCTCCTCCAAACTCATCTCCAACTATCCTCTCAAAAAAAAAAATCATTGCATTCAACCTCTACCAAATCTCCAAAATCATCATCCATGGCTTCTCTATCCCGCAAAAATACCGGCAAAAGAACAAGAGCTTCAACATCCGCTTCTCTACCCATTACTGTTGTATCTCTAGTTCCACCACCTGCTGTTGACATCTTCAACGAAGACATTGGCAAGAGAGCAGTTGTTCCGCAGCATGCATTCTACAAAGCAACAGCGGAGCGCATGCATCTCACTCAAATCATGTCTATGCTGGAGTTTCAAGGGTTTGTAAATTTTTTGGAGTGCAACACAAAATACAGTGAAGATTTAGTCTGTTTGTTTTACACTTGCCTGCATGACAAGTTTTAAGGTCAAAATTTCCACACCTCTGTCGGAAATAAACAGGTAAACGTGAATTCTGAAGTCTGGAATAAGTATTTTGATTTGACTGTGGCTGCTGATGTACAACCTCCTCATGAGGTAACAGACTCTCGTACTGTGCCGGGATATGAGTTTAAGAGTGCTCTAAACGATATGCTAAAAAGGCCTTGTTCAGATCAGATTGTCAATAGTGATGCCTTTCCCAGAACGGTTACGGCAGGTAAACTCCAAACAGGAGAGCGCATCCTTCAATGGATTATGGCTTGCATCCTGCGGTCGAAGAAAGGTGGCCTGTCCCGAGTTGAACAGGTTGAAGTGCATCTTATTTACATTTTGAAAAATAGGATCAAAATCAACTGGCCTTATTATATCGCAAGCAAAATTTTTGCTCTGAGAGATTCAGGCAGAGGAACTGCTCTTGCTTATGGGTCCTTTATTTCAGAGGTTCTCACCGCGGCAAATGTCGTGTATCCATCATTTCCATCTGTTTCAGTATCTTCCAACAAGGAATTCAACACTAAAACATTTACTATGATGGGCTACTTTTGGTGTGATGAACGACAATCCTACAGGTTTGTTCGCAGAGCAAATATTCCTCGGGTTACTGAAGACCCTGATGAATGTTCTGAACAGGAAGACGAAGAACAAGATGAACAGGGGGATGAAGAAGAAAATGAAGCGGAACAAGTACAAGAACGGGCATATGAGACGCATGACAACTATCAATCGCTGGACCAACATGAGGCTCCAAATACTGATTAGCTCCATCACACAGCTCCATCTGACGAACAAGAAGAAGGTTACACAAATCAGGGATGAGGTGAGTGGCAGTACACAGGCTGGACCACCCTGGGTAGATACTATGATCCGTACCATGGCTATCCTCAAGATCATCAACCTCCTCAGTATTCATCATCTCCTCCACCATCAGACAACTCTGAAATCCTTAACATGCTGCAGTCCATGCAGTTGGACCAACAGACTTTTATGAGAAGTCAAGATACGCGGATGGAACAGATCCGAGCTAAGATTCGTACCCAAAATGAACGGTTAAATTCATTTTCCACTAGGATGGATGCCCTCTTTGAAGCTCTCGTTGCATCCAGTGAGAGACAAGACATGGAAATCACTGACAGCCTCCATCACCTAAATATGTCTGTGGAAGCATTTGTGGACTTTTCTGATCCCTACCGCAATCCGGATGTTGCGTACAGGGGGAGGGGGAGAGGCCGAGGCAGGGGTTATTAGTTGCATAATTGCATATTCTCATTGCCTATAATGTGTTATTTGTGTTTATGGTTGTTGAAATATTAAGCCCACTTGGATGTTTTCATTTCTTTATCTATTATCTCCATTACTCTTTCATTATCAATTTTATGTGTGAATTTTGGTACATGACTAGTTATCTCCTGCTGAATGTTTTGTTGTTAATTGATATTCTATCAATCTTTATATGCTCTATCTCTTTTTGATGTTGTCAAAGGGGGAGAAAACCTAAGTAAGGCCAAGTAGATCACAACAGCTCTTCCACATAAAGTACAGGATTACAAAAGAAAGGGGGAGTGTATGCTACTACGTTAAAAATATTGCAATGTTGTTCTAGCTAGCTTCGCGCAGGTTGTCATCATCAAAAAGGGGGAGCATGTGAGGGCAAGCAGTCACACAACATATATTCTCGAGTTTCGATGATGACAAAGTTCAACCTCGGATCAACAAGGAGCTGTCAATTTTGCCCAAAAGACAATTGCAATATTTTGCAATATTGAACATATCATATCCTTCCTATAATTCTTTTAATTCATCATTTAATCATTTGCAAAACATGTGCTAAATATTCAGTCGTGACAAAACACACGAAGCAACAAATAATGATTTTTTGCAGGTTTTACAACTCTGAGTCGACCATACCAGTCAGCGCATGTCCAGTCAAGTTTTCCACTGGTCAGCGCACATCCAGTCAAGTTTTCCACTAGTCAGCGTATGGACACCATGAGTCAACCATCAGTCGACGCATGAAGCCTTCACAATTCTCACGGGTTAGTGCGCGCCGGCCTATGGTCGACGCATACTGTTGAGTTTTTAACATTGCTGAAATCTGCAGGTCATGCGTCGACGCATAGACCTGCTATGGTCGACCGTTCGCGCGGAAATGCAGTTTTTAAATGATTCCCACTATTATTTGAAAAGCTGTTATACCTTTGGTTGGTCTGTTACTATACATACAAAGTCAATTACTTATGTTAAACAACATTTGATAAAATTGATTCAAGTGTACAAAGAAAGAGTGAAATAGGTGTTCAAGATTCATCATCTTCATCTTCAACATCTCACAACACATCAATTACACACAATCATTTTTGAAGTGCCTTGTGAGTGATTAACAGTGATAAGGTTCGAAGCCGAGATTGGGTAATCTGGTTCGGGTTGAAGCTTGCGACAGGTTCTTTCTTGAATAAAACCTTTAGGGTTTTGTCCTCCAAGATTGGTTTGATTTTGGGGGGTTTTTTGGACGAGATTCTTCATCAAGGGTCAGCTGAGTGAAGGTGATTGTGAAGAGGAAGTCTTCATCAATCTAGTAGCGGATTCAGTGATATTTAAGGGAAGATCTCGGGTTCGATTCGTTGTAGTTGAGATCAGTCGGGCCGAAGGTTTTAAGAACTGAGGGTTATTCAATAAAGGGGCTGGAATCAGAGGTCTATCAACAACGATCGGAGGACTTGATTCATCTTGAATCAAGGGGTAAGGAGTGGAAGGAACATTCAACGTCTTAAGAATTCTGTTGTATATTTGATGTTCAATCCTTGTATAAACTGTTACATTCAACAGGTGATATCTATTAAATCAATCTCAATTCTAGTTTTAGAATTGAGGGCAGACGTACCCCGAAGCGAGAACGACGGGAGAACTGTCTCACCAAATCTTTGTCTTCTCTATTTTTTAGCATTTTCGTTTTAGCTTAAAAATAAGTGATTTTCGTATAAGCACTATTGTCAAACTGTGATATCAATTGAGTAAGAGGTTGAAACTCTGTTTTTGAATCCAAAGTACAATAAGACATTGTAGTAGGCTAGTTGGAATCACTTACTCAATATAAATATCACTTGGAGTGTTTTTGCACACCAAGTGTTCGACAATTTGCCTGAACCAAAATTATCTTATTTGTGTATCTAGTTTTGGTTTGCTCTTTAAATCATTGGAACTAGGAATCCTAACAAGTGAATTAGATCATTGATAAGTGTGAATAGTGTTGTGATTTTTTTTCCATATTGTCATTAATCCATAGGTTTAACGCATATCCGGTTTTCCAATAACCGTTCGTTCTAGACTATATTTTCCTCGGCCGCTTCCGCACTTAAAACAAATTTTCAAAACCAATTTTTTAATTGGTAGCGCCGACTCAATTTTTAATTGGGATCTATTCAACCCCCCCCCCCCCCCCTTCTAGATCCGTGCCATTGTCTAACACTACTTGGTTCAAATCAGCCTGGTGTAACAACATCTCAATTTGGCTCGTAATCAGCCCATGTAAAACCCGTTTCGATTCAAGATAAGTCTGTATAAAATCCCGGTTTAGCTTAGGGACTAACCGCTTAAATCTTTGTTCATGCTTGGAAGGAATACTAATCGTTTCAGTCCATTTTTGGTTGTTTGGTTAGAAATAAACATGAAAAATTATTTTTCCTTGTATAAGGGGGTTCGTGAGTTTAACCTACTAAAAGCTCATAAGGAGTATTGGATACTTTCAAGATCAATTCTTTGATAGAGTAATATATCACTTCATTTAGATCACTTATCTATAAGTTATGGTATCATCTCTTTTCTCTTATCTTTTTATTTTACGCATATTTTCTTTATTTTGTTTTTTCGCTGCAATATTCAAATGTTCTTTTAAAAATGTTTTTGAACTCTAAAACTGCAAATAATTTTGTTTTAATGTGTCATTTTTCAAACCCCTACAATTTTTCCCTTCACGTGTCTGGAATCATATGTTCAGCAAGTGGTATCGAAGCCTTAACTCTTATTAAAAAATTTATTGTTTTAGGAGTGTCGTTACTCGAAAAATGCATCGTGCAACGACGAGTAGGCGAAAAAAAGATATACAGAAGAGTCGCCACCGAACTTTATTTATCCCATGAGGGGAAAGGAAAATATTGAGAAAACCTTAAGAAAGAAATGGATAAGATGGTCTCGCGACCAAGAACGGGTTCAGAAGCCGGTTATGCGAGGGGAAGGTATTAGCACCCCTCGCATCCATCATACTCGATGGGAACCATTTGTTTGTCGATGTGTGATTATATTTGCTTAAAAAGTTATACTATAAAAGTAGTGTTCCTAGGGGTAAAGAGAAAAGGGTTAGAAACAGGAAAATGAGAGGTTAGGAGGGAAGAGAGAACGGGGAAGAAAAGGGAAAGAACAGACTCGATAGGACTTCGCGGTCCTAGGCCTACGTATTCTCAATAGATATGAGAAAGTCAGAGTCGACATAGTTCGGGGCTACGGATATAGGGGGAATGTGCTCGACAAGGATTATGGCCCTTGTGCCTACGTATATTTACTTGAACGAAGTAAAGAATCAGAGCAGCCGTAGTTCGGCCTACGGTTTGCGGGGAAGTTCTAGTAGACGATGCTATCGTGCACATTCTAGCAGTTTAGGTGTTTTGCTGCTCGCATGTGAGGAGACTTAGGCGTTACCTGTTTGTGGTAGAACGGACGTAGCATGCCTTTCTGGGAATGGGTGGAAAAGAGAAAAGGGTTCTCGCTAGGATTGTTGCAATCCTATGCCTACGTATTCTCAATATACATGAGAAATCAAAGCAACGTAGTTCGTGGTACTACAGGTAACTGGTGTTTTTGTGGATGATGGTATCATGCGCGTTCTAGCAGTTTAGGTGTTTTGCTGCTCGCATGTAAGGAGACTTATGCGTTACCTATTTGCAGTAGAACGGACGTAACATATCCTTTTTGAAAGACTGGTTTTCGCCATGCGAGGTAAGAAGTCACGTTTGATTGGTTGAATTGTTTTTAGGGGCGAGATAGGTCCTCGGATAGTAACCCCTTGCGGGTAGTACCCAATTCTTTATCTCAAAGTTTTTGTTATAAAAAGGTGTGGCGAACATAGCGTCTTCGTATTGAAAGACGAATATCAAAACCACACACACTACAGTGAGTATCCTGACACTCGGAGAGGAAGAAGACTACACTCAATCCTCTCTTTTTAATTCAATGCAAAGATAACTTTGTTCTCTTATTAAAGATGTTTTTGGTTTTGAATGGTAAGTGCTTTTTCGATAGAGAACCCTACGGTAAACATCAACACTCGGGATAGGAGAAGGCCTACGCCTAACCACTCCACGACCATTCAAGTTTTGTTGTAAAAATAATTTGAAAATGCACTCGGTATGGGACCGAGGATTTAGGCGAGGAAGGTGTGGAAAGAAGTTGTGAAAGTGAGAGGGGGTGAATAAAGGCGCGTCTTCGTATTGAAAGACGAGTATCGAGACCACCCACACTACAGTGAATATCCTGATACTCGGAGAGGAAGAAGTCTATAATCAATCCTCTCTCTTTAATTCAATACAAAAAGAATTTGATTTCTTAGAAAATTGCACTCGGTACGGGACCGAGGTTTGAAAATGTACTCGGTACGGGGCCGAGGTTTCAAAATGTACTCGGTACGGGGCCGAGGTTTGAAAAGGTACTCGGTACGGGGCCGAGGTTTGAAAATGTACTCGGTACGGAGCCGAGGTTTTAGGAGAAAAGGATGGAAGCGTCTTCGTATTGAAAGACGAGTATCAAAACCACCCACACTACAGTGAGTATCTCGACACTCGGAGAGGAAGAAGACTGCACTCAATTCTCTATCTTTAATTCAATACAAAGGGAATTTATTTTCAAGATGGTTTGACAATGTACTCGGTACGGGGCCGAGGTTTTTAGGAGGAGGTTTGAAAAGCGTCTTCGTATTGAAAGACGAGTATCGAAACCACCCACAATACAGTGAGCATCTCGACACTCGGAGGGGAAGAAGACTACACTCAATCCCTTCTTTTAGTTCAATACGAATATAACTCAATTCATTTATTGAAGATATTTTTAAGAACCTGCAAAGAGATGAAAAATAGAGATAGATATATACAGGATACAGATAAATAAACAGTCCACCAATTAGGATTTTATGGTTTGATATTTATTAAGTGTTTTAAAAGAATGTACAAGTTAGTTGAATATTTACAGGATACTAATATACAGAAAATGTAATATGTACAAGAATATAAGTGACTGAAAAATAAAGCAGTTAATATTTGACAGAAATTAAAACAGTTGTATATTGACAGAAATTAAAGCAGTTGTATATTGACAGAAATTAAAGCAGTTGTATATTGACAGAAATTAAAGCAGTTGTATATTGGTTAGTGTATCGAATCGGGACACAAAAGAATGGGATCTCGTCTTAACCACAAACAAAATGTCGATTAATCGAAGGTATCCTATCGCGATCCCAAAGTAAGGAAGATGACCCAAATGGTCATCCCCCATAGATTTGAAATCGGGAAGGTTATCGACTTCGAAAATCTGACGCTTGCGGATAAAAAGACTTCATCAAACCACAAGTCAAAAATAAAATCGAATCGGAATAAGAAATAAGAAAGAAAAGAGGTGGTCTCGAATCCTTTGTTTCACGTCAATAATTTGACGGCTAAACGGTAGAAATCTCTTCATCGACCACAAAGGCAAAAATGTCCAATAACAAATGAGAAGTGAAAATCAACTATAAGATAAAAAAATAAAATGTTTAAATTCTAAAAAGAAAAGTTTATACAATTAAAATAAAACTCTAAGAAATTCTAAAAGAAAAAAATATATAAACTCTTAAAGAAATTTATAAAACAAAATAAATACAATATGTACAAACTATAAACCTTTTTTAAAACAAAATTAAATATATATCTATAATACAAAATAGAATAATAAACTAAATACATAAAAAATAATTTACAAGTTTTCTTAAATAAAAAAAAGAGTTAAAAATGAGAAACGTGAGGTGTGAGAGTTTCTATGGGCTTTACATCCCAATAACTATAATCCATCAAAAAATAAAGAAAATAAAAAGATAAAAATAAAAAATAAAAACAGTCAACCAGTTGAAGTGAAAAAATAAAATCATCTTCTTCGTATCACTCATAAAATCATCTTCTTCGTATCACTCTTCTCTCTGCTTTTTTTCAATCTCACCCCAATCTATTTAGCTCCTAATAATAAAAAAACACTAAAAATTATATTTATTTCTAAACTATATAATTAAATCTATTTTAAACTCTATTAAATTAATCTAAATGAATAAATAAAAAAATAATTAATTACTAATAATTTAATTAAAATTAAATAATTCTAAAACTATTTCTAATTCTAAATCTAAAATTCTAAATTAATTCTATTCCATTAAAAATTCTAATTAATTTTAAACTAATTTCTAATAACAATTCTAAAATTACTAACTTAATTCTAAAATTCTAAAATATCTCTAAAATTACTAACTTAATTCTAAAATCCTAAAATATCTCTAAAATTACTAACTTAATTCTAAAATCCTAAAATATCTCTAAAATTACTAACTTAATTCTAAAATCCTAAAATATCTCTAAAATTACTATCTAAAATCCTAAAATAATTCTAAATTAAATCAAATCTAATTAGTTCTAAAATCCTAATTTAATGATACTAATAATTACCAATTAATTCTAAAACTAAATTCTAATTAATTTTAAAACTAAAGAACTAGCTAAATAATAAAACTAAAAAATAATATCTATGGATTCTAATAACTAATCTAAATTAATAATTAAAAATAGTTCTAAACAAATAAATAAATAAAACTTATTTAAAACCTAACTTCTATTTTCTATCTAAAACAAAATAATAAAATTCTATATTAAATTCTATTTAACTATTGAAATAAAATAAAATCTATTTTAAAAACAAATAAAATTCTATTCTATTTCTAAATAACCTATTCTAAAAATCTATTAAAATTCTAATAACATAACTCAGAAAACTTTAATCTACGCTAATAAGTAAATAAATAAATAACTACAAGAAAACTAACAATAAAAATCTATTTCTATTTAAAACAATATGAAAAACCTATTTAAACTAAATAAATGTTAAAACACAAATATATACAAAAAAAAAAATAATATTTACAAAAAAAAAAATTAAAAAGGATTGAAATTTACAAAAAATCATTTAATAAATCATTTTATTGAAAAAAAATTATTTATATCAATATCTAAATATATTATGA
Organism: Lathyrus sativus; assembly: GCA_963859935.3. Lineage (NCBI taxonomy): Eukaryota > Viridiplantae > Streptophyta > Magnoliopsida > Fabales > Fabaceae > Lathyrus > Lathyrus sativus. The sequence goes on along the minus strand of OZ012741.1, from coordinate 1,987,085 downwards.
CCTATACAGTCTAAGAATACAAATCAAATTCAAGGTATGTATTTATTTAATAAATACATTTTGATATATTCGATTTAAAATATTTTATAGTATTAAAAATTATAATAATTTTGTGATTTTTAAAGTAGTTTTCATAAAAGTCGAAGAAAAATACTATATTTTTCTAAATCAAGTTTAAATTTTAATAATATAATAAATTATTAATTCTAATAGTTTTTATAAAAGTCAAAGAAAAATATAATATATTGTTTAAATTTTAATATGATTTTAATAAAATAATAAATTATTAATTTTTTATTGAACAATAATGTAAAATTATTTTTACATTATTATTGCATCTTTCATTATATTTTTTTATTAGTACATGTTTCATTATATTTTAAAGATTTCACAGCTATGATTTATTAGTGTAGTTTTTTTTACATTGACTCTCTATGTAAAAATTAAATATTTTCTTTCAATAATAAAAAACAACACTATGATTTAATAATAGCGAAGTCTCTATATAGCGACGTGGGAAATATAGGAGCAGTGCTTGGCTGATACTTGAATAAAAAAAAGTGCTTGGCTGATATTATTTAATTTAATTTTTATTTTCATCTAGAAAATAAAAATAAGTAAATAAAGTCGCACACGGTTAGAAAGTGAAAAGGAAAGAGGAAAGAGCGTCCTCCAATCCACTCCTCTATTTTGCCAATACATGATACACGTGTCCGCACCGGATCCTTTTTTTTTGTTGTGAAATAAAAAAAACAGCACCACCACGACAATACAAACTCACTCTCACGTATCCTATTCAATCCTAACAACAGCATAAGAAAGAAGAAGTTGCAAATCCACACTCTCAATTCTCAAAGAGCTTTCTCTCTCTCTCACTCTCTATCTTCCTCTATCCTCATCCATCAGTGGATCTCGTGTTGATCGGAACCCCTGGGTTTTGATCCTTCTCAGATCTTGAATTTCATCTCCGATCCGAAAATGCCTGCCGTTCATGGAGGTCGCATGACCACTTTCGAAGACTCCGAGAAGGAGAGTGAATACGGTTACGTTCGCAAGGTCAATCAATCGTTTTCATTGCCTTTATTTATTCACTAAGATACAGTATCATCTTTAGATTTGTTCTTATTATATTATTGATCGATCGATCGTTACACACTGTTTTATGTATTCTCAATTTCACTTATTCTTCTATCGATTCGATTCATCAATTAGATTCATCAATTCCGTGTTTAATTTGTGATTTGGTTTACGACATCCAATTTACATCGTTTAATTTGTGTTTTGGTTTACGACTTACAATTGTTCAAGTTCTGATGCCACTGTGCGATCTATCTGCTAATTTTTTGATAAATTTTGTTTTTGCTGTTTTATGGTTACACTATTGGTTTATTTGTATGCTGTTGTTGTGATTTGTTGAAGCTGATTTGATTGAGAATTTGGATATGATAAATCGTCGTATTGATGTGTTTGAATTTTGCTGAATGAAAACAGGTATCTGGACCTGTCGTGGTTGCAGATGGCATGAATGGGGCTGCTATGTATGAATTGGTGCGTGTCGGTCATGATAATCTCATTGGTGAAATTATTCGTTTGGAAGGGGATTCTGCCACTATCCAAGGTTCTGCATAACTTCTACACTATGATGATACAGATGCATTAATTGATAATTCATGATTTTCTAAGTTTTAATTGAAACAAATCTGTTTGTTGTATGCAATTTCAGTTTACGAGGAAACTGCTGGGTTGACGGTTAATGATCCGGTGTTACGTACACACAAGGTTGGATTCTATATTCATTTTTCTCTTATTTTGATTGTGTTTGCTGTTGCGTGATTTGATTGATAAGCGGTATGTCTTTTGACAGCCTTTGTCTGTGGAGTTGGGACCTGGAATATTGGGAAATATTTTTGATGGAATTCAGGTTTGTCTTTTTTTTTTAGACATTTGGTCGTATTCTATATCTGATTTCAATTGGCGGCTAATTTGAATATTTTCTAACTGCGACAGAGGCCTTTGAAAACTATTGCAAGAATATCTGCTGATGTCTATATTCCCCGTGGTGTCTCTGTTCCTGCACTTGACAAAGATACACTTTGGGAATTTCAGCCTAAGAAAATTGGTACATATTGTTCCATTTTATGGTGAAGTTTTATGCAGAAAACAAATATTACATGGTCCATATATTCTGATATTCTATTTTATTACTGGGGACAGGTGAAGGAGACTTAGTAACTGGCGGAGACTTATACGCTGTATGTTTTCTATCCAATTAGGTTAGCTTATGAGTTTTTATTTGTAGATTTTTTTCCTGATTCTTTGTGTGGATTATTTACGCAGACTGTCTTCGAGAACAGTTTAATGGAACACCGTGTTGCACTTCCTCCTGATGCCATGGGAAAGGTTACCTATGTAGCACCAGCTGGCCAATATTCCTTGAAGGTTTGTCATTTAAATTTATTTTCTACTGTTTATTTAGCTATATATATCTATTATAAGATCTTTCTTAAGTCCATTATTTCATTTTTATGTTTAGAATATGTTTGCAGCCTCTCTTTGTCCATGCTTCATATTTATATATTTATTATGTCAGCTTTGCCAAGCTTAAATGTATTTATACATATTTTTTTCTGCATTCTCGAGCTTCTCTATATCTTTTGCAATATTTGGTAATATTTTTTCATTATTTGCAGGATACTGTGTTGGAGCTTGAGTTTCAAGGTGTCAAAAAGAAGTTCACCATGCTTCAGGTTTGTGGGCCATCTCTTTATTTTTTTTGTTGCTTTATTGAATAATTGGTCTTCCTTATCCTTCATTATAACATAAAATACTGTACCCATTTCAGAGTTGGCCTGTACGTACACCAAGGCCTGTTGCATCAAAACTTGCAGCTGATACTCCTCTTCTTACTGGTCAGGTAAGCTCAATTTTTATTCTGTTTCTTGTGTATGATACAAATCAGATATTTTTGTGCCTAATGACTTCTGTTTTGTGTAGCGTGTTCTTGATGCTCTTTTCCCCTCCGTACTTGGTGGGACTTGTGCCATACCCGGAGCTTTCGGTTGTGGGAAAACAGTCATTAGTCAAGCTCTTTCTAAGGTGATCCTAACACACCATGTCATGGCACAGTGGTGATGTAATTATAAAACTTTTCAATAATTGAGTAGACCTCTTAATTCTTCCTTTTTTGCCTCTTTGACAGTATTCAAATTCTGATGCTGTTATTTACGTTGGTTGTGGAGAACGTGGAAATGAAATGGCTGAGGTATGCTTCCTTTTAAGTTATTTCTATGAAATATTAAAAGTTATTTCTATGAAATATTTGTGCTTGCTGGTATTCGTCTGGTAAAATCATTTTAATGATTGTTCAGGTTCTGATGGACTTTCCACAACTTACAATGACATTACCTGATGGCCGTGAAGAATCTGTCATGAAGCGTACAACACTTGTGGCTAACACTTCAAACATGCCAGTGGCTGCTCGTGAGGCTTCAATTTATACAGGTAATTTCCTACTTCATAAAATCTAAATCTTCTTTTTGTTCATGAAATTCAATATTTGGAATGTCAAACTGTGCATATAATTGCAATAAGTAGTGTTTCTCAGCACCTGTTATTTCTGGACAGTTAACTGTGCTTAATCTGCGCTTAATGTGAAAATTAATGAGGGCCTAATATATGCATATTGATATGCCACTTTATATTCCACTAGCTCTTACCCGAGCTGAAACTTTATATATTAACAGTCCTTATAATGTTTGTCATGTGTGCTGTATGTGAGTTTTAATACTTTTTTCAAACTATATATATTATATTCTAACTATTTTGTTTTCAAATCTCAGGAATCACTTTAGCTGAGTATTTCAGAGATATGGGTTACAATGTCAGTATGATGGCAGATTCAACATCTAGATGGGCAGAAGCATTGCGTGAAATCTCAGGACGATTGGTGAGAATTTCAATTATCTAGCCGCGGTTGTTCACCGGTTTCTTTTAGAAATAATTTGTTTCTTCTTCATTTTGGAGATTTAGTTTCTGATGTTGGAGTTTCTTTCTCCACTGATGTTAAATGTATAGATTTATACATAATGACTAATGAGACACATGGGTAAATTGATGATATTGTTGTTTTCCATAGGCTGAAATGCCTGCTGATAGTGGATATCCTGCTTACCTTGCTGCACGTTTAGCTTCTTTCTATGAACGTGCTGGGAAAGTAAAATGTCTTGGAGGTCCTGAAAGAACAGGTAGTGTAACTATTGTTGGTGCTGTTTCTCCACCTGGAGGAGATTTCTCAGATCCCGTGACATCTGCAACCCTCAGCATAGTTCAGGTAATATTCTACTGTCAAACATACGTTTATCAAAATATAAGACAACTTCCTGCAAATAAATTTCGCATTTGGTTGCCTCCCCAATTCTCATAAATACCTAAAACCCTGTGTGTTAATCATCACTATGATCCCTTTAGTTGTTCCTTCTCTTACTGATTCTTTTAGAATTCGTCATGTAAGTTGATCTTTTGCTACTTTACAGGTTTTCTGGGGTTTGGACAAAAAGCTTGCACAGAGGAAGCACTTTCCTTCTGTGAACTGGCTTATATCTTACTCAAAGTACTCAACGGTATGTCCTAGAGTTGTTATCTGCACAACTCATGTTTTCTCTTAAGCTGCCTTCATTTGTAATGGATATAGGTTGTGCTTGGGATCCCAAATATCATGATTTCCTAATATTTTCTATGGTATCTTCAGGCACTCGAATCCTTTTATGAGCAATTTGATCCAGATTTTATAAACATTAGGACAAGGGCTCGCGAAGTTCTGCAAAGAGAAGACGATCTTAATGAAATTGTCCAGGTGTGTTCCTTTGCAGTTAATCATCTTGTTGGTTAAAGAAATCTTCCCATGCCCTTTCCTAGTATGGGTTGAAAGTTATTCAAGGTGGTATCATAAATAACATAGGACAGACTTTTAAGTAATGTTGGGTCTAAACCTTGTTTGCATAAGTTGTCCATGTAATGGGTAATCTAATAAGTTGAGCTTTAACATATTATCCTAATTAAGGTATTGTTTTGCTGTTTGAAAAAAGTTAGTCAGGATGTCCATATACTTACTCTGTAAGTAGTATAGTAGTAAATTATACTAGATTGACCATTCACCCACCTTCTTTGTTCCAGCTTGTAGGAAAGGATGCTTTAGCTGAAGGAGATAAGATCACCTTAGAAACTGCAAAACTTTTGCGAGAGGATTACCTTGCTCAAAATGCTTTTACGCCGTAAGTGCCCTTGTAAATTGTTAACTTCTTTGATACATTTCTCATGTTAGTGTTTTTATTTGTTGTCTCTCTTATATTGTTACATTTTGTGTGTAATAGATATGACAAGTTCTGTCCCTTCTACAAGTCTGTCTGGATGATGCGCAACATTATTCATTTCTACAATTTGGCAAATCAGGTATGGTGGTCTAAGGAATCAAACAATGTTACTTTCATTTTTTTATTGAACAATGTTACTTACATTAGAATAAGGAAAAATCTATCCAAATGTGGGCATGTAGGTTGTAAGCAGTGGTTGTATGTATCCCTTCTATTTGTATTCTTTATCATAGCCCAGTCAGAGTGTTATTACTTCTGCCTGAAAAGAGATTTCAGTATGATGGCTGAATTGCATTCAAATTACAGATCTTTAACATGAGACTTGATACATGTGCAGGCAGTAGAGAGGGGAGCTGGTACTGATGGTCAGAAGATAACTTATACTCTCATCAAGCATCGTTTGGGAGATCTCTTCTATCGTTTAGTGTGAGTAATTGTTGGGCTACCTTGGATGACTTATTTTGACATGTGAAGTAGGTCTTATTATGTTGGTTTGTTATTGCAGGTCTCAGAAATTTGAGGACCCTGCTGAAGGGGAATCAGCATTGGTTGCCAAATTTACTCAGCTACACGAGGACCTGACTAACGGTTTCCGCAACCTTGAGGATGAAGCCCGATAATTGAAGAGATAATTTAAGATTGCAACTTCGCTCAAGTATTGTGTTATTTATGTAGTAAGAGGCAATCTAGTATCCCGTAGTAGCTATGTCCCGAGTGTTATTTATTTGGTTGTTCGATTCATTCATATCACATTTATTTCCTTTCTTGGCGCTGGCTTGGCTTTTTGATGTAGTTGTATGTGTAGCTATAGTTGTGTCATTCAGTCACACCTCGTTTTTTGTCTCCCTAGAGAATAATAGAAGAAACATCTTTCACTATGTATTTATGCAAATAAATTTGTTTACAACACAAGTGCCTGCGGGCGTGTGGATTCTGGATTCCTTGATGGAAATTGTGGGGACATGGATAGATTGCAGAATTGAATATTTGAATTTGGAACATCTTCCATGTCAAACTTTCTCAGAAATAAAATGTAGAAGAGTTGATATTTAAATGGGCTTATTCTATTTCCTACTCCTTTAAATTCTTGTATTCTTGTATGAGCGATAGATAGCTGTTATATTTAGAAGTAACATTTTCACATTATTTATTGTGTAATTGAGTGAAAGAATCCTTTTACTCCAAGAAGTAAGAACTATTACTAAAAACTACTAGGTCATAATTAACTGTTGAGGTTATCAAATAAGTGATTGAATTGGATCAAACTGTGGCAAACTCTACTGTCTGTGTATACACTCTACCACCCTGCAGCTGACTTGCTCTGCCCGGTCCTCTTTCCGATATCCTCTGTTGTCCTGCATGTATTCTTCCACTCTGTTCATAAGTGGCTCTGCCCTTACTGCTTATTCCTGTTTTGGATAACTCCTGTGGTTCCTGCTTCTTTCAAAGTCCACTGTGAGAACGTTTCAATGCATTGTTTCTGTTAGGCCAGTAGAGTGTTATTACACTTTATGCAATTAGGTGGAGTGATTTTGGACCTTAAGAAGGGTAGAGACAGTGTGTCATCAAAAGCAGCTACGTCCGAATGATGAGGATTGCACAAAGAGTTTAGTTAAAAGTTGAAGTTGTGATGTATGAACAGAGGTTGATATTGTAACTAAACAGTGTATTAAAATAATTATTCTGTTGGTTAACCAAAAAGCAACCATTTGATTTAATGTGTCTTATTGTAAGTTTATTTCAAATATCTACTTGTATTTATTTATTTATCAAAGCATTGCACCCGAGGTATTCTGTTGGTTAATATCAGCTTGCTTGCAGAATTCCGGGAAAGATATCCATGTTTCTGGCAAAGATATCAGTGTGCACAGTCTTTTATTGTACCATCAACAGCGTATAGACCATAATGGGATCCAGAAATGTAAATAAAGCAGATGGGTTCAATCATATTTCTTGGAAGCATTCATATTAATAATTGATATCCTTGAGGCATAGTAACTACTACCGAGTTACTGCCAATAAAGTTTGGTTTAGTTTGTAAGAAGTTGGTTCACCGGGAACATATTCAACTCCAAGTGTTGATGTGGAGATTTCTTTTGGTGAAGAATATCTAAGCGTTCTTCGAGTCTTGAGATTTGTCCTTGTAAGAATTGAGAGAATTAGCTTTCCATTTCTGGTTTCAAATAACTTTTGATTTAAGAATTGTTAGTTAAAAAATAAATGCGAATGTGTCGCTTTTATATAAGCTCCCAGTTGACCTGCTATTGCAGATTTTGAGTACCCTCCCTCCCCCCAAAACACATGCACGCGCGCGCCTAGATAGACACACATTACACACGCATGCACATGAGTTTTAGGGTCAGAACTGGCAAAAAGAAGTCTAGGTTCAAGTCTTGGTTGAGAGAAGCCAGTTTTGGCTCTAGTTTGCATGGAATAGGTATTGACAAGGTTTATATATAATAGAGAACATTGGATGGAATAGGCATAGGGCCAGGCAAAGTACCTGGCTCAACAGAGTTAATGTAACTGGACTGAATAAATTTGGTTTATTGAGTAGGACTGATCTCCTTGGGTTGAATTGGTTGATGAGACACAATTTCATATGAGAAGACTGACCCATGAGAGGGTTCACTTAAGAAGGTTGACACTTGAGAGGGTTGAGCTAGGGAGTCAGAGACAGGTGAGACATTATCATAGGATGCATTTGGGGACTGAGATGACTCATGTGTGGGAGAATTAATTTTTCTGCCAGGTATGGTTGGAGGAAACGAGATAGAGGAATTGATATGGAGAGGTGGGAAAGAGATAGTTGAAGGAGGAGAAAAGACAAGGTCAATTTGGGAGAATAGCTCTTGGTAGGAAAATCTCAATTCATTGAATAGTACATCTTTGGAGATGTATAATCTGCCACTAGGAGATAGGTATTTGTACCCTTTGTGTGACATGGAGTAACCAAGAAATAAACATTCTTGAGATCTAAAATCCAATTTATGAGTGTTGTAGGGTCTTAGTAAAGGAAGGCAAGCACATCCAAACACTTTAAAAAGTTGTAATCCTATTGAGAAGGTACTTGAAAATCAATAGAGACAGAAGATAGTCTATTGATAGAAGAAACACCTATTGAGAAGACATAGTCCCAATAGGTGAGAGGTATAGAGGCTTGCTTGGCTTAAAAGTGTGAGGCCCATAATTATGTTTCCTTTCAACAACACCATTTTGGTTATGAATGTGAGGGCATATAATCCCATGAACAATGCTTGGGTCAATTAAAAATTTGTTGAAAGGTTTAAACTCACCTTCCAAATCAGATTGAAAGGCTTTGATGGAAGACCATGTTGAAGTTCTCCCATGTCTTTGAATGGTTTGAATATAAAAATAGCTTCAGACTCAGTCTTAAGAAAGTAGATCCATGCAAACTTAGAGGAGACATCTGCAAAATACATGTAGTATTTGAAACTCAAATAGAGAGAGACATTGGGGGAAGGTCCCCACAAGTCACTATATATAAGTTCCAAAGGATGAGAATAGGTGGTGTGTGACGCAGGAGAGTGTAATTTGTGGATTTTTTTCCATACAACTGGCTGAATAGAAGAAATTGCAACTTTTATTATTGAAGGGAATATTACATTCATATAAAACAAGTTTTAAGGCATGCGTATTAGGATGATCTAACCTTAAATGCCACATATTACAAGTACTAGAGTTCATATGAGCATAATTAATGCTAGAAACTGACTTATTTTGACAACCAGAAGTAGACAAAAGCTGAGACTTGTCATCGGTGCTAGACATGGTGATGGATGGAAACTCATAGGTTCCATCACTTCCAACATGTTCTTCAAGAAAAGTGACATTAGAGACCTGAAATTTGACAAGTGTTGTCACGAGAAAACTGGCTAACACTAATAAAATTCTCGGTTATGGAAGGTATAAGTAAAAGACCGTGGAGAGTGAGAGGTGTGAGGGTGAACAGGTGAGCAGAAAATACTATTAAAGTGAATGTGCCAACCTTGCTCACTGGCAATATAAATTTGATCACGGCCTTCAAATGGAGTCAATTGTTGGAGGTTCTTAGCAACATTATTGACATGAAATGAAGCTCCTGAGTCCTGAGTCTAGGAACCGGGATGTAGATGCATGGGTAAAAGGCATGGAATTAGCAAAAGCACTAGGATTGGGGGATGTATCTTTAGGAATCTGCCTAGAAGGTGGAGGTGGCCTGGTCCACACATTTGATGAAAAAGCTCCACAACCACTGTTAGAAGTAGGCCATGCGTGTTGATTGTAAGAGTTACTTTCAAATTGGTGATTATGCAAAATGGTTGTGTTTCTGTTTGCTGCATGATTCTGTCAAATTGGTGATTATGCAAAATGGTTTTTGTGTTTCTGTTTGCTGCACAATTGCTGTTTTTCCGTCATTAATTTTTGTACATTGTTTTTATAGTATTGTTGCAATATACATGTTGTGATAATTGGCAATTTGCCCGTAATTCTGTTCTGTTGTGATTTGCTACTGCTCTATGGTTTCATTTCTTAGGGATGAATCTTTGAAGACAAAACATTGAATCATTCAAAGCCAGACTCCATGTTATTAGTATCAAATAATAGCATGAGTCATTAAACGAGTAACATCAAATTCAAAATTGCATGAAAGTTAAAAAGCCAAGGTTCAGATCACTACTTAGAACAATCAACATTGAAAAGGATCTCAAATTACATACATACATAATATGAAAAACATAAATTTCAACTCTAATATTGTTTTTTTATGAAAAATATATTATTCAATTTCTTTTCAAATGCTTGCCCTGTTCAAAACAAGAAGCAATAAGTTCAGTAAAATTCTTTGTGATGATCAATCAACTTCCCCATGACAATTAACAAGTTATATAAAGCATTTTCCTTTCATAATACATTTATAAAATTTGGAAATTTCATTGAAGGCAATAATAACATCACTTTTTCATACTTGCACAAACTCTATCATCACAAATATAGCTTAGTCCAAAACAAAATACAGATATCTAGTGAACTATTGTGCAAGCACATGGTGTCAATATTAAACAGACAAAAACAAATGACAGGGATTTGCCTTCTTCATACTTGAACAACTCCTTGAATCATCCAGGACCAACTTTAGGAATATCATAGTGCTCGCTCATGTTTGCGAGATATTGATTGAAATCCTGAATCCTATCGCGGTGAGATTTGTTAGAAATCTTGGCCAATCTATGAACATCAAGTTGCTCCCTCTGTTCTATGTATCGCCTCTCTGCTGGTGTAAGATGATCATCATAATGAGCAGGCTTCTCTTCCCCATTCAATTCACCCCCATCATTTACTTCTTCATTAGAATCTTTAGCTTGTTCTGATGTTCCACCTACATCAAATACAAATAGCATAATCTTTTAGTATATGTATTGCAGATATTATGGTACAAAAAACTATGTTGAACGTGAAAAGTGTACTAATCAAAATTCAGAGTTTCATCATATTATTGACCTCACTTTAATCAAATCACATAGACAACAATCGCCTATTCTTTCAAAATCAATTCATATTCTCATCATAGTTTTTATGGCCAAAAGCAAAAAATCTTACATAACAAATTCATTAAACTTGAGACATTGGAATCAATTTCATAAACCAACAACAACCAAGCTTTTTTAGGTTATATAGTTATGAACATGTAACCTGCTGAAATTTCATCTTCAGTTGGTTGCAAAAACTGCTGTTGATTTCTTTTATTCTTCTTTTTCTTCTTTTTGATTCCACCAGCAACATCCAATGCTTTTCCCTTCAGCTTCAATTTACCACCAACAACATTTTCATAAGCCGACATCTCTGCGAAACGGTTATACTAATCAAAATTGATTTCAAATGCACATACAACAAAAACCCTAAAAATGTTCGGAAAACATCGATCTGATAATTAGGGTTTAGAGAAATCATGGGAACATTGTTTGGGAAAAACTATTGAATCTATCGATTAAGAAAAATAATAGATAATTTGAATTTGAAAGAGTATGAGAAAATCGAAACCTTGAAACACCGAGCGGCAATCACACGATCTTCAGAACTCCATTCTTTTAATAGCTTCGATAAGATGATCCCCGACATGGTTTTATTAATTAATATTCCCAAAATACCCTCATGTCTTATCACTCCATTTTAAAAACTTTTTTAAAATTAAGTTATCAATTTGATTGGTAAATTAAGAATCCTTTTTTCTTTTATATTAGTTATGTTTTGGATTTTTTTTAATATAAATTAATTACTCTTAAGTTTTGTAGTAATATTTGATTGGCTTTATTGTAGTTTTCTTTCTTTTTAGACCTAAGCACTCTTTTATTAGAAAAAACACAAATTTAATAAAATTCATAAAAAAAAGTGAAATAGATTATTTTGGCAAAGTGGATCTAATTAATATGCACTTATTTATTAATTTTAAAGATTTAATTGATATACCTTACAAGTCATCTAATATTAGAGGATACTTAGTTCTATCAACAAAATTGGATTAAAAAAATCTCAAATTCATAAGTTATTTGAGATCTTCAAGAAATTATGAAACTAAGTTGAAAAAATCTTATGAACAATATTTTAAGTTGTTTTTATATGTTATCTTAAACAAATAGTATCACAAAATTTATGCTAATAGATAAATTCAAACGAGTCAATGAAAATAAATATTAAGTTTTATTGATATTTTAATTTGTTAGTCTATTTAACATTAATTGAATTGCTTATTTACAAATGTTAAAATGAAGTAGGTTTTTAAGTAAGTTAGTAGGTTAACCAAACATTCAAAAAGGTAAGACTCAGACCTAGAATAAACCTATGATAGGTTACAAGCTATAATTAGGCTTTGGATTTTTTAACATGGCAGATTCAGGTTTGACAAAGTTTGGGTGAAGATTTAACCATGCACGATGTGATTTCATCAAATATCATAGGACAAATCAAGTTGAACATAAAACATAAATGAATCTGATCAAGGTGTCATCTAACTCAACCATTCCCTTTATATTATACTGGTCAAATATTGTCAAATATTGTGAACACGATTCTCACATCATTATCATTTTTAAAGTTGCATGTTGGTGAACTAAACAGGTCCATCATCTTTAATTAATGAACAATGATAGTTAACACTAATCACCCTTCTTGTGTCGTCGTGATTTAGACAATTATTCATTTGGTCTAGTTGATCCTTTAAATCAGACAATATAATACCGACATTAATCATGAATGCATTCCAATTACATTAGAGTTTATTTTAACAAGATATGAGTAAGAGAATTTCATTGCTTTCTACTATGAACTACAAATGATCCAAACAATCATCGTGCATTTTAATATACACAAATTGTTACTAGACAACATAACAAAAATCTAAATTTTCTTATTCTACGTTTTAAACATGTTGAGCACTTCCACACATATTCTACAATTTGAATCTCTTACGCACCCCCTCATCATGTGTTAACATTACTCAATTTAAATTAGTAATTTTTTTTTTGTTAATAATGCCTTAAAATTACACCAATATTAAAGCTAATTAACTAAAAATATCTAATATTAATAAGTAACATAACTTGTCAAACAGAAAATGTGATACATAATATCATATACAAAGTACAATTTAGACAATAACCAAACATTCCTATAAAAGAATATATCATAATATGTCTCACATAAACTACCACACATTCTCTTCAACCTATTCTTATGCAAGGCAGTCATGACTTCCTTCAAAATATCTTTAAAAATAATGCGAACATCATTTTCCTCGTATACATTTTTATCATATAATAATTTGGATTGTATCAATAATTCAATGTGAAACTTAGATTTTAGTTATGTATTTGTGGCTCGAATCAAGAAAAGTTCATGATTCGAATCATAAGACACTTTAATTCGAACCACAATCAGATATGACTCGAATCAAGGTCATCTTTAATTATGTGACTCGAATCATGAAATTGCTTAATTCGAATCACATGATTCAAATCTTGAATTGAATCAAATAATCCATTTTTACATATTTTTTTACATTGATTTAATCATTCTTTCCTTTGATTCAAATCATAATTGTATCATCTTACTCAAATCACTTGTACATTATCTTACTCAAATCACTTGTTCATTTTTTCACCTATTTTTTTAAAATATTATTTATATAATGAATATTTTAATGTCGTGTTAATGAATGTTGTATTAATTTGTATTATTATAAATCAATTTGTATCATTATGAAGACTATTGATGGATGTTACCCTTTTTAAAAAAATTATTTTGAGTCTATTTGGATTTTTTTTAATTCAATCAAGTAACTTATACAAAGCATGCACCAGTTGAATTTAAAATGAAGTAGGTTATGTTGTTATGTCTATGTTATTTATGTACGCAATTCTAAACTGATGCAAAACAGGTATTTAATTTTTAAACAAAAGGAAAAACTATACATACATATGTTTTTATATCATTGTTGTTTATTATCAGTTCTTAGACAAAATAGAAATAGATTATGTTTATATGTCAATTTTGTTTTTTACATAATACACAATCTTGGATAATTTGAGTGTAACATAATTTTTTTATAGTAAAACAACTTACATTTTTTTTTATAAACTGCATAATTAATGAACTTTGTTTCATTAACTCCGTTTTATTCAAGTACAAGCATAACATAAAAAAGTAGCATATTAATATTACTAAAACAAATTAGACATTGTCTCCCGTTAAGTTAATTTGATTGGTAGTTATGTAGAGAAATCAAATATATGAGTGTTAACGGTCAAATGAATCGGTCCAGCGTAATCCATTTCGTCTCAATGGGACAAAACGTATAAATAAACTTGGAGTGGATCAACTTGATTACTTCATGAGCTACTAATACTGAGTGTGACCCAGATCCTAATGGATTATATATACTACAAAAATCTATGTAAATGTTAAGATTAAGTGAATATTATTTTCAATATTTATCAATCTTTCTTTTCATCTCCTAGCCATATCTTTGATCACATTATTTTGAAAACATATTTTTATCCTCTTTACCTTTTCTTTTTTAGATGAAAAAATGTAACACCTTTCTAATTTCCGCGGAATAAATATAAATAAATCAGAGTATTTGTCATGCATTTCACAAAAGGGTGTCACATAAAATTTCAAAATATCACACAAACACCTGTCGTGCTCAATAACACTTAAATAACTTTATGATTTTCATACACTTTCACATTAGCATGTAGGAGCGGATTTACTTTAATCATAATAAATATAATGAAAATCTCATTCTCAGCTCATTCATAATCAATACTTAGACTTAAAAGCCAATACTTCATATAATTCAGAATAACAATAACAGAATGAAGTAGAGTACATAAAGTATCTCTCAAAACATGAAATCGAAACATTCTCTAGTGTTACATAATTAGAGCATGACTCAACCCAAAATAAATAAAGACACAAATCTAGCTACTCCAACGACTATCTCACGCTAGAAGCAACTCTACTCCTCGGTAGAAGGGTGAGAATTCACATAATTATTGAAATTATAAGATAATAATTAATTTAAGGCATACAAGCATAATTACAATTATTCTCACACTTCAAAGTTTCATCAATAAAGTATCACTCAAGTAATCATATCATTCAGAAGTATATACACACTATCCACAATTTCACCAATTCAACATTCACATATACATCTAATCTCAAAGCACAAACATATACACAATAAGATTCAATGCAAAACTCAATGCAACTCATGTCATGTGGTACCAACACTTGTTATTATTTTTTTGTTTTTACATTTAAACTGGGTCCGTTCCCTAGACCAATAACACACAAAAGTCCATTCTCTAAGCTTTCAAACCCCACTCTAGGTTTGGGACAAGTCACTAGCTCCCACGGAACTAACAAGTATTGTCTCTTGATACAAATGATATGTATGCAAATTCAACAATCATATGCAATTAAGATCATTCCCTAATCTTAATATCCATGCATATCTTAAATAATTTATCACACTTGAATTACCACGCATTTACACATACATCAATATCAACACAATTCAACCTCAATTCACAAAACACACATCACTAATTAAATATAGTATAATTAATTCATCATTAATAATTAAAAATTTAATATTTGATAAATAATCACTACTCAATTTAATATTTAATAATTATTCAATATTCAATTAAATAATCAATATTCAAACAATAATAAAAAGATATCAGCAATTAAATTAAGATAATTGGTTATTATTGTATAAATTGATATTATATATATTAGCAATCCATATTAATTAATATAGTTATTAATTTTGTGGAATTAACAACTTCAAGTGAAATTAATATATTTGTAGTTACTATATAAACAATTCACTAATTAACTAATTAATTGATATATAAATAATTTTAATTAATATTCTAATTCAAAAATATATAAATATGCTACAGTAACGATTTAGTGAAAAATCACATTTCCTCCTATGATTTTTCTTCTTCTGCGCTACTGTATCTAGTGAAATACAAAGTTATAATATCATTGCCATCATTAAATGTTGTCAAGTCCATGAGTTACAGTATGTAAAAAAAATTAAATTCAATGCCATAAAAGAAAAAGGTAGCGCTGCAGCCTATGGCTAGGTAGTATCCACATTCCATGATCTTTGGTTTTTCTTATTACAGTATATGAAGAAAATTACATTACATTTTCCTAGTTTTTACAACGGTACATAATTGGATATGGTTTAGGAATTAATTGTGTTGCTATCATTTTCTATCACTTGTTTTGCTACAGTAGCATTCATAAGTATATCACCACAATGAATTTACTTTCCTGCGCTATAGGAACGTTATGAAAAAAAGTATTACATTCCATATGATCGTACCTGATCAAAGAGATCGCTGGTCGGCCACGCGCCTAAACTGTCGAACTGTTGACTTGACAGACTGGGGGGAGGGGAGGGGGTGTACCTGAAACACACTCTGATGCCAAAGTAAGAGACGAGCAGAGTGATAACAAGTACAGAGAGAAAAGTAAGAATGAGATTCTCTGACCCTCTAGTGGAAAAGGGTATTTATAATGAGCCCCTGCGCAGAGCCAACGGTTACTATGCGGTGGGCTGGGTTGCCAGGCCCAACGTTGGTAACTGCTAGGGCTAACGTGGCGTCGTGAAGACCAACGCGTGATCTTCGCCCCAGTGTAACTGTTTCGTGCTATCCGGGAGGTGGATGATCAAATAATCAGGGCACAGATAGTTACCTAATGACGTGTCTCCGCACAGGGAACACGTTGAGAACGTGGGGAGGTCAGAGGAGTTTCCCGAGCTGGATGGCTTCTGCCTGACCGTGGGGTAGAAGAAAGGCCAGTCGGATAGATGTGAGGATCCTGCTCGACTGCCACTGGTCCGTGCCCGACGGGAGAAGGTGCTTTGTTCGACGGGTCTCTGCCCGACGATGAGGTCTTATTAGGCCTTCAACCCTGGAGGGGTTTGGGCCTGGTCGACTATGGACCAAGCGTCGGCCCAGTCCAGAACACTATATTTTCTTTCGCTACAGTTATGAAAGGATAATGGGTCATATTAATTTCCTATACTTTTCTAATGTTAGAGAAAATTATTTATTTCACTTTCTAATTGGTTTACTCCAAATATTGAACGAGTTTCTATAGTATACCAAATTATCAATTCCAAACACAATTAAATTAACACATATCAAGATTATCACTAAAATCTAACAATTTCAATTTCATGGAAAATTTAGGGATTCCAACCTAAACATGTCTACCCATTAAACACTATCAAATAATCTCAATAATTAGGTAAAAATCCACCCTTACTTTGATTTGATGAACTCTTGATTTTTTTTTTTTTTTGAATTTGAGTTCCTCTTCTTCTCCACTCTTTCTTCTCTCTAGTCTCTTTTTCCTCTTTACCAACTTTCTATTCTAACTCTTTCTCTTTTTCTTAAACTCTCACAATTTCTCAAAACCTAATAATTTCTAATGGACTTACTAACTCATTTCTATTCACACACCCAATTAGGCACAATTAATTAATCTAACAATTCTATATTATTCTATCAAGAATATATCAAATAAATTAAACAATTAAATCAATTATTTCAAATATGTCCGATAAATCAATTAATCCAAACAACTCAAATAAATCAAATAATTTGTATAAATTTAATATATCAATTAATTCATATAAATCAAATATTTCATATAAATTCAATAAATCAACTAATTCAAATATATCAAATAAATTAATTAATTTAATTAATTCAAGTAAATCACATAAATCAGTTAATTCAATTAAGCATAAAATTACACAATTAATCAATTAATTTAATTAAATAAATAATTACTAAAATTGGAGTGTTACAAAAAACACTTATGTAATCATTAGCTTAACTAATTTTTTTCTCTCTCATAATTAACTAAAATTATTTTTAATAGGACAACCCGAAGCCCGCTTGACCGATCCATGAAAAACATAGGTCCATGGGCTGGGCCAAAAAGATAGGATCGTTTTTTTTTAGCTTTTTTACAGCCCGATTCTTTGCTAAAATATAGGGTTCATGGATTGCTCCAATGGACTTGGACCATTTGTCTATTTTGATAGTTTTAGGTTTAAACCCTCGACATTTCACTTGTTCGCATTTAAAGGGTGAATTCTAGCGAGTAGGTTATTTGATCAAAAAAAAAAAAACTTAGACATCAAATTTACACAAATAACTTGTATATCAAAACAGTAAAAACTACAAAACAAGTTATATCAAAACAGTAAGAACTACAAACCATCTTGACAGCTCTAGGTTTAAACCCTCGACATCTCACTTGTTCACATTTAAAGAATGAATTCTAGTGAGTAGGCTATTTGATCCAAAAAAAACTTAGACATCAAATTTACACAAATAACTCGTATATCAAAACAGTAAAATTTGATGAGACTAAAATAAACCTCAAACCAAAAATACAAAACTGAAAAGTTTATAAAATATTTTTGACCGCCCACTATTTTTGTATTAGCAAACATTTTAAGGATTGTATGTTTAATATCTATAATGTTCTCATTTTCTTTTATAAAATTTGCTTCCGTATTCTCTTTTTATCTATAAAGTTTTTCACCCTTCTTCTTTTATTCAGTTATAGTATTTTTTATTATAATTATCTTGATTAATTTAATTATTAAAGTCTTTATGATTATATAACTCGCATATTTGATTGAAAATTAAAAAAAAAAGATTTTATAATTGTTTTATTTTTTATGATTATATAATAAATATGAATGGTTCATATTATCATACAATTTTAATGTAATTTAAATCATACAAAACTTATGTATTTAAGAATATCATACAATTCATTTTATATTTATTACTCTAGAATTCACTATTTAGACGTATTTAAATACTATTTATAAAAGATGTGTATAAATATCTAAAGAGTAAGATGTGTACTATAAATAATTATAATGAAACTATGTGATATTTATTTATTTATTTATTAACTATTGAAACTGCGTTATTCTCTTCTTTTTTTTTTATCATTATTCTTTCTACCTTAAATTATTAAATTGAGTAATATTTTAACCTATTTAAAAAAAAAAAAAAAAAGACTATATGTCATTTTTAAGTTACACTATTTAATATACATTTATAACATTAAGTAATGATCATTTATGAATAGGAGTCTATAAATAACTTTTTCTTAGTATTTTATTATAATACTCTATTGCAAATAATTTGTTAATTAATACTTATAAGTCAAGAATTTTATTTTAAAAATTAATTATGAGTCAAATTAATTTTATACATGTGTAATATTTTCATTTATATATGCGTGTATTTTCTAGTTTATGTAAAAAACATATCTACAACAATACTTATTTAAAAATATTGAAAAATATCTATAAATTAAGACAATTTTCAATTTATCCTTATCTCATTGGACTAAATATATACTACGTATTTTTCAGTGTACTTCTTCCAAAAATAGATCAGAAGAACCATTCAAATATGCTATTAGAAAAAACCATTTAAGCAGGTGAATATTGAGAAATTATAATAAATTAATAGTAAATGATTAATTATTTTTGGGAGAAAATATTTTGGTCTATAAATCATTCCACTCGCTTGAATATATATATATATATATATATATATATATATATATATATATATATATATATATATATATATATATATATATATATATATATATATATATATATATATATATATATATATATATATATATATATATAATTTTTTAAACTTAGGTCGTGTTCTCAAACTCTATTTGATAATATATTTTCATATGATTTTATGATATATATGATATAAGATTGAAAAGAACCAGCCTTTTATAGAAATACTTGTCAAATTAAAAAAAAATGACCATTTATTAATTAGGTGGAAATTAGAGTCAACTAATCTTTATAATAATTACACGTGATATTATCTAACTCTCATCGTTGTCTATAGCACATTTGTAATAAGATTGTTGTTAACATAGTTGTCTATAGGTTATTTATTACAAACACAAATGATGTAAGAACATGTATATTTAATGTTTCATTAAAAAAATCCAAAGTTTTCTTTATGCTGAACAAAATCCAAGTTTGATTAGCTAAAATGATTGTTGTTAACTAAAATAGCTGTCTATGTTGGTGCAAAGATAGAATAAATGATGAAAATAGGGAAATATTCTATTGAAGAGAATGACGGCAGAAGAAACAGGATTAAGAGTTACAATGATTGTCACCCTATTTATAAGCTAAAACTAGGGTTACTAGAATAAGATAAAATACTAAAATACCCTCTAACAAACTTATGGACTTAAGAAAATAATATAATAAAATATGAATTATTACTAATACCATCCCTTAATTCATATTCCATCAAAACTTGTAACACCAATTCCATCCCTTAATCTGAGAAATTGATCAGTCTTGATAGCTTTCGTCAGAACATCTGCCAACTGCTTTTGAGTGCTGCAGTGTACAACTTTTAACACTCCACTCTGAACTTGATGTCTCAGAAAATGATACTTGGTCTCAATATGCTTGCTTCTCCCATGCAACACTGGGTTTCTGGCAAGGTTGATTGCAGACTTGTTGTCAATCATCAACTTCAGAGGTTTGTCTACCTTAATCTTCAGATCCTGCAACAGATTCAGAATCCACACAGCTTGGCATGCAGTAACAGCATCTGCAATGTATTCAGCTTCACAGGTTGACAACGCCACAACAGGTTGCTTCTTGGAACACCAAGAAATGGGACCTCCCAGAAATTTGAACAAGTACCCAGATGTACTTCTTCTGTCAACTCTGTCTCCACACCAATCAGAGTCTGAATAACTCAGAAGTTCTGACTCATTATTTCCTCCAGAGGGAAATAACACTCCATACTTCAGAGTTCCTTTGATATACCTCAGAATCCTGACAGCAGCTTGGTAATGGGACCACTTAGGTTTACTCATGAACCTACTAACCATCCCAACTGAGTAGCAAATATCAGGTCTGGTATTGCACAGATACCTCAGAGAACCAACCAACTGTTTGAAGGTTGTAGCATCCACATCCTTTCCTTCAGAGTCTGAATCCAGTTTCTGATTTGTATCAGAAGGTGTGACAACCATCTTACAATTCTTCAGATCAAATCTCTTCAGAAGTTCTAATTCATACTTGAGTTGATGCAAAATGATACCTTTCTCAGAATATCTGAACTCCATCCCTAGAAAGTAGGTCATTTTGCCTAGATCAGTCATTTCAAATTCATTCATTAGAACCTTCTTGAACTTGGTTATCTCCTGTTCAGAACTTCCAGTCAGCAGTATATCATCAACATATAAACATACCAGAGTCATATTGCCTTCAGAAGTATGCTGAACATAGACACCGTACTCCATCTCACATTTCTGAAAGCCTTGCTTCTTGAAAAATGAATCAATCTTCTGATTCCAAGCTCTGGGCGCTTGTTTCAATCCATATAGAGCTTTGTATAATCTGTACACCATCCCTTCCTGATTCTTTTTCTCAAATCCAGGAGGTTGTGACACGTAAACTTCTTCTTCTAATGGACCATTCAGAAATGCATATTTTACATCTAAATGCATCAGAGGCCAATTCCTGTTAGCAGCTATTGCAATCACCATTCTGATTGTTTCATGTCTTGCTACAGGTGCAAACACTTCAGAATAATCCAGCCCAGGTTTCTGTAGAAATCCTCTTGCTACCAACCTTGCTTTATGTTTGCCAATTGAACCATCTGGCTTTAACTTCTGCTTGAAAACCCATCTGACGCTGATGGCTTTCTTGTCTTTTGGAAGTTCTGTCAGCTTCCAAGTCTTGTTTCTCTCTATAGCATCAAGTTCTTCTTTCATGGCCTTCAGCCAGAGCTTCTGCTTAAGAGCCTCCTCTGTACTTATAGGTTCAGAGTCTACTAACATGACACACTGAATAATTTCTCCTTCAGAGTCTACTTCAGTGTCTTGCAGCATGTCAAATTCTGCAAATCTTCTGGGAACGCTTCTGATTCTTTGTGGTCTCTGAACTTGTTCAGAGTCTTGAGCTTCAGAGTTTCTAGCTTCAGATGATTGACCTCCAGAGCTTTGACCATCTTTAGAGTCTGACATATTTCCAGAGTCTGAATTGCCACCAAGATCTGGATTGCCATCAGAGTCTGAATCATCAGAGTCTGGGTCATCTGGGTCACCTTCATCTTCTGAGTCTTCTTCAGAGTTTGAATCAGTATCAGAGTCAGAGTCAATATCAGGGTTTACTTCAACTTCAGAAATTCTTAACTCTGGCCTTTCTTCAGAGGTTCTAACATCAGAATCAGATTGAGACTTATCCCAATTCCAAACTTCTGATTCCTTCACAATCACATCTCTGCTGAATTCAATTTTATTGGTTTCTGGACAATAGAGCTTGTATGCACCTGTACTGTGGTACCCTATCAGAATCATCACTTTGCTTCTATCATCCAGCTTTTGTCTTCTGGCTTCTGGAACATGTTTATAGCAAACAGAACCAAATACCTTCAGATGACTAACACTTTGCTTGTCTCCAGTCCACTTCTGCATAGGAACTATTTCCTTCAACTTCTTCGTAGGACATCTGTTGAGTACATACGTTGCAGTGGCAACAGCTTCTCCCCAGAGCTTCTGAGGAAGCTTCTTCTCCTTTAGCATGCTTCTCACCATATCAAGCAAAGTACGGTTTCTTCTTTCAGCAAGACCATTGTGTTGAGGGGTATAAGGAGCAGTAACCTCATGCTCAATTCCATTCTCCTCACAGAACTTCTGGAACTCTTTGGAGTTATACTCACCTCCACCATCAGTTCTAAGAATCTTCAACTTCTGACCACTCTGATTCTCAGCCTTCATTTTGAACTTCTTGAATTCATCAAACACCTCGTGTTTGAACTTAATAAGGGATACCCATGTCATTCTTGTGAATTCATCAACAAACAACACAAAGTATTTGTTCCCTCCAATTGATGCTACTGGAAATGGACCACACACATCAGAGTGTACAACTCCCAAGGCATGTTTTGCTCTTGGAGCAACTTCTGATGCAAATGGCAATCTTGGTTGTTTTCCTTCCATGCAAACTTTGCATGACTTTTCAGGCTTCTTAATTGCAGGAATTCCATGTACCAATTTCTTTGAATTCAGATGTTGTAAGCTTCTGAAGTTCAAATGACCAAATCTTCTGTGCCACAGCTCACTCTCCTTCTCAGTACTTGTTGCACTAAGACACTCTGAGTCTGCAGTTCTGACATTCACCTTGAATGTTCTATTCCTTCCCTGTTCTGACTCCATAATCAACTTCTGATTACAGTCATACAGCTTCAGAAGATTGTCCTTCATGGTAACTGAGAAACCTTTCTCAATTAATTGTCCCACACTCATCAGATTGCTTCTGATGCCAGGTACATACCACACATTCTGAATCAATGCTATTTTTCCATTGTTCAGAGTCACTCTGACATTTCCCATACCTTCTGCATTAATATATTTGTCATCAGCACATCTGATCTTTGTTCTCTTTTCAGAGTCAAAGTCAACCAGCCATTTCTTGTTTCCAGTAAGATGATTTGAACAGCCAGTGTCCATATACCACCAGTCTGTCAGATCATCAGATTCAGAGGCCATCAATAGCACAGATTCGTCATCAGAACTTCTTGCTATATTTGCTTCTTCTGATTTCTTCTCCTTGTTTGACCAACAATCTCTAGCAAAGTGACCAAACTTCTTACAACAGTAACATTGGATCTTCTTCTTGTCATACTTCTCTTTTCCCTTCTGAGCATTCTTTTGTCTATCAGAGGTTGAGGTTTCTGACTTCTGACCACCATCAGATCTTCTCTTGACTTCTGACTGCTTCTGATACCTCCTATCAGAAATTGCTTTCAGAGCTTGCTGCTCTACTTCCCTTTCAGAAGTTCTCTCAGTCAAACGCAACTCTTGCGCTTCTAAACTGCTCTGCAGCTCTTCAATTCTCATTGTGCTCAGATCTTTGGAATGTTCTATTGCTACCACAATGTAATCAAATTGAGGAGTAAGGGATCTCAATACTTTCTCCATGATTGTTTCTTCAGAAAGAGTTTCTCCACATGCCTTCATCTCATTAGTGATCAGAATCACTCTGGAGATGTATTCAGAAACTTTCTCATTATTCTTCATGTTGAGATTCTCATATTGCTTTCTCAAGGACTGAAGCTTCACCTTCTTCACTGATGCGTCACCACCATAACATCTCACCAGAGTGTCCCATGCAGCCTTTGCTGTTGTAGAGTCTGCAATCTTCTCAAACACGTTTACATCCACACATTGATGAATGAAGAACAATGCTTTCTGATCCTTCTTCCTTACTTCCTTCTGCGCGTTTTTCTGTTCATCGGTTGCATCTGCTGCTACTGGAACATAACCATCAGTGACAAGATCTAGAACATCTTGAGCACCAAATAGTACACGCATTTGGATCATCCAACAATTCCAGTTTTTACCATCAAATACTGGAAGTTTGGTGTTCATGTTGCCGTTTCCGTTCATCTTCTACTTTGCACAATACACTCAGATTTCTCACACAGTGTTTCCCAACCCACAGAATAAAATTCTGATCAGATTTTGTTCAAGATTCAACACGAATCTAAGAATCAAAATCAAACACACAAGACCTCACGTTCACTCGTGTTTCCCGTGTTTCCCAATGAATCTGAACCGGAGCTTTGATACCAATTGTTGGTGCAAAGATAGAATAAATGATGAAAATAGGGAAATATTCTATTGAAGAGAATGACGGCAGAAGAAACAGGATTAAAAGTTACAATGATTGTCACCCTATTTATAAGCTAAAACTAGGGTTACTAGAATAAGATAAAATACTAAAATACCCTCTAACAAACTTATGGGCTTAAGAAAATAATATAATAAAATATGAATTATTACTAATAGTCTATAGGTTATTTATAATTTCTTTGTGCTGAACACAAATAATTGTTGTTAACTAAAATGATGCAAATTTGAGAATGCATTATTTTAGTTATAATAATTTATTATACTTTATATTTTATTTCTTAATCATATATTTAATATTAGTGATAAAACTAATAAGATATATTTATATGAAAATTGTTAAAATAGAACACTTTAAAAAAATTTCCTTTGAAGAAGATTTGAAACTTTAAAATAAGACATTTTGAGTCTTAATCTCCCGTAAACTTCTTTAGATTTGACCAATCTTAAAAAACGAGATATCAAACTATTTTCATAAAGAAACTTACATATATGGAAAAAAAAAAAGTAAAGTTACTTCACAAATCTTAAAAATCTTATAAAAAACAAACTCTTTAAATTAAAGAATTTTGAAGAAGAAAATATTCTGGAAAAAAAAATTAGAAATTTTTAAAAAATTTTTTTGAATTTTTCGTTAGTGAAATATTTTTAGATAGAATGGAAGAGAGATGATGTGACATGAATAAAGAAAAGAGAAATAAAGGAAATGTTTTGGTCACTGTTTTTTTAATTTTCATTAATTCTTAAACACACATCAGTCTTTTCAAGATTCCCTCACATACTACTCAATCGGTCTTTTCAAGATCCACTCACCTACTTAATTTGATTGTGATTGTGAATGATTCTTACGAGAATTATAACTCTTGAGGCAAGGTGATCCACTATAACCTTTTTTTTTTCCTTCTTTTAATAGTAATGGAAGCATTTAATGTAATGATATCAAATGAAATTCAATTGGACCTTACCAGTTTGGGAAAGCATAGATAAACATGCCCCATATCCAATACGCAGATGACACGTTAATCGTGAAAATAAGATGGAAAATATGAGGAGCATCAAGACAAATATGCAGTTATTCGAATTGATATATGGTCTTAAGGTAAATTTCCATAAAAGTATATTAGTGAGGGTCAATATCTCGCAATATTGATTGGAACAAGTGGCGCAGGTGTTAAACTGTATAGTCGGGACTTTACTTATAAAAAATCTGAGTATTCCTATTGTAGATAATTACAGAAGAAGGGAGTTTGGAAATATGTGGTTGAGGCAGTGTCGAGAAGACTGTTCAATTGAAATAAAAAGCATGTGTATATTGGTGGTCGAGTTGTGCTTATAAAGGTTGTTCTATAAGTTTTACCTGTCTATTCCCTATCTTTCTTCCAAGCATTATGTTAGGTATCTGGTAAAAAATGCGTCAAATAGTGAAATTAGTTATATTTTGGTGTGGCTATATTAGAGGGGAATGATAGTTAGATAAAGGGTAGGGATAGCAACAGAGAAGGGTGAAGAATTGTTCAGTTAGAAACCATAATGACGAATTGTTCAGTTAGAAACCATAATGGTTTCAGCAGAGAGAGAATTATCTCTTCTTTGAGGAAGATAGCTTTAGGATTGCATGGATTCATCTTCTGTAATAATTATTGTTTTTCCATTAATAATGCAATTTCTTTTTCTCTTGAGTTTGAGTTTTTAATATTGGTCCGACCTATTAGATAATTGTAAAAAACATACTGTTGAAAATTATCAAAAACTACTGGATAAGTGCCGAAAACGGACTATTGGAAACTACCAAAAACTATTGGATAATTGTCAAAAACAAACGGATGGAAACTCTCAAAAACTACCAAATAATTGTCGGAAACTTCCATAAACTACTAAATAATTGTCGAGAGCTACTGGATAATTAACGAGAATTGTTGAAAACTACAAATAACTGTCTAAAGCTTTCGAAAAACTGTCGGATAACAATTGGAAATTGTTAGATAACTACACGGTGAGCCAACAATGAATACGTTTGGACTATGAAAAGGGAATTACCAGATTTTATGGGGACAAATCCTGTTGGTTGGATCTCTGCGATTGAAAAGTTCTTTAAGAATAACAAAATTAATAATGAGGATAAGTTACAATGAGCATTCATGAGCAATGGGAGATTAAAGAGCGATGCAATGGTTTTATTATTAGTGTGAAGAGATCCAAGATGTTGAGTGGAATTCATTTTCTATGACTTTGATTAATGAATTTGGAGCACAAATGGTGCAAAATCAAGAATCAAAATTGAAACTGTGGAAGGTGTCAGAAACACACAATGAGGCAAAGTTAGAAGAGATGGATTTCGATGTTCAACGATAAGAAAAAGGTTATATAAAATTAGAATCCGACTCCAAAGAGATTGTTGATACAATGATAAAAACAATTACTGAAAAATGAGAAACAAAAGTAATATTTAATGAAAGAATGAATGAGAAGCAAAAACTAAAAAAACATGTGTTTAGTTTTTAGCCACCTCAGTCGCTGGAGCCATCATGTGGTGACTAACGAGATCCAAATAATCCAAGCAGTTGTCATCGAACTCTGGCCCCCACCGGAACCGCCAAGCACAACTTCACATACATAGATATTTTCAAGCTACGATCTATAAGGAAGGAAATAGGGGTTCCATGGGTTGCTCAACTTTGTATTTGATAAATGCAAGTGTGAGGGCAAAATATCTCATACTTGATTATATTTGTTTTAATGATGTCAAAACATATATCGTTAAAAAAAGTACTTTGGACGATATTATCGAGTCGCATATGCATACGTCATCTTTCTAGTATCAAACATTTGTCAAAATGTGTATTTGTTCATATAGGAAAAACATTATATGTATTTTATATGAGTTTGATCATGTTGGTCGAGTTAGAGATGCATTAGGAACACTTAGAAGTAGCCAAACATATCAAAATCTGCATTTTTTTAAGACCCGAGTCTTTGAGTCAACTCATAGCTTGCTTAGATCGACTCATGCAGAAGTTAATTTTCATGTTTTGTTCTCAGAAGAGCTCACTTTGACCCTCCGGTCGACTCATACTGTCTGCATTTGTATTTGTCAAAGTTAGGGTGCTTCGCGTCGACGCATGAACCTGTTCCGGTCGACGCAAAGAGCTTTTTCTGCATAATCCTAAATTCGAGAGAGCTCAGGTCGATCCCCCCTTGTTTTAGGTCGACCGCTCGCTCGTTTCTCATAAGTTTTCTGTTATGTTTACCTTTCAAAAGCTGTTATGTTTACCTTTCAAAAGATGTTTGTTATCTCAATATATATATATATATATATATATATATATATATATATATATATATATATATATATATATATATATATATATATATATATATATATATATATATATATATATATATATATATATATATATATATATATATATATATATATATATATATATATATATATATATATATATATATATATATATATATATATTGAGATAACTCATTCTACACAAGACAACAAGAAAAGTGAAAACATACACTGATTTGGTTCTCATCATCTTAATCCTCTTTTTTGCATTTTCTCAACAACTACACATAATCATTTTTTGTGTGCATTTTGCATCATCGAGGTGATAACGTCCAAACTTAGGATCGGTGTATCGGATTTGGGTTGAGAAATCAGTGGGTTTTTCTTGAATAAAACCTTTAGGATTTTGTCCTCCAAGAATCTTGAATTTTGGCGGTTTTGCACAAATCGTTCCTTCACAGATTCAGACCTCGACAGATAATTGAAGAACGAGAGGTTCTGTCAATTTAGTAGCGTTAATCAGAGGATTGTGGAAGGAAGGTTTGGGTTCGAATTGTTGGTGTTTGAAATAAGTCGAAAAAGATTTAAAAGGGGATTATTCAAAGGTGGTGTCATAATCGGAAGTTTACTCATCACATTCGAAGGACCAGATTCATCTTGAATCAAGGGAAGAGAAGGCATAGACCCAACATCAACGCTTGAGATTAAGTGTTTGAATTCTATTGCTTCTCTCGTAAAAACAATTTGCAACCGGTAATATATACAAGTCTCAATTCTATTTTTAAAATTAAGGACAGACGTATCTCGATCGAGGACAACGGAAAAACTGCCTCAACAAATTAGTATTCTCTTCGGACTAAAAAAGTACAATTTTATTTGTTAATTCTCTCCTTGTATCTTATTCTTATTGTTATGGTTTGCTTATATTACTTGGTAGATTATTAGTGTTTGAAGTTATTTAGTATTAGTTGTTACTCAAACATTATATCTTTTTGGTGTTTGAATCCTCTCATATTCTCCTTTTCACAATAAAAGTGCTATATCAAAATTTTATTGATTAAATATATTATACTCATACTGGAAAAAGAATTATATTCTTGAAGGTTTACTCAATCATTGTTCTTAATTCACGAATGGATTAATGCAAAACCAATTGAATCACTGGATCATTTAGATACGAGGATTCAATGGGAGGATTCTTATTCATAAGAAGCAAAACTATTACTCTATTCTCTAAAATGAAATATCAGAAGCAGCCAGAAGGAGTCGTTTGACATTATTGATAAACAGCTCTAGAACCAAGTCTCTGTCTAACAAAAGAGAGTTTCGTAACTACTGAATTATTTCTTACAACTATAGTCTACCATTGCATCTTAAGTGCACCAATCAGAGGCATTAAACAACAAAGGTACATGGCACTAATTGAAGGATTCCAGATAAGTCATCTTCCATAATCATTATTCAATATATTCCTGGAATGATTCTGTAAGGTACCCTGTCACAATAGAGTTTCCAGTACTTTCCATACCTGCATGCAGCAATGCAAATTTTCAACTGCTCGACCATGAAATTTACTAATCTATTTGTAATGTGAAGAGTACACTAACATTATGAATTGTATTCTTCATAACCAGGCGAATTGTGGGCGTCCTAGACTAGTTCAATTTTGGATTAGTTTTGCAAAATTACAATGTGGTGGCTTTGACAAAAACTAAATTTTGATGTTTTAACCAAATCTCGGGTGTTACTGAAATTTAGAAGCCAACCACACCATAAATCCAAACATGCAGTTAAAATCACGACTCATAAGCAAATTGTTTGTAAGAATAGAATGATGACAAAAAGAGCGTCTATGGCTAGTCTATGCACGCTGAAAAGAAAACGTCCAAGAAGTAACACTATTAGATATAGCAGAATGCTTACTTGGATCTGCATCGATCATCGTCCCTCTTCGCTCGATCAAAAAGAAGGATGGTGAGAAATATCACATAGAAGTAAGGCAAAAACTGCACAGGAAAAAAGCAGTTAAGCTTTATGATTCTCTACAACTATCATCTTGTACGGAGAAATAAACACTCTTATTACATGACTGAAAAGAGCTGGGACTGTCCAGAAGAATGCAGCTAGTATTTCAGGGACATAATGAAAATGACGAGCTAACCCCCACCTGCAGGTAGCACAGAAAAAATGAGCTGGTTATTTTCTGAGACAACATGTTTCCTAAGAAAGGATACATCAAATATCAAAATCCAAGATATATATTATGATACTAAATATAACCTAGAGCTTAAACCAACTGTAACAAATGGAGAGCTTACACTACCCAACAAAGGAACACGGGTGTTGGTCTTTTGGTAATCATCATACTACCCCAATCATTATAAAAACTTCGCTTGTACGTAAGTTGTTTAATATGCTTCAAAAAATGTTTTAATTTAAGAGAAACTTACCATCCAGATGTTAAAAGAAGGCTTTTTTTTGTTTCCCCGGAAGTAGTAGTATATGAGGCCTCTATCTGCAAGTACAGTTTCAATATGAATGAATTATGTAAGTCTTACGTCAATTTTTTATGTAAGTTATTCCCAATCTGACCTTGTATTACATAGAAAATAGAAAGTACATTCCATTAGAAAATGGTAATATACTATATTCAAGGCATATTTACCTTTGACGGAGCTCTTCCCCAGACCAAGCCTTTTCCGTTTGTTCTACGAAACTCTTGCCTTTGCCTGTCACAATCATAGTTGATGTATATGCACAGAATGCCGGACACTAAAATAAAGAGTGCTAGCTACAAGACAAGGAAGATAATATTCATTAAAAATGGGAAATGGTTGAAAAAGTATATATTAAAAATAAGGAAAAGTCTTCTGGCAAAACCACTTGAACAACTCAGCCCTATCTTTTTCTATTGTTCCCTAACTGTATACTACCACAGAGCAAAGACACAAACAGGAAGGGGATGGTACCTGGGTGCCAAGATTTACTGGATGGTTGACAAGGTACATTCCAGGAGATGTATACACAGATGGAACCCAAACCAAACAGCCCCAGCAAATATAAAATCCAGCTGCCAGATTTAGGGGTTTTAAGATTTAATGAGACAATAAAGAAGTTTGAATACAATGAATTTAGCACTAACATGTGAATACTAATTTGAACATAATATATGAAATCCAGCTGTCATGGAAGGTATGATCTAAATAAACTATGAAAATTAATGAGGTCAAGAAAGCATAACAGCTGAATGACAGGGAAGAGCAAGTAGGTCAACAAAAAAAATAATGAAGCATGTGCAAACCTCGATCATGTGCAATATCCATTGTGTTCCAGTATCCAGCTTCCCACCAGAAAAACTTGGTTACATACACCAGCATCAGTGTAGTACTTACAAGCATTGAGTCAGCTACTTTCCCATTTTCTTCATACTATTGAGACAAGGATAAACATAAGAAAATTAACTGAGTGGTGAAAACTTCACAAGACAAAATAACAAAATAAATTTATGTTCCTATTCATATACAATTAACATCGTGCTCATGGAGGTAATTAGCCAGTACCACCTAGCCATTATACCCACAGCAACTAAGGAAGTCCAACCACATATAAACAAGATTTAAATCCATATCATAAATTATATCTTATCAGAAGACAAAAAAAAATCCAAAAGTTTATGGCCTAAGCTTCTATAGAGCTTGCTTGGTCACCTAACCACCAAGGTCCCTTGGTTCAAGCTGTTTCTACAACGAATTATCAACTACAAATAGGTAATTAAAGGATTATTCATCTATGTAAGCTAAATACATACAAATAATAAAGCCTTTGAGACTCAACCTGCTTTATGCAATAGGTAAGTGCAAGAACAGCCCATGACATCATTCCAAATCTGCAGTTTGTGAAAACTTTTATGTCAAAATATTTTCCAATGCGTGGATATAGCTCCATCCCCTGCAAGAATGGCAAAGTTAGAAGGCAATCATTTATGGAAATGGTGGAATTAAGCTCCACATGTCCAGGCATGTTATGCGTGTTAAAACATTACCCAAAAATGAGTTTACTTTTTCTAGCAAATTCTTCTAATATGGTTAAAATGAAATTTTCAACCATAAAACATTGGAACATTTCTACAACAATTTCATATTTTACGTAGTGACATCATGAACGGAAATTCGGTGAAACCAGATTAAACAAGAGGATTGGTAATTTTAAAAGAATTTCACACACATTCTCGTGCCTTCTTGATTTAGAACGAGAGAAGAGGTAATTTTAAAGAAAGATTTGTTGCACCAAGGATCCTCTAAAAGTGACACCAACTATCAGACAAGGGAGATTTATCATGCTACCACTCAATTTCATTTTAATTTTTTCATCATTCACTTTCTCATTCTTCAACCCATGTAAATTTCCAATGCAAATAAATGGACATCTAAGAAGATACAGATTTGATTAAACAGTTTAATCAAAGTAAAAAAAACAGAGATTAGTTTACCCAGTAAAAATCAATGATTATGTTCCCAGATGAGCCAGAATCAGTAGAAGATGGTGCCAAATGACCCTATCAAATATAACACTTGAGTCAGAAATTTCACTGTAAATTGCACAGGAAACAAGTAACTTATAGTTTCTTCTATTTCACAAGAGTCTCACTTTTATGTATAAGAAAACACAAAAGATTAAGCTCCCAAAGATGAGTGTTGAATATATCTCTCCCAAATGATCATAAACGATTGTTGGGTTGAATATCCCAAACCTGAAAATAGAGGCAAAAATTATGTGTCGTCTGCTGCAGAAAAAATTAAAGCAAACCTCTTGATTGGAAAAGCTAATATGTAACATAGTTTTCTCACAAAAGAACAATTACAGCAACTTTGGCTTAGTTTTTTAGAATATTTTTATACCTTTAAAAGCATAGGAACTTACCTTCATAAAACCGTGAAATTCAAAAGAATAACCCCTATTGAGGAGACTAGCAATGAACAAAGATATTTCTGTTTTAGTTTTACCAAATATATCAAACAGTTGTCATCCGTGAAACGTTGACACATACATAAACACCAAATAGGACACTGACGCCAACACAAGTAATAATTTGATAAAATAGAAATTTGTATGTAAATTGCATGTGTCACTATCGTGTTAGAGTTGGACTTGGACACAGCTTTAACCTAAAGTGTCAGCACTACATAGGAAGTCATACAAAGCTTCATTCCTAGAAAATCTAAAAATTAAGTGTTGAGATCTCCTATGCCAATTTTATAAGAAAAACACAACATCCAAAATGAAATGAAAAATCAAATCCATTGGCAATCATGAACTATAAAACAGAAACATCGGATACAACACTGACATATCATCACGTATGTCCGTGTCCGACCACCACACAGTTGACAAGGGACACCATACACCATCAATACGTAATGTCAGTGTAACAAATGCATGAATGAGATGATATATTCCTCATTACTTTTCTCCTCTCAATGAATTACTAGAAGAAATTATGAAAGTAACAGTAGAGAAAGGTGAGTAACTCACCACCAAAGAGCAACATAAGTAACCAAGGTGACTAAATACGCAGCAACACCATTTGCCTGAAGAAATGCAACAAAAAAACGTAAGTTATTATCATAATTTAAGAAAAAAGTAACAACAAGAAAGACAAAGAGAAACAGACCTTATAAACAGGTCGATTGCCAGTGGGAGAAATAGGGCCGTAAACAGTTTCACCAGGAAGAAGAAGCTGAAGTGCGGCTTCAAAAACACCATAAACAGCTATAATTTCGCAAGCGAGAAGAGTAGGCTTAGGCCATAAATCAACAAAACCTTGAAAACCGTTATTCCTAAAGTAATCGAAAGTGTTCAAAACTGATCCATCCGCAACCGTCATTGTATACCATCTACATGCATAATTCAATTCCAAATTAGATCTGATTCAAAATTGAAAATTAGAGATTCAATTAGGGATTAATTAATCAATTAAACAGTACTTACAGTAGAATTACGAAAGGAGGACAAAGCGTGAGGAGAGAAATCATGGAAGCATAGGTGACGAGCGGTGAATGTACGATATCGTTCTTCTTCGATTCCGCCATTTTCGATCTGCTTCTTCTTCACAGTTCTTGACTTGTTTGTGAGTGTGAGTGGGAGTGAGAGAGAGAGAAAGGAACTAGGACTCAGCGACGACTATAAATTATGTTACGCAACTTGAATTTCATTTTCTATGTTGGAGGATATTGGCCAGAACAAGTGTCTATTTTCTCTGTGGAAAAATCACGTTTCAAGTATAGGTATGCAAAGAATACAAGTTTGGTAATTGCATTTCTTCACTATTTTCATTTTTCATTAGAAATGTCTAGAGACTAGACTATGGCTCTTTATTTCTTTTGTTTGTACTTGTAATAATTCAATTAAAATTAATAATTGATTATATAAATTAATTATGTTGATTGTTATTGGTTTGGTTCGGGTTTACGAATAACAAATTAAAAATCTGTTATCCGAACTAATTATCATCGATTTTAATTGATTTGATTCGATTTTTGCTCAAAGTGAAAAAAATGTCCAACTCAAACACATTAGTTTGGTTTGGATTTCGATTTGGTTCGGGTTTTCCCAAACCACTTAACGCTCTTATTTATAAGAGTTTCTAAGCCTAAATTTCAGATTCTTAAGAAGTAACATGTGCACCTTAGGAGCAGAGGACGAGGTAGTTAATCACCTATTATTCAAGAGATGGTGATTAACTTTTCTCTGACTCCTTCTCTTTGTCGTTGTGACTTAAGACATGTCACTTCCTACAATCCTACGTTAAGGGCGAGTTAGTCCAATAATAGGCAATATATTCGAGAAATAGATATTATTTTTAGTATACAAATTAATCTAATAAATGAGTCGTCAACATGCGGCCTACATAATATTATTTTCCTTCTCATATCACCATTTGTGACTCCTTTGTAAATATATCAATACAAAAGATAATCATTATAAATTATTAAAAATATTGATTAAAAACTATAATTATGAAATAAAAAGTAAAAATGACACTTATGTTAGAGACATATAGATTTATTAAAAAAAACAATTTACTAGAAGAGACTAACTTTACAAATATCACCAAATATAATATGGCTTCTGCAATTTTACATTCACAGTTTTACATCCACATTAAATATTAAAAAAACGGGTTTTAAAAAGGTTCTTATAAATATGTTATATTTAACTTTTAATTTTTTATAAAAATTTCTTTAAACAATGACCCATTTAAAACTTTTCATTCACGTCTTTTATTATTTTTATAATTTAACAACGATTTTCTATTTAACAATTAAATTAATGACAATTTTAACAACATTTTTAATATGAAGGATCAAATGTGTGGATAAATTTTTTTATTAAAATTATTCTTTAAAACTTTTTTAAGAAGAATTAAAAGTAAAATATTTAAGAGGATCATAAATATATTTAATCTTTAAAATTTACATTGTCAATTTAAATTTATATTTTAATATATCAAAGTCATAGTGCTTGCAACTCTTTTGTTTTTAATTATTAAAATTTTTTTTGTTTGTAATCTTTTAATAATATATGAGCATACTTAAATTTTCACATGTATTTGTCATTTGCTATAAAACTTATTATTAAATTTATAATTAAGAAATATCAATGTGTTTTATTTCTTCTACTATATTGTTAAATGTGAAGAATTATTGAAAAGTGATAAAAAAAATTAGTATTACAGCTATTTTTCAATATACATATATAATTTTATAATAGAGGACCCATCATTCAACCTTTTTTATTTAAAATAAATAAATGAATTCAAGCTTATTAAAATGAAAAAGAGAATCCTTGCCTGTTATATAGAAAAATAATAATAGAATTAACAAATAATTGCTGCACACGCAAGAAGCCAAAGTGCAAGATTATTCAAAAGCTTTGTAGATCTGAGTTGCCAAACAAAATTACAACTTGCATTAACTACTTCTCATAACAGAGCTTTTTTCTTTACTCAATAACAGAACTTTAAAAAAAAGAAGAATTGAGACAAAAACATTTCATTAATTTAGATATGTTGTTGTTATTCCTTCAGAAAATTTTCTTAATTTGTTACATTTATTCTAATTTTATTGTTTTACAAACATCATCATGAATATACTTTTTCAGAAAATATGAATATGTCACCAATTCTAAATTGTGTTTGATAAATGAGTGAACAATATTCATGAACAAAGTATGGAATAAAACCAACAAAGTATTGGAATAAAATCAAGACACTTGCATAAAGGATTTGAAAGGAGGTGTGTATGTTGTCATAAATTATGATAATACAAAAGAGAGGATAGTAATAGAAGATTCTACGGAACAAAAAGTTTCTTGTGTTTGTTGTAAATTTGAGACACGTGGCATCTTATGTAGTCAAGCTTTAAAAGTTTTAGATGTCATGAACATAAAAGTAATTCTGGAACACTATATACTCAAGAGATGGACAAGAGGTGCAAGGTTGAGAAGTAATCAAGATTGAGATGGAAGACATGTTGAATTAGACATGAAAGCAAATTTCATGAAGCGATACAATGAGTTATGTCCTCGAATAATCAAATTGATCAACAGAGCTTTAGAATCTTATGAAACTTATACGTTTTTGTCCAAAGTGTATGAAGAGTCGAGCAAAATAGTTGATGATATGTTAGCAAAAAAATATGTGAATGGAGAATCAAGTGGAATGGTTCATGTATTTATATCAATTACAAATGATAAGGTTGATAACGTGGACACGGTTGGTATGGCAAAAGGCATAAAGAAGCGAGATGGTTCACGTAATAACAAAAAACTAGATAAGTTTTGGGTTGAGAAGTTAGCTAGAAAGTCAAAGAGATACTCAAAAAAAGAGAATGAGCTCTCAAGAAAATTTATTACAATCGTTGCCGGTAAGTATTTGTTATTAGTTTATTAAACTTTTTTAATTTTATCATCTATTTATTTATTTTATTTTATTATTATGCAGCAACAAACATCAATCCAATCGATTCAAATTGACAATGAAATTCAATATCAAGCTAACTTTCAAGTAACACAATCCAGTTAAATTGAGAATGAAACTCAACATTGAGCTACTATCCAAACGACACAATCAAGTCAAATTAATACATTGAGATTTCACAACTTCTTTTAGACATAATGTCTAAGTATTTTGATGTATTTGTTAGACTTCCATACTAATATTTTTGTGTTTTTGGCATATTTGTTTTTATGTTGGCTAAAATATAAGTAATTCTTCCTTTCTTTTATTAAAATTCAACTCTATTATTTTAAAAAATCTCTTTGTTCCAAATGAAATATATAATTAAGAAGTAAAGAAAAATCTTCATTATTACTTTAATGATGCGACTTATGTCGAATTAGAGTAATGGCAACGCTATGATTTTTGTCAAATTTTGGAGACGAAGCTATATTGTCGGCATCGTTAATTTTTGTCAAATTTCAGTGGTGATGTTTGTTAATGTAATGTTGATTACAGCAACAAATTTACAAAGGGGAAGTTGTATTGCTAGGAATGTTGATTTTTGTCAAATTCTGGCGGCGATGTTGTTATTGTAACACTGATTACATCTACAAATTTATGAAGGTGAAGCTGTATTGTCGATATTGTTGATTTTTGTTAAATTCCAGCGGCGATGTTGTTACTGTAATGCTAATTACGACAAAAACTTTACGAAGGCATAGCGGTTTGTCAGCAACGCTGATTTCTGTCAAATTCTGACGGCAATTTTGTTATTCTAATGCGGATTACGGCAATAAATTTACGGAGTTGAACGACGATGCTGCATTCTGGCAAAGATTTTGTTACTCTAACACCGATTAGAACAATAAATTTATGGAGTTGAATTGAGTTAAATTGTTATCAAAGATAGGACAATGACTGATACCGCCAGATATCAGCATTACGATAACATATAAATTTCAACAGAAAAGATATAATAACAATAATCTATAATTTTTGATAATAAGATTATGATAATTTATAAATTATGGCAGTAGAGATAAAATAAAAAGAAAAGGTAAAAGAAATGAAGAGGGAGAAATATGGTATAGAGATGAGATAAAAAGAGAAGTTGAAACAAAAAATTTATTTCAGAGTTAAAAGGAGGAAAGTGAGGGAAGAGAAGTGATTTTTTTCTCTCTCTTTATTTTTATTAAATATATCAATTTTAAATTCAACCTTTAAAATATTATTTGCCACATGCCTTACATCTATAAATCTAAAAGGACTAAAGAGGGGTTAAGATTATCCTCAACGATGCAATTCATTGTTGGGTTATTTTATAGATAATGTCAATTAATTCAATTTTAATTGTAATAGTATAATTTAAAAAAAAACTCATTAAATTCAGTATAATTATATTAATATTTTATTTATATTTATTCTTTTGAAACTTACAATATTAATTCAACGATTGGTGAGGACTGTAGTGCGATTTGACAACCTAGCATAAAGGCAAAAACTCAATTTTAAAAAGGGATTCAGAATTTAAAGATACCATTTACGGGTGTTAAGTTCTAAAAGATAAAGATTGATGTTTCTACACCATTGAAATTCATATTTTATTTGTCAACTTTTGCAACTCATTAGTTCATTAGAGATTTAAATGAGTATCTATGGAACAGAGATATTATTATGATATTCGTATCCGTCTTGTTGAATAAATATGATAACCATAACCGCTTTATATCCATGCAGATATCAGTTAAACAGGTAATCCACGAACTTTAGATATTCATGGATCTTTTTAAAAAAAATATTTTTAACTTCTTTTAAAAAGATAAAAAATTACTATCACATAATATTCATACCATTCACTTTTAATTTAAAAATAAAATTAAATTACATTAATTTTCTTCTTATTCACCAAAAGAATACATTTCATTTTTAATCAAAAAAGATAAAATATATTGAAATTGTGAGTTATTATAAAAGAGCAGACGACAGATCAATAAAACGGAAGATACTAGTTTAATAAAGAAATAACAACATATTGGTTGGACTGTAAAATTGTTGAAGTGATCTATGAAGTATTGAAAATTTTAAATATGAAGCCTAATAAAATTTGAATGAAATAGAAAAGATTTTCTTCAAACAAAATTTAAAAAAACAAAAAAGTATATATAAAAAAAATATTTTTTTAGGAGATGAAAAAATAAAATATAATAATAAATTAATGATAGTAAAATAATTTTTATAATTTATTAAAAGTATAATAAATTAATAATTTTTATAATTTAATGAAATTACGGTAGATCTAAATTTTTAATTAGAAATGGTTTAGACCACTTCACATTCTCAAAGGAATATTTTTAATTTAGAATTAAACACTAATTATTTTGGTATGGATTATCTTTTGTTATTAGTTTTTTTTTGTTTATACACCCAGACTTGTCTTGTCTTCTTTGTTGTTAATTGCTCAACTTTCAAAATTCTAAATCCCATTATGCTTGATCTTCTCATTCTACTAAAACATTACATGATTTTTCATAGACCATACGATAAAGCATCTTTACAAAAACAAAAAAAAATAGATTCAGAGCTCTTTGTTTTCTTTCCTATCACTAGACAAACTCCCCTTGACCTTTTCTGCAGCTGATTTTGCAACTTCCTCCAAAGTTTCTTTGCTTCTTCCTATGCTTTTTGAAAAGGCCTCTGAAACTGCTTGATCCTCACCTCCTTTTCTGAAACTTTAAAACAAAAAACGCCACAAAAATTGATTCATACTTAGTCTACAAATAAAATTATTCATGAAGGTAGTAGCTACTTACTCTATATTTGGAGGAAAGAAATAAGCATAAGTGTTGTTTAAAATAGCCTTAACCATATGCCAATACTGTCCAACACTTGTAGGGAAAATTGATGAATACATAGAATAACCTCTTCTAAACCTCTCCCATACCCAAATACATGATTTCTTGCTCTCATCATCATCATCAGAAACTCTGTTGCTATTGGCATAAGCTATAGAGAAGGTGAACAATCCTAACACCAACAACGCCAAAACAACAACACTTGTGCCACGCTTTTTATCCATTACCATCTAGTTTATTCTCATCCACCATTACTGTTATTTAAGTATAAGTACTTAATTCGGTAGGCTATGATGTTGGACACTTGCACCACACACAGGACACGTGGCATTTTTGTATTACTTCTCCATTTCTCTACTCTAAAGTTTATAGGCACGTCAACAAAAAGATATTAATTATATGTGAATCAGCTTGGAACACTCATTTTTTAATAGTTGAAGGAAGGCACATGTATGTAGTAGAACCTTACTTATTCTAATTTTCGATGCGATGATGAATATAGTTTTGAAGCAGTTGTGTAAAAGATTAACATTCTAACATCTAAATTGATTTTAAATAATGGAAATAGAGTGAATTATAAATTAAATTTATATCTTTATCTGTTCAAATAATAATATTTATGTAGTGGATGAAATTGGATCATTTTGCATTGGATTCGAGATTAGTCCAAAATAGTTGTCTCCAATATTTGTTATGATATGGTCCATGTGAAGTTTTCCAAAGAGTTGGATCGAGTACATCTAGCTTTGGTCCATTATTAAAGAGTGGAAAAAGCATGGAGTCATGTTCACTAATTTTATATCTTATTATTGAGATGTTTCACATGTTTCTTTACACGTGGATCTAGGTTTATAAATTAGGAGATCAAGTGCACTCAAGTGCTATTACATTTTAAGAGATCATTTGGACCTTTGAGTTTTCACCTTCCATTTACTTTCACTTTGCAACGTTAACTTGTTTTATTTATTTCACTATATAAGGGTTGGTTTAGTTTTTCAAACAACTTTCTGCTCTCTCTCTCTCTCTCATACTTGACCTTAGCATCATGTAACCTTTTTTTCTTCCTCATCTTTAACATTTTGGTGATTCCTGTTTTTTGTCATCTTTTTTCCTTGTTAATGCATTCACATTCTAATATTTATTCTACTTTAAATAGTTTTTTTCGCTTCAACTTCTTGCTCAAGTATCACTTTCTAACATTTTCTCTTTCATTTGTTGTTTATCTCTTTTAACATTTATTGTGGATAACTTAAAAGATATGTTTGAGAATATAAATGAAGATGATAGGGTGTTATCCAGTATCAACACTTTATGAGAATCCTTACATCCCACATGTTAAACCTCTAGAAATCAATTATCCTAATGTCAATTTTATTATACTTAGTGATAGTTCCGAGTCTGGAGGAAGCTCTATTGAAAAGGGATATAACTTCTTAGTTCTTCTGAAGGGGATGGAGAGGGGAACTACCTTAATTTGGCATATATGGAAGCAGTTGTATGTCTTGTCTCCTCCCTCTAGTCCTATAACAAAGAGTTATCTTGTTCAACAATTATTTTAGGGTGACGCATGGTCATGACTCTAATGATGTAAAACTTAAGGATCATCTTACCTTACATGACAAATGAGAAGAAATGGTAAAATGGGATGTGCAGATTTGGTGTTGCCACTTGATATTAGGTTCTACCATTAGGTAGATCTTGAGTTAGTGGAAATAATTTCTATTTTTGATAGTGCAGAAAAAATGGAGGAGGTTCAAAGAGAACTGAGTCATTCTTTTGATTGGTTGTCTCACATATTGATGTCGGCAAGATGATTTCTAGCTCATTTTATAGATGTTATGTTTCCTTCTACGAGTGTTTATTCACCAAACTGAAGCTCAAGTTTCCCTTTAGTGGGTTAAAATAAGAATTGTTGAATTACTTGAACATTGCTCCTTCTTATGTGCACTTATTTGCATGGGCTTTTACCAAGGTGTTTTAGTATTGGTGCGAGTATCAAGAAAATATGTTGTCTCTTGACCTTTTCTTCAATTTATTATTTATAGCTCGTACTTCCAACGATCTTGTTTATGGGCAAGGAATGCTTTCGTTTCGCCAATCAATTAGAATGTTTGACATTTACATGGACAACTCGAAGAGTTTGAAAGACCACTTTATTATGGTAACTCCTTTGACTTTGGAAGCTCACTCCATTTTCCGTAAGATTCCCAGTGGAGATTATTCCTCTACTAGTGGATCAGTCTCCTCCTCATCTTCCAAGGGCATGGGAAGATCAATAAATATTGGACATGGTACCATTTAAACATAGAGTCACTTAGTTATGTTGTCTCTAATGACAAACTAACTCTAAAAGTGGTGTAGTGTAGTCGAAAGAAGATTTGGTGACCTTCTAGGATAATCTGAGTTTTGAGGAGGACAAAAATCTTGGAGAAGTGGGGCTTACCAAACACCAAAATCTTGGAGGAGGATAATCTGAGGAGAGGAGAGACCTTTTTGGTAAGGAGAATAAATTTGTTTTATACTTTCTTTGGTATTTCTTGAATAGTTTTTAATTGCTCTACTATCTTTTATGAAATCTATGGTGTCTATCAGGAGTCTTTACGAGAGGAAAATTTCAAGGTGATTGTTGTTATTCTTTATACTTCTCAGCCTCTTTCATTCTCTAATTTGACGTAAAAGGATAGTAAAATATATGGGGTAAAGAACCAAAGGAATCTAAACCACGCGACAAACAACTCCTGGGTGTTGTTGCAAATGCTTCGAGCGTACGATCAAAGAAATCAAAACCACATAATGCAAACACATTGTTAAAGGCAACAAACCGTGTAGTGAAATTATGGGCTCACACTCTCTTGGTAGCTAGTCATCTGATGAATCGCCAACGGTGAGAGTATCTCCTTCAAACCCTATAAACCTACTTTCTAAAAATCTTAATAAAACAAGCAGAAATAGAAAGAAAAAAAAGGAAAATACATGTTTTACAATTTGATCGTTTACATGTCGCAGGTACCACCAAACCAAATTTCACAGACAACCGCAATTAGAAGATTAGTGTAAAAGAGCTCGCAAGAAAGGGGAAAGTTGATGATACATAAAAGGAATAGCTTCTACAATTCGCAAGTGGCGAAAAAAGGAAAAACAATACTTCATGAACTCTTTATATGTGCCTCAGCCATAGAAGGCCGTATGACTCATTATATTGAAAAGATCAAACCACACCATCAACAGTCAGAATCTTCTCAAGAATTATTTAAGGTATTTAAATTTTCTAAGATAGAAAAAAGTATCATTAGTGACTAGTGTAGGGACTTGCGTCAAAAGCTCCTTACAAAATGTTATGCATTACAGAAACGATATTTAATGCGCTCGTTCTCAACGAAAGTGGTGTCCCATAAAGATTCTTCACCTGATCTTGCTAGATCCAATCTAAGGATATACATGGTCAATTGTCGTCCTACAAAACAGAGACAAAGACTTACAAGACAATTATCTCACCGACTAAAACGTTTAAATGTTAACTTAGTAGGCATATCCCCTATAAGTTGCACCAGAAACATTTTTTTTATTCCAAGCACACTTACAAGTAAGATTTGTAGTTTGAGTCAAAATAACATTTTAATATTAAAATTTATTGTTTAGCTTATTTTTTAAATGTATTTAAAAATAAATATTTAACTTTAACTCAAAATTAAGCAAAATCAATTTTACAAAATCAATAAAAATACAATGGATAATTTGAAATAGTGTAGAGTGGCGAGACATCTCAAACACCATTAGAAAATTTCCTAAAAAAAGATACATAATAATAAAATATTAAATAGGGTGGTATGAAAATGTGGATGAACCTTATTTAAGGATTGAGCAATAAACATAATATATTCCATGAAGAGATGAAAACATAAAGTTGAAATGAATATACATTACTTACTTTGTGACTATAAGAAATCATGATCATATCCATTCAAAAAGTTTGAAATTCTTAAAGAGAAAAATAAAGGAATAAGAATGGTCATTAGCTATACAACAAAACTAAGGAGGAGTAAAGGAAATTCATGGTAGCAAGCAAGATCAACAACACATATATGCTTCACAAAACACAAACCACCACCCCATCATCAATACAACAATAGTAAACATAACTCTACACTGGAATCACATCAATCTTCGATGTATCCTCGCATCTCAAAACAATTCCTTCCAGACTGGCTGGAAAAATACATTTCGCCCATTGGCACCCCGTTGTTAAAGGTTCTGGCGGAGGCACAATCATAAGCACGTTGTCGTTTCTATGAAC
Source organism: Lathyrus sativus (assembly GCA_963859935.3). Lineage (NCBI taxonomy): Eukaryota > Viridiplantae > Streptophyta > Magnoliopsida > Fabales > Fabaceae > Lathyrus > Lathyrus sativus. The sequence goes on along the minus strand of OZ012741.1, from coordinate 1,942,942 downwards.
AACTCCCATTACGCTAACCGTGCTACCTTCTTTTATGTACCTGCAACAACGTCATCGCCAACACTTTCATAAGAAAGTCATTTTCTTGGACTTGTTTGGATAAACAACTTAATCATGATAATAAATTATTGTTTTCATAAGTGTTTATGTGAGGAGAAAGTATTTTACCCTTCTTTTAATTGCATGACACGATCATCGCTTGAAAGGTTTCTCTTCCCCAACCATCGTAGGAAATCGGGGGACATGTCTTTATTCTCTGGATTTACATCAATTACAACGGAATCGTCAACATAAGGAGTCACCCTTGCACCAAAGCCTGTTTTAACCAATGCTCTCAATCCGGATTGGAAATCAGAGATGTAAAAATCCACCACATGCCTCTGCATTGAATAAAAATGAAAGGAAAAATTTAAAAAGAGCTGCAAATTTCATATATTAATCAGCAAAAGTCCTATAAATACACAGTTTGCATCCTGATACAGGCCTGTCTAGTCCACGTTAAGCGAGATTTGAATCCAAGACTTTCCATAAAGGAACAACTACAATACTAACGTAACGATTTGAATCCAAGACTTTCCATAAAGGAACAACTACAATACTAACGTAACATCGGGCACGCTGATATACTACCTAATAATAGAATGTTATTGATAGCCAAAGTCAAGATTGGTGTAAACTATTCACATATGCAAGGTACATTCAATCAAATAGAAAAAGATATAATTCACCTCCATCGCCAAAGTATTTCAAGACGTCACAATATTTTATCAAACTCAAATAAAACTTAGCAATCTAAAAAGAAAAAATAGAACTGATTATTGCTTACCTCTGTCGAACGGAGTCCCCAAGTAAAACGGCGATGTTTTGCGTTAGCTGCTTTGGAATCCCATCCTCTATACTCATACAAGCTAGTGGATGTATATACACATCTTGGAACTTTTTGAAAAGAGGACTCTAATGGAACATTGCCGCAAGTAACCACCTTCAAAAGTTATAAAATATATCAATGGTTTATGCATATATTACATATGCTTAATTAATCGTACTATACCCGTATGCGTCAATACTAAATTACATACCCCAGAAACCTTCACAAACTGTCCATTCTTGGCAGTTCTAAGCTCGGCATCTGGATATTGAGAAATGAAACCAACAATAGCTTTTCTTCCCCGACAACTATTCCAAGTGAACAATGCCGCGACCGCACCAAAAAGAATTACTACAACAATAAGCAATATAGCATTGTGGACAGCTCCGAGAATAAAGCCACCAGCAATGAATCCCATAACAAAAATCAGAATGACGGACCACAATATTGGCTTAGGGAAGTTCTTTTTGAAGGAATATTCATCGTCCACACTGAGAGTAGTCACAGCTGGATTATGAACTACAGCAGCATTATGCGCTTTCATCGACCCTAAAGACTCTAATGGACCAGACACCTTCCTTGGAGCCCCTGATGAGTTTAGTGGGCCAGATGTAATCAGACCGGTTGTTGGAAGAACAGGAGGTATTGGACCAGAGTTTTGGCGTGTACCGCCACCTGATTGAGGACCAGACGACTTCTTGACCGGTTCCCCATGTTTATTTAGCGGACCAGAGTTCGTCCTTTTCATTGAGGCTGAAGTAGACATGCCTGCAGCAGATAGATTACCTGATGTGACATAAGCAGAACGAGCAGCCGCGTTCTGCATAATCGGGCCGGAGTGCGAAACAGCGCCTCCAAACGATCCCGTCCTTATAGGAGCATTATTTAATGGACCTGATTTTCTAGATTTAGAGCCATCCATAGGAATATCAAACATTTTCCCTAACTCCCCCGACCTCTTGATGTCACCGCCCGTATAAGGCATGGCAACCGAGCTCATTGTCGGAGCCTTTTCTTTCGGCTGTTCAGGACGGCCTGATACATACAGACCATTGCTGAGCTGATGAGATGGGAATCTCGAACCCATCACCGAACTAGTTCACTTCGCCGATGCAGTACTCAAAGAAACCAGATTAAAACTGCAAATAAAACTATGAGAATCTCAATGCTGGATTTGATTAAACATCAAAGAGTTACTTAATTATTTAATTATTTAATTTAGGTTTATCAAACACAAAAATACAAAAGAATATAAATTATAATTGAAGATACAACATAAAAACAAATCCATAACTAATACAAGTAGAATAATTCAAAGTTTACTTAAACTTAAACATAAAAACAAAATCTAATGTTTATAACTATTAAGTGTGTTTAAAGAAACCCTTAAAACTATAATTAAGTAACAATGAAGAAAAATGAAAAGATAGTGATATTTCACCATCCAAAGCAAAATTAAAGACATGGTTAGAACTTAATAGATCTAAAGGAAAGAAATTTTTTGAAGTGATGGATCTTCTTCAAAATGCAAACTTGTTAAGAGATCCATTCATATATCATTATTGGGTAAAAAAAAAAAACTAAAAAAAAAATCAAAATGTTAATACAAATTACAATGTACAAAACAAGAAGACCAAAAGCCATAATCTGCTAAACAGTCAAGAAGAATAAAAAAATGAAATTTTTTCAAAAGGGTAAGTTGATTTGATGAATATAAATGCAATGAGAGAAGATCTATAGAAAAGGAAGAGAGTTTATGAAGAAGATAATGAAAATGAGAAACCTGAAGAGATTGAAGATTGAAATCAAATGAAAGATTGAGATCCCATAGTTTCTCTCACTAGTTAGTTGTTGGTGTTGAGAGTTGAGAGTTGAGTTGAGAGTTGAGATGAGAGTTGAAGTAGTTTCTCTCTCTAGAAATGAAAATAAGAAGAAGTATAAAAGTTTCTCTCTCTTAAAAAACAAAAACAGGTACTGCAACAACTGGTAGGTTGTCTTGTCCAGCAAAAACCACCAAACCAAGCAACATATTGTTTTTTTTATTTCGAGATTAATTAATTAATACCTACTAATACTTTTTTTTATTCCAATATTTTACTTCATTTATTAATCTTAATCTTAATACTTTATTTTCTAAAAACATTAATTACTCTTAAATTAACTTTTTTATTTTTTGGTTTTATAAATTCATAGTTAAGAGACTGCAAATTATTGATCTTTCAGTCTTGTTCATTGTTTTCGGGAGATATTGTCTACTCATTTGTCTGTGAAGATGATTTATGTGACAATTAAAATTAAAATTTTTGTCATCACACTCTTTTTTCAACAATTAATTATTTAATACTATTGATCATTAAATTAATAAACAAAATTGAGATATAATTTTCAGTTCAATACCATATACAGATGCAAAATTAAAAAAAAATATATTGTTTTATTTTATTAATTTGAATGGTGTGATCTTGTTGTCAGATTCATCTTTTTCTGTTTTAGTAGTATTTAATTTGAGGTGTTTTTTGTATATATATTTTAACATTTTGAGTTGATTAATATGTTTTTGTTTAAAGTATTATCTCTATTCTTAAATATAAGATTTGGTAGAATAAATTACTTTAATTAAAACTTAATTGGAATATTAGATTTATTAATTTTTTTATGTTTTTTACAAATTTATCTTTAGTAAAGAAAATAACTAATGTTTATACAAAAGTATTTATTATGATTGAGACAAATATATTATAAAATTAATTATATATATATATATTTGCATTTTAAAAGTTGAAGAGAATTTTATAAAAAAAATTCAAAAATATTTTATAATTATAATTAAAATCAGAAATAGTATAGTATAGTTGAGATAGAAATTTAATATAATAATATAAAGAGTTTAATATTTTTATAGTCCTCTTAAATATTTTTAATTTTATTTTTAATTTATTAAAATATTTCTTTCAAAAAATGATTCTACTAAAACGTTTTGTTTACTAATATTAAAAGCGTTGTTAAAATTATTGTTAAATAATAAAATCGTCATTTTTTAAATTATAAAAATTGTCGTTAAGTTGCAGAAAAGAAAAAAATTGTTAATGGAAATTTTTAGAAAGACTTTGCTTAAAGAAAATGTTTTAAAGAATTAAAAATAAGATTTAAGATATTTAAAAGAATCACAAACACATTTAATTATAATATAAATGAAATTTTTATAAAATTTAATTATTTTAATGAGTACAATTTTATAAAGAAAAAATTCGTCTCATTTATTTATATTACTTTTTTATCTTGACATTTGTTTTTTATTTTTTTAAAATACTTTATATGTCATCGAGTTTTAACCCCTAATTTCTTAATATGTCAAACAATAGTCTTTTATTTATGAATAAAGTTGAAGAAAAAATTTTAACATAGTAAAAAGCTTTTAGAATATTTTTTTTTAAAATAACGATGTTTACAAATTAAATACTACAATAATTTTTTTTTAAAGTTAAATAAAAAAAATCTTACAAAGAAAAAACGTCATTGGTGGCACATACACTTAAAAAACACATAAGCGTTTATCTCACTTATGCGTGCGTTATTAGCCAAAGAGGAGGTGACATTAGATTTGTCGCCAGTGTGTAATAGATTTTTTTATTTTTTGAATTAAATTTATATATATATATATATATATATATATATATATATATATATATATATATATATATATATATATATATATATATATATATATATATATATACTAATACTATTTAATTTAAATAGAAGTACATGTAAAAAAAATTTATAAACATATTTTAACGACCCGCTTTATCATAACGGTCACAGGTTTCACATCTTAACGCTACTATTTTCCATTGAGGCCTCTCATTTTCCATAGGTGTTTGGTGCTTCCCAAGATTCACTTGAGGTGTTTGGTGCGAGGTCCCTAAGATATTAGGGTTATCCATGAAAGCTATCGTCTCTTCTCAACTATCGTTGTAATCGAGTTTGGTGCATATTTCGTCGTAGTTTGGTCGTGTTGGTTAGGTTACGGATGGACGAACTGGTCAGTTGAATTTGTACATTGATTCATTTTGGAAACGAAGCAATGGTTATTGTGATGTTTGGTAGGCATGTGTTAGTTATGTGTTTTGGTTGCGTGATGTTTGGGTGCTTTAGGGGTGTGACGCTTAGGTGTATGTTTGTTGGATGTTATGGAAGGATGTGATGATATCACATGCCTCATAAGTTATATGTTAAGATGTGGTAGTGGTGGTACATGTTTTTTTTGGTGGTATGGGTCATGTTCTTTATTTTGTGTTTGGGTGTGCGGCATGAATTTGTCGCAGGTTTGGGTGTATGTTGTTTGGTAATCATGTTTGGTTGGTTGTTTAGTGTATGTGATTTGGTAATGTTGTTGGATTGGTTGTTAGATGTAGGTGTGTTGGTAATCATGTTTGGTTGATTGTTGGGTGTAGGTGGGTTGACAATTTTGTTGGGTTGGTTGTTAGGTGTATATGTGTTGGTAATCATGTTGGGTGTTTGACAACGAAGCTCGTATGTGTGGGTCAATCAATACCTTGGGTCAGACGCAAACTAAGTTGTTATAAGCCGATCTATACCAATTGATAATAGTGTGACATCCTCGTTTATGATTTGTATGGCATGACAACCTCATTCATGACCCATTGATGACAACGCTTCCACAAATGACACACATCCTTAGCAAAGTCTCTCTAATCGTTAAAATTTCATTGGGCGTCGACTTTAAGTTGATGCCATTGTCCCAAACACATTGGGGAATCTGGAATTTATTGATGCATGTCGAACTGTAATTTGACATGGTCATTATGGTGCATCTCCATATTAGTGAACCTGATAATCGTTCTTTTTGCAGTCCAAAATGTAGCATCTTCAGGGTTAATTTCATGGTTCAGACCCATATATGGCCTCCAAATAAACTATTGAGGAAAAATATTATTAGATTAGTAAATGGTTGACATTAAAACTAAACTATCGAGATATGATTAGTTTAGTTGTCATACATTGCCTAGTCCAAGGTGGTCTAAAAGATTTTGATAGACCGTTATACAATGTTTAGGACATTCGTTGTAGTTCATCCCTCGAGGGGACCACCTAAACCAAAAGAGTGAAAATAAATTATTTATAGTTATTTATAATATACAGTAAGTTAAATTATGTACAAAAATCTATTTGTTTACAACAACCAAGTCAAATATTTCAGCTAAAAGGTCAAGACGATGAAGATGTTCAAAATATGTTTTGTAGTCATGAACATTATGGTTTCAACAATATTGAATTGTATATTTTACTATAACAACTTTAACATTCTCAGATTGTTGATTAGACATAAACTCATAATCATTTGATCAAACTGACGATGATGATCAAAATGAAGTCGATGTTGTTAATGATGAAGAAGAAGAATCTGAGACACAAGTTGATTATATTGTGAACGATGACTCTATAGACCACGAGAAATAGCCTTTACGTTTAAGCCATGTGTATTTTCCACCTGAGCATATGAAAAACTTGGACTTGAATGAAGACGAGTCATCCTCATATAACTTTTGCAACCCGTATATGTAGACAAAAGGAGTGTTACAAGTTCGAGACATGTTGCGTACAAAAGAAAGCTGTGTGAAAGATATACAAAAGTTTCACATGGAAAACTCTATTGATTATACCATAGATTGCACTAACATGATGAGGTACATCATTCTATTTCGTAACTTACTCTATATGTTCCGGTAGCAGCACCTTATAGGAAGAGAGGTGATTATTTGGAGATAAGTTCTATGGATCCACCTCACAGTTGCATGACCAGCAATCTGATGTAGGATAACCGTAAACTAAGCTCTCAGATAATATGTCAAGAAATGTTGCCGCTTGTTAGCTAGGATGTGTCATTGAAGGTGAGTATAATAACCTCCCATATCGTTAAACAAAAAAATTATACTCTCTGATACAGGAAAGCATGGATATAAAGGACTAAGGATGTTGAACGAGTATAAAAAACTTGGGAGGATTCGTACAAAGAATTCCACAATATATGGTGGCACTTAAGATCTATGCTTCAGGAACTATCGCAATTTTGAGAACACTGTCAAAATTTACGCTAGATAGAACCTGTGTTACTGGAAATAGAATATTCCATTCACTATTCTGGGTGTATCAACAATGCATAAAAGGTTTTTCATTATGCAGACCTGTTATTCAAATTGATGGAACATGGTTGTACGAAAAATATAAAGGAACTTTACTCTTGTATTCAAAGGCACCAGAAACCTACCCATAATTGTGTTGTTGAGAACAACCTATTTTAGGTTAGGGTCATTGTTTGTGACCAAAGGTTCAAAGTAGAGTTTATTGTTAGAATCAGGGTAGTTGTTCAGGGAAGGTTGTGTGAAATTTAATAAGAAAGAAACGGCCAAAGCTAATACGCATGTGGTTACAATCTTTGATTGTCCTAGAGGTTGGTTAAATGTACATGAGACAATGGACCATAATAAAGGTAGACCAAAGGGATACTATCAAGTCAAACTAACTAGAGGTCGGTGCGATTTTGGAAAGTTTCAAGTCTTTCTATATGCCTTGTTCCCTTGTCATTATGACATGTTCATATGCTCGTCAGGTCCCTTCCAAGCATCTATCTTCCGATTACAAATTCATAAGCGTGTTCAATGTGTACAACAATAGCTTTCTGGTGGTAGCAAATGAGGAAGATTGACCTACATATCAAGGGGACATAGTTGGGAAGAAAAAGGATTGCCCTAACAACATGTGCATTCGAACCGAAATGGATGACACAATGGTAAGATTATGTGGTATGTGACGTCAGCCCATACACACATAGAAACGTTGTCTCAATCTTGGAACAAGTTCTACAATATAATTATTGTATGCACTATTGATATGTAATTTATTTTTCATAACCATGAAATTTCATATTAAATACAACTTTCGATTACAACAAAACAAACACAAGCACACCTAAAATAACAATACGAAGAACAAATAAAAGGACTTAACACAACAACATGTCTAAGAGATTACAATCACGAAAACAATATCATTTGTTCCATACATCATAACAAGGACATCACTGTCAGTTTTAACTAAAACAAGCCTATTAATTCTTCTAATTTTCTCACCATCTTTAATCCCTCTGTACTAACAGATCAAGCTCCTCTCATGGTATTTGAAAATCTGGGTGTTCCAAAATTGAATCTTCATTGGAAAAAATTCAAAGAAAAACTTAATAATAAAATGAAAAGATGTATGAAAAATAACCGAGAATAAATAATTTATTTATAAAAAAAATTCAATACACGCAAGCGTCAGACCTACTGGCATCTTCACTTTGTCTAACAATGCATACACTAGCGCCTCCTTTTTTGATTGAAACAATAATATTTAGGTTAATTGTGGGAAAATATGATTATTATGATATTTTATTTTAAAAAATGATTATTTTAATTTAATAAGTAAAGCTTTTATATAGTCAATTAATTATTATCAATAAATCATTAAAATAGTTTGATAATTATCCTAATTATTTTTAAAACCGCGCTTGTGACGTGCTAACAGTAATTTGCTCATTCCACAGTGCATTAAAATTCAATCTTTAGTTTATCTTTATTGCTAATAAATTATAGTAGTAGTTAAAAAGGATTAGTCAAATTAGTGTATTATTTATATTTAATTATTCCCTACAAAAGAAATACATCGTGTTACATAAAAGACACCTTTAAATAGTAAAATAAAGGGTGGATGTTAAGTTAACCCCACAAAAATTTATTACTATTCTTAATGAAAATAATTTTTTTTTTTTTTGTTATACAATTTCGTGTATGTGTATGGACAACTTTTCTGCTTAGATTTACTTAACATATTTCATTATTTTTGGGTTTTTTTTTGTCTTTATCAACCTCGAGAAATGATTTTGATGCTAAAATAAGTGATAATTTGAAGAATTTTACAATCTTTAGATATGAAGCATATATTATTAAAATTGGTTGCTTAAACTATTGTTATAATATTACTGTCTCATTCATTCAACACAATTTTAATACATGTTTGTATTAACGTATAGTTGTTTCTAACCATACTTTTAAAAGTATTTCTTTTTTACTTATATGGTTCGAAAGGACATTGAAATTTATGCTAACATGGAAGCAACAATATAGACAAAAAGACTATTGTTTATGCTTAAGAAAAAACAATATTATTTCACTATATTTGAATAACATTGATGTCGATTGTCTACTGGACTAAATTGTAAGGCCCAATTAAGCACTTCCAAAATTCAAAAAGTGTATTGGATTGCATTTGTAATTTGAAAAAAAAATATTTAAATGTCTTTAGTTTTTGTAGATGTATCTTCGGATGAATCAAATTTTTAATGAACGTTGAAATATTTCGATATGTATCTCCGTAACAATTTAAAACATATAGGCTGAGATGCATTCCACTCATAAGTCATTATATATTTGAATTGTACCGAAGATGCATTTCCGTGAATATTTTGAAGATAAATCTTTGTAACATCTCAGAAATATGTCTTTCATGTTATATTTTGTTTATCTGTGTTCAGATGAAGACTTAAACTATATCATACAATTGAAAATAAAAAATAGACGTACATAATTTCAGACGACCCAAAAATGTCATACACAAATAAAATACCAATAAATGTCAAAAATGTCATACAATCGAGATCAATACAGTAGCGAAACCGTCAAAATAAAATACAGACTATAGTACAACTGCTATATAATAAGAGACTATTGTGTGTGTTTGACAACCTCTCACCCACCTTATTTGTCTCGTCTACCTCATCGGTCATCAATCCCCTATGTCCTCTAGTGATGTCTTCAATACAACAATGTCCCATGTACCTCCGTCATGATGGCATCTAGGACCCGCCCCACATCAGACCCATTAGGGAAGATACACGTGTTAATGTTTACCTACGTAATTCCCACTATGCAACGACATTTAGGCAAGACATCCTCAGCATGATTTAGTTGTGTCTGCTTCTCCTATAGTTGATGAGCTGACCTCGACAGATCTCCTAGAGCAGCATGCACCATGTACAAATCTGACACCCTGAAGAATCATCTAATGTACCCTTCGTCGTAGCTCTAATCGCTCTCAATTATGGTAGCTTGTGCCTCCTCCGGTATCAGATGACTCTCATAATCATCAAACATATCGTCTATTGGTATAAGTGTCAAGGAAGGATGAGCAGAGATAGCAAGGTGTCTGAGAATTGTCTGAGTGTAGCTGAACTGCAGCATGATGCACTCGAGCAGATGCGAAGCAGTGAGACACTACCCACAGGCCAACCATCAAGAGCATAACATTATCTCGTCAAATGGATGTGTCTCACGATGATCAACATAAATGTTAAAGTGCATGTCCTCAACAACCAAACGATCAAGATAGTCTCTGAAAGGCTTGGGCGTTTAGTTCCCTCTGAGTGGAATAAAAAGTAGTAGCACGCGACATATCCTCAATGTACTCAAGTACACTCGCCCAACCAAAGAAGTGCGAGAAGTGTTGGAGGATCCAATCCTAAAATGAAAATTATGAAACACACGAATCATCAATAATGATTTTGCAAAGATGAAATGAAAATGAAAAAAAAAATATTCACGGACCAATAATTATTACCGTTAGTAGTATGACACTGCATGTGACCTGCTTCGTCTACCACATACAACCCTCTCTCAACTTCGAATAAAGGTAGAACAAGCAAGTCCCCCTAGTTGTACTCATGAATCTACTCAAAATCCACGAAGTACCATAGGAAGACAATATTTGTATAAGTGACACTCTTGTCCATAAAAAACCGCAGTGCCAACAAAATAAAATAGGTATGCTCTCAATGCATGTGATATGTGGAGTACCACCTGCTCATCATTATCATCAGCCTTTTGTGCTCTAAGGATCTCATCATCATAAAGCGTTTTTAGGTATTCAAATCTAGCATGAGTACCCCTAGTTCTATCAAACTTTTTATTCACCTCATCGATGCATGCTAAGCAACCCTACCGTACCTCTATCTATCAGCCATTATGCGTTTAATTTAAATTAAGGCAAATCATTATTGTAGGCAAACAATACACAAGCAAGAAAATAAAAAAAAAATTGCAAAAAATTTTGGAGATGCATCTCTGTAATATGAGAAATTAAAACACTTAAAAATACCAGAGATGAATCTCTAGAACTTCTTGGGAAAATACGCTAAAAAATTTCGGAGATGCATCCCCAAAATTTTCCACAACTCAGAAGTTGCGCTAATGGCGACAATTTACCCCATGCAATCTCAAAAAATTTATTTTGATCATCGTTTTTAGCCAACAAACAACTAATACACTATGTCTAAACTATCTTAAATGTTATTTCTACTCATTTCTAACTCTAATCATTGATTTCTACTCATTCACACAAAAACTTAAACATTTATCAAAAACTCGAAAAACTTACAAGAAATTGATGTATTTGATGTTACAAATGAAGATTGATGTTCCCTTGAGCCTTGTTGAATGATTTTTAACTTGGTGTATAGAAGAAACTTGAGAGAGTTTGAATATGGTTTTGAGTGAAATGTGAAATGAGGAAGGGAAAGGGTCTGGTGCGATTTAACCTCCAAAATATTTTGAAGATGCTTATCTGAAATATTTTAATGTTAACTAACCTTTTGGAGTTTTGTGTGGTGCATAAGAATCATATGGGGTGCATTAAGAAATCCAAAAAAGTCATTCACTACACTTTTAGTACTTATCTCACATCCTATGAATTTTAAAAATATTCATCTAACACCGTTTGGATTAAACCATTTGCATGCACCACATAATATAACTGATTAAGTTCACGCGAAAACACATCCAATGTACAAATAGGTTTGTTTGGATATTGTTCTCCGAACATACCATACAAATAACAATATTCAGATGCACCCTCTAAAATAAAATGAACTGTTTTTTCCTCCCAAATTAGTAAAATTTGACATTAAAACAACAAATATCACAATAAGGTCAATAAGCATTATTTACGTGGGAACTAGCGAAAATCTCTTAAATTCTTTTCTTTCGTTCAAACTTAGTCCCTTGGTCAATTTTGATCATTCATTTCTCAATTTGAAGAATATTTAGTAAGTTTCACATCCTCACCTTGATTCTTGTGATTATGATGCATACAATTTCTTTATAGTTTTTGAATAAAATACATTATATTCCATCTAATGCCAATGTTCTATCAATTTTTTTCCTACTTTGTTTTTGTTTGAGTTAGATAAATTTGGGGGTTAGGGTTCTGCACGGTATGAGTTGTAGTACAAAGTGTGTGTATTAAAGTCTGAATACTTCATAGAGATACCAAAATTCGAATACCCAATATTTATATCAATATATAAACATTAGATGTACATTATGTATTTCCAATGTATTTTTTCGTTAATGTCAATTAGAGGTCCAACATATGAAATTTGTTATGTCAATTAGAGGTTGTTTATAATTATATGTAAATTATTGATATGGTAGGTATGTGTAGATATACAAGCCTAATTTTGATGCTAGTTTCATAGCACAATAAGTTATAAGTGTTTTTAGTTTGATATATTTACTTATGTTGACTATGTTGTCTTGTGTGATTATAGAAAAATTGGTAACGAACAATCAAGATATCTCAACATGCTCAACATGCTTCAATGTGCAGGGATAAAGCTAAATCTTCACATGAAGTTGGACAATTTTATGGTACTATTGAGTGATCATTGTCCCATGGTCATGGATCTCCAACTCATGACGATTCACATGTTGATGCCATACATGCTCCTGATGTTGTCGTGCACGCGCATGTCGCACATCTTCCTTCCATACTGGTTGTTGTCGCACCTCATGGTTTTCTTCAAGGTTTAGGGGACAAGTCACAACTCCATTAATATGCAAACCATGTTGTTGCTCACGTGCGGGAATGAGAGGTAGAACAAATATTTACTTATGCTTTTAAACATTTATTTGATGATATTTATATTAATTGAATCGTCTCACTTTGATGTATTTATTTTTGCAATACCGTGAGACACTAATGTGTATAGACCATGGTAAAAAGATAAAAAAAAATTGAAGTAAGATGAACCATGATTTCAAGAAGTATTAGAAGCTTTGGACTGAAAGACTTTTATAGGACATGATATGGTTAAATTGACTATTGTCTTTTGTTGGCCTTTTATGTGAGATGACACTCAGAGACATCATAATTTAATCTTCCTGTTCGTGAGCGAGTATTAATCTAAATGATGTATTTGTGCATCCTCCATCTTCTGATCACTGGAATATTGTTGGATCACTCTTCCTGTATGACCTTATGTAATATTCATTATGAGCCTTTAACTCTTTGATAAGATGTTGACAAAAAAGTATGTGATTCTCCTCACCATTACCTAGCAAAATTGAAACGACATGAAATCCGCAGTTACCATCACTTTTAACATCTACAACTCAGTCAATGTATTTGTGCATAAAAACATAAATCTCCTTAATGTGTTTCATTCTTGATAAAGGTGGAAAAATGAACTTTTGTTGATGTGAGCACCCTTCATATAACTTTTTTTAGATCGTAAAAAGGGAAAATCCTAAAAAAGCGAGTTGACATGTTTGAAGCATTATGGTGACCGCTTGGTAGAATTATCACTAGGTGTTAGTTTGGCCCTTTTATGAGCGCCTTTTATTTTAAGTGGTTAAGCAGGTGTTTTTATATAAGTGGTTTTTGGATTGACTATCTTACACAACTCCTTTTTTATGTGTCGTTTCATCTTATAAATAGCTTTCAAAAATCTCTCTTGAACACTTCTGATTCTTTTATAATAGATATATTCGATTTACCATACTTGATAAGATCATCATGATCAAATCAAAGTCTTTTCCAATGTTTGCTTACCTTATCCATATATATACGTTTATCAAGTTTCTTCTTCTTGGATATTAAACAAGCACACGGAAGATCATATGTTCTTCTAAGTGTAAAACCACAATTAAAGTTATATGTATTTATTTTTTCTGCTCGTACAACTTCGTGATAAATAAAATTCAATTTCACTTAATATATATTAGGGACTAATTCTAAATACAAAAAATATATTTGAATTAGTATTGTATTATTGCAACCAAATAATTTTTGTATCTTGTTATGTTGCGATTCAATCATTTGGTTTATTGATTCTCAGCTCTTACAAAAATCCCTTTACTATTTTGCAACTAGTTCTTCAATGTACCATGAGTAGATTCAAATCTATTAGTTATGATATTTTCAAGGTATCTAACCATATGTTTTCACGCACAAACAATTTCCTCATTCACTCTGTCTAATATTGTACTTTCAGTATATTTCAAAAAAATTTAATATTTCATGCACACAATTCTAAATCGTATGATATATTTAACATATAACTCATATGTAGAAGAATTAAGAAGAATTGATTATAACATTCCATACATACATTATGTACTCCAATATTGACTAGGTTTAACCATTTTTCCATGTTTACCTTTGATTTGTTTGTTTCTGCAACACACCCTTAATTATACTTCTCACATTTTTTGTTGTATGATACTAACACAGTAAAGCATAAGATGTAGGAAATACATTTGTAACATAATTCATCTATGAGGTGTCGTGATTGGTGACAATCACTTGTGGCATGTTTTCTAAGTCTTTCAGCATATTGCGATACATTTCCAAAGCTCATGTAATATTGTTATCCTTTTCATATTTTAAAAACACAAAGTCAACTGAATAAGTCAATTTTGTAGAAGTAACATCAACCATTTTTAGAAGAGAAGGTTTGCATTTATTTTTCTTATATGTTGAACCAATTATCAATAACGTGGAAAATGAGTTAAACTAACTTAATGAAATCAAGATGCGTTTAAAATATATCTCAAACAATATTTTTTCATCCTCGTGCACTCTTCAGATGTACACTTTTTGTGATACAAATTCGTTTTATTTTAAAGAGTATTTTTGAATAGTAATATTTGTATAGTGAATTGAGAGTGCAATACACAAATAATTTTTGTGTGTGTATTGAATGTGTTTTCGGATAAACTTGTTATGTATATTACGTGACCTAATTTAAATGTGGGATAAAAGTATTTTTTTTAAATTCATAGAATTTAAGAGATATGCTAAAGATGTAATGAAACACTCCCATTAAAAATTATCTTTGAAATTTCTAAAAAATATAAGGATTTATCATCAACATGCTTCTTAAAATATATCTTGACAAAAATATATTATCACAAACTTTCTACTTGAAATATTAAAATTCAAATAAATTCAAATTAAAATAAAGAATAAATTTAAAAAAATTAAAAAATGTACATTGGATTTGGTTTAATGTTTGAAATTAATTGTTATGCATTGTTAGTGTAAAAGGTTTTACAGTGTCAATGCATCACAATTACTGTTGGTATCACTTTTCAAGTAGTTAAAATAAAAGTCAAATATTTCACATAAATGAGTGGTTGTGATTAACTGACAGTGTAAAAAATATTTACACGGTTAGTGCATATCAATTAAATTTTTAATTTTTTTTATAAGTTTCATCCAACTGGACCGAATAATACATATTTCTTAAATTAAATAACATTGCGTATTTTGATAAATTTAAACATTTTAAAAATTAGATTGAAAAACAGTTAGTATCCTCTCCCCTTACCCTTTTCATTTTTATATTATTTTTTTACATGTGAAAAAAGAAAAGAAAAGAAAAACTTAGAATTATTTAAAAAATAAAATTTTATTAACATCTAATAGAAGATTGATGATTTAAAAATAGATTTTATAAAGGATTAGTACACCACATCATTATCAATTTCAGCACAAACATGTTTCTCTTTAAAAATATGAAATAGTTGAACTCGTCATTCTCTAAAGAAAAGTTATTTAGTGTTATGAAAAATCACCACAGGATAATGTCAAACAATAAGAGACTCTGAGATAAATTCGAAAACAAAGTTGAAGTCAAAATTACATATCAGTTCTTTGATACAAAGTTCTCAGACTATCCACAATTCATGATATAATATTATCAATTTAATATGAAAAATATTGAAATATCCAATATTATCCACAAACTCTTGAACACAAGTACCATCAACATTTCGTTTAGATTCACAATTTTGCGAGCATAATATTGATGGTGCTATGTCAATACACAAATATAATTGAATTATTTTATATTTTTAAAAATTAATATAATTGTAATCTCTATAAATACACAAACACAACTTTTAAGGACTAAACAAATTTTTTTATTTAAAATATATATTAAAATAACCACGTTTTCAGTTTATTTATTAAGCTAACTATGTTTCAATTGGACGATAAGAAGAGGCATCAAATCTTATGACACATGCTTTGGTTAGTTACACATAGGCGACATTCATCATGGTGTATGCATTGTCGTCACTACAACCAACGCATACATGCAAATGTAGGATTATGTGTCACTGCATGTGACTACTCCTTTTTTTTTTTTTTTGCATGCATGCTGATGGGTCATCATAAGGGAGAAACATACACATTGGGTCAAACACTCACTTAAAAATTAAAGACTCGCCCAAATAAGTGAGAGAGACACCACATATTTATTCAAAACCTTAAGGTGATAGGTGTATGAGCCCAAACAATGTTGGACTTAGAACTCATACTTATTTCTCAACATAACTCACACTTATTTCCCAACATAACTCACACTTATTTCCCAACACATGCGCCATTATATGTGGCTACTTCTTTACACTTTTTTCAATGATGCGCCAATAGCAGTGGCACATGCTCTTACATTTGCATGCATACGCTAATTGCAGTGACACCTGGGTGTAAAAATCTAAGACATGTGTCATAAGAGTTGGCGCCTCCAACGTAGTTATTTTGATATATAATTTGAAAAAATTGGTTCAAAGAAACAAAACAAAACACTCACTTCGTTTTAAAATGACATCATTTTAGCAAGTAAAATTTATTCTAAAATACCTGTTATTTTCACTTTTTAATATAGTAATGATTATTATTTTTTCAATTGAATTTTTTAATTATTATTATATACATTATTTTAAATATATTAATAAAGTTAATTTAATAAAATATAATGTTTTTTTTAATTTGTATTAATTTTTTTTTTAAAATAACATTTTAACAAGGACGATGTATAAAATAGTAGTAAAATCAAAGTTTTTTTTCTTCAATACACTGTTAACGTTTTTAAGTGTGAGAATCAAATTTACTAGTGTAAATTATTTGAACGACCAATGGTCAATAAAAAAAATAAAATAACTATAAATCAAATATAATATATGTATAAGGACCAAACAATCATTTAACCTATAAAAAAAACAAGATAAATTCTATATTCAAATCCAGTAGAACCGAATTAGTGGTTGATGTAATTATTTAGCACTGGATGTAGGAGTAAGACAAGTGGTTGCTTATCTTGAAAGAAATTATTGTTGTCATGATTGTTGGATCAAGTGATTTTACATGCTTCAATTCATTTTGTTTTGCAACTTGCCATTTAAAGATTGTGAATTAGTAGGATATATAAAATTTAAGTTTGAAAGATCAATGGTAACATATTCTTAAATGTTTACACTTTTTCAAAATCCATCCCTTCGCTATATACTAATGATTGATCTTATCGATAGGATAGGACAGTTTATTCTGCATCATTTCTGATAACAATGGTTGAAATGCCTATGATCCAAAATGATAGATCATAGAATAGAATAATGAATGAAATAGAAAATAAATTATCAGGAATAAAGTATCTATCGTTCAAGTAGAGCACAATGAATGTATGATATAAGAGCTTCTATATTAAAAAGTTATTAACACAAAAGTCCGATATATGATATTCTATTCAATATCATGTTTCAAATTGTTAAATTTTTTTAAAAATAAATTCTCTTACGGAGTGTAATTTTTCTTATCTTTGTTATCTCTAATTAGTTGATTTTTCTAAATGATAAAATTTTATATAATACTGACACTTAAATTTTTTTTTTTATTGAAAACCGATATCAACATTTGAAAATATATTTAATTTAATATTTTTTAAAATTATTATCGATATGGCAGATATTATGTTTTTAATGTTTGTGTTAAGTCTGTTTTCAATCATACTTTTTATTATAAATATTACCTCAACCAACCATCTATAATATTATTATTTATAATCCTATCAACGCAATATCGTTACACTTTATTCTCAAGTTAATTATTAACTAATTAATATTCTTTTTGATCTTACTATAATTTAATAAAAGTTTTTCAATGTTGATTATTAATTAGTCAATATTTTATTTCATACCTCCTATCAACACAATATTGTTACACTTTATTCTCATGCCGATTATTGACTAATTAATATTTTATTTCATACATTCCAGATCTCACTGTAATTCAATAAAAACATTGCACTGTAATTCAATAAAAACATTGCAGATGTTATTGTATCTTTATTTACCTCTAATTGGTTGATTTTTTTATATGATAAATTATATGTAATACCGACACTTAAAAACACCTATTAGAAATATCAACATTTGAAAATATATTTAATTTAATTATTTTTTAAAATTATTGTCGATGTTGTAGATATCATATTTTAGATGTTGGTGCATATTAACCACATAAATCTATTTTCAATAATCTTTTCTACTATAAATATTACCACAATTAACAACGTAAAATATTATCATTTCTAATCCTATTATCATTACATTTTATTTTACATTTTATTCTCATGTTGATTATTAACTAATCTCATGATTATTAACTAATCAATATTTTATTTTATACATTTGCAAATGATACGGTAATTCAATAAACGTTTCTCAATGTTAATTATTAACTAGTCAATATTTAATTCAATAAATTTTTTTAACAGTATCTTTATGTCACATAGAATCAGCCCTTCTCTATTTAACCACTCAACTTGAGTTTAATAATTTAGATCACCTTTTATCTCTCCATCTTTTTATTTTTCAGACTAAACAATATCATTTATTCAAAAACAAAAAAAAAAATGTTTAAACATCATTTATTTAAATTTAATAAAAAGACAAAACACTTTAAAAATACCATTTATTTTAATTATAAATAATATTAATTGAATAAAAAAGATTTATCTTTTTAAATAACATAAAAAAAATCATGCTCTATTCAATACTATCAATATAGTTTTATTGAAAGATGGACAAAAATAAAAAGCTATCACAAAAACAAATTAGATCAAGTTTTATCAACAAACAACAAGGAAGGACGTAAGAATATAATGAATACACCCTTCCCTGAATTTGTCCCTATTTTACAACTTCGAAATCTAGAATTTGAACACTTAACACAATGTTCTGAATTTTAAAACACATAAGAATATTTTTGGGGATTTCAAGAAATTTCAGGGAGTAAGAAAAGAAATTCTCTTGATCTTTTGTCATTAGAAGTCCATATACTTATTCAAGCCTAGGTAGTGAGTAAAAAGCCACTAAACAACTTTCATGCCTAATGAGCATAGAAAGATAAATGCAAGTAACATGTAGTTCAAATAAATGATGATCCTTCACAACTTACATAACAAAATCAAATTTTCTAGCATAAGTGCATGGAAGAGCAAATTTCGAAGTTCTCTACCTTATCCCCTCCGTTATCAAAGCCACACAGCTTGACAAGTTTTCTACGATTATATCAAAACTTAAGATGCATGAATCTGTTCGAGCTGCTGGATCATATTAGAAGTTGAACTCAAATGACAAACCTGATTATCTAAATCGAAATTGGAATAGATGTCAAAACATTCACCGTGCATCATAATTTCATAACCAATATCGAACACATATTTTATATTTATGCAAGAGCAAGATTACTAGCTTGCATACTCTGCGCAGAGCTCATAGTCAATGAATTTCAATTAAGATACACAACTAAACTATCCAACCCAATAACAGAACACAACATACACATTATTCGAAAATGAAAATCAATGACTTTCATAACCACATGCATAACTACCAAAATATATCAATCTGAAAAATTACTGTATAGAGAAACCAGACTTAATCCTATGCTTCTCATGAACCTGCTTTTCAAAATTCTGCCAAAACGTTGGAAGACGATACTTTGTCGGTCATGAAAACATTCTTCAGTAGCCCACACCTATCCAACCACAGTAGTAGCATTCAAAATATTAAAAATCACAATACAAGACATAGAATTAAGTAGTGAAGATTGTGTGCAACAGCACCAATTTAGAAGGAAAAAAAATGGCATAAAAATATGAAATTCAACCATCATGAAGAGAGAACAGCATAGATAGATAGAAGATATAAGAATCAAAATCGCGTGATAGAATAAGCTATTAAGCAAATGGAAATTTTCATAAGTAGTCAGTCAGTCACTAAAATTTTGCTAAACCCCTGCCACGTTAGTCCCTAAGACGTTATCAACTGTCAATATACAAGAGTATAGACTAATAGGAAAGATTTTTCAAAACATTACAAACTATTTATAAAACATCATAATGCTTATTAATTCAAATCCTATAGGACTGACTAACTAGGACAGAGAGTGATAACCTTTTCAGCACAGAAGACATTTCATATTGAAGTTACGTCTAGTGTCCGACATATGTGGTTACACTTTCATAAGTTATTATTGGTGTGTTTTGTTCGATATATGTGGTTACATTTTCTTAAATTATTATTGGCATCTAGTATTTTTATTTATGTGCTTCATAGATGATAAATAAAAATGGGATTTAGTCAATATGTACAATCAATGGTGTATACATGTGTTAGAACGACTTTCCCACACCAACACATATAGCATATGTTAGGAATCAAGTTAAAAACCACATCGCATTGGAATCTCGCATCCTAATGCAATAAAACATGAAAATAACGAAACAACTATTCGGAGCTTTTGTGTTGGTGCGGTTTTCGACCGCAATTTTGATCAAATTGATGGACACCCAAACATATATGTAGTTACAGTAACTCCCTTCTGCAGTTTCAAGTTATTATCAGCAACTACACATTAAGTTATTATAAAACTGAGTTATTGTAACCATGCGTATGTTTGGATACCCCATCAATTTGATCAATTGCGATAAAAAAACCACATCAACCACATGTAAGTGTCGAGTCTAGTGCAAGGGTTTCATAGGTGATGACAAAATTTAGGGCTTGCTCAATATGTATAATAGATAGTGTTTGCCACATGTAGGTTTTCGTATTGACTACCCCAAATTTCTATACATAATAGCATGCGCTATACCGGTTTTTTTAACCACAATAAAACACTTCACTATTTAGGGTTTACTCAATATACATAATCAATCGTGTCAGACACTTATTTGAACGAAACTAACACATGTGATTACAATAACCGCGTCTACGCATTTCCACATTCTCATATTATTACCCGCCTCAATGCATTTTCATATTCTCATATTATTACCCGCATCTACACATTTCCATATTCTCATATTATTACCCCCGTATCTACATATTTCCATATTCTCATATTATTACCCGCATCTACGTGTGTGTCAGTGATGATTATAGTATCAGAGTTTCATAAGTGATAACTAAACATGGGGTTATACGCAACATAAAAAAAATGCAGAGTCAGATAAAACTCAATCCAATCAAATCCATATACAACTGAAAATTTGAAATTAAAAAAGGAATGCAAAGTGATGATGCACCTGGGAGTGTAGTTCTAAACAGGAACAGTGAGGATACTAGCGAGAGTACCCAAAACCGCAAAAGCAAGAAGAGGACTAATATCAAGAGTATCAAAAACAGGGGGAATAACATTCCTGAACAAACTAAGATAAGGATCACAAAGATCCCTAATTGCAGAAAGTGGCTGTTTTTCCCACGGAATATTTGGGAACCAACTCAACAAAACCCTAACTAACAAAACACCACTGTAAATATCCAACCATTTCTTCAATCCCGACGCTACAACCGTCAACGGCGTGTTCAGCGAAGAACCCTGACTACTCTTCCTCACTAAAGCAGCAAAGAACAGCGACGACGACGAAGTTCCAATCGATAAACAAAGCTCCGGCGGTGGAAGAATTTTAACAAAAGCTTTGATGCATAAAGCCGCAATTCCGAATAGCGTCGTCACTGTTCGAGTAGAACCAGAGAGATTAATGGTGTCTTCGTTGATCGGAGATTGCGGTGCCGGTGGTGCGGCAGTTACGGTGCAGGCGGTTACGGTGGTTTTACGATTGTTTGAAATTGAAAAAGATTTGGTTGGGCGTTTGTTTGGGAGTAGGTTAGGTTGAAAAGCGAGAAGACGAGAAGAGGATGAGAAGTGTGAAGTTACGGTCATGCCCATACCCATGGTCGCTGCGAGTGACGCCATTGTTGGTATTGTGTAGTGAGCTCTCGAAACAATTTTTAGGGATTAGGTGTTTTTGTCGCTTCTCTCACTCTAAACTTTATATACGTATCATTTTTACTTTTCAAATATTTTAATGCTTCTTGGTCTCAAATATTTTTTAAAATATTAATGTATAATTTATTAATTATTTAAAGAGTATAATTTATTAAATATTTTAATGCTTCTTGATATTGTTCTGGACTGGGCTGACGCTTGGTCCATTGTCGAGCAGACGGAAATTTTACTTAATACCCCTGCATTTATACCCATACCCCTACATTTTTAAAAAAAATACCAATTTTATCCTTATATATTTTAATATTTTATTATTTTTTTTACTTTTTATATTTTCCAGTCTTCCGAAAAATTCATCTCACGATCTATCGGAACACTTTTGAAATGACTTCTGGTAGGCATTTTTCCTCAAACCGGAAGACTTGGACAAAGAGTTCTGGTTCACAAAAATACTGTACCGGAAGACTTCAGAAAAGACTTCTGGTTTGTTAAATTTCGTGAATGTTCACCGGAAGACTTGTAAAAAGTCTTCCGGTTTGTTTTTTAGCTACCGGAGCACTTGCTACAAGTCTTCTGGTTTGTTTTTTAGCTACTGGAACACTTGTAGCAAGTGTTCCGGTTTGAGATTTTTTTTTTTGAATTTTTTTTATGTAATTATTTCAGAAATTCCTTTACAAATATGCGATAAAGATCCGATATTCGTAGATACGTCTGATGTTTTTTTAACAACTCAGAGATTTGGTACACGAGAAGAGGTTTCAGACATTCCTTTACAAATATGCGATAAAGATTCGATATCCGTAGATACGTCTGATGTTTTTTCAACAACTCAAAGATTTGGTACACGAGAAGAGGTAATAAGATGGATTAAAGAGATCGAAATCCGAAATAAAATTACGGTTATCATCACTCGTTCAGATATTAAAACAGACAAGAGAGGAAGAAGTAACAAATTAATATTTGGATGTGATAAAGGAGGAAAACACAAAGATATTGTTAGTGGAACCCAGAGTGCGACGAAAAAATGTGGATGTCCATTTAGAATCAGATCAATTCCAGCGGCTGATGGATCTGGATGGAAGATTGATGTAAAATGTGGAGTTCATAACCATGGTTTACCTGATAGATTAGAAGGTCACACATTTGTCGGTAGGTTGACAGTTGATTAGAAGCAACATGTTGTTGATTTGACAAAGAGAAAGGTTCCACCTAGACATATATTGCTTCCATTGCAAGAGCAAGATCCAGATAATGTCACCCGGATCACGCAAATATACAAACAGAAGAGTATGATAGAAAAAATATAAGAGGTCCTAGAAGTGAGATACAACATTTGTTTAAGCTTATTGAGGAAGCAGGTTATGTTTATTGGAGTGGAAAAAGAGACGACTCTGAAGTAATTAGAGATATCTTTTGGGCTCATCCGGATCCAGTTAAGTTGTTGAATATTTTTTCTATTGTGCTAGTTATGGACAGCACTTACAAGACAGACAAATATAGGCAACCTCTGTTTGAAATAGTTGGCATGACATCAACCGAGTTGACTTTTGCTGTCGCATTTGCCTATATTGAGTCTGAGCAAACTGAGACTTTTTGTTGGGTGCTAAATAAGCTTAAACAATTGCTTGTGAAGAAAGAGTTGTGTCCACAAGTGATTTTGACAGATAGAGATATTGCTTTGATGAAAGCCATTAAAATTGTGTTTCTAAGGTCGATCAATATGCTATGTCGATTTCATATTAACAAGAATGTTGGTGCAAAACGGAAACAATATGTGGCTAGTGACATGCAAAAGAAAATTGACGAGTTATGGACGAATGTTGTATGGGCTAGTGATGAGGTTAAGTATGATCAAAGGTTGAGCCAACTTGAGCAGGCGTGTGTTGATTGTAATGAATTTATTGATTATGTGAAGGATACATGGTTGACACCATATAGACAAAGATTTGTTGGAGCATGGATTAATCGAGTGCTACATTTGGGTAACACTACGACTAATCGGTATGTATTTATTTTTAGTATTTATAAATTGTATTTTTTTTTGAATTTTTTTAAAATATTTTAAATATGTATTAATTTTAGGGTTGAGTCTGCTCATTAGAAGTTAAAGCAAATGTTGGGGAACAGTATTGGTGACATGGTCAAATGTTGGGAGGCTATGAATGACAACTTAAAGTTACAATTGAGTAATATTAGAGCTTCTTTTCAAAAGAGTTTTTATGAAGTTGAGCACGCCCATGTAAGTCCATTTTACAATAATTTACGTGGTTCAGTGTCTCGAGAAGCATTGAGACGCATTGCTGAAGAGTTAAAACGAGTTGATTATGTTGGAACTAACAAGGAAATATATCGTTGTACTCTTAGAACAACCTACAGATTACCTTGTGCTTGTGAGTTGACAGGATATAGAATTGATGGTTTACCAATACCAATAGATGTTGTGCATGTTAATTGGAGAAAACTAAGTATGGAAGTTAAGTTGGACGAAGATGTAGATGATGGATCAGAGGTGGATATGAGTAGTGCAATAGATTAGTTATGGAAAAGGTTTAAGTCACTAGATGTTGTTGGGAAAAGGGCATTAAGAAGTAGGGTTTTTGAACTTGCCTTCCCTACAATGACTTCTATGTGTCCACCACCTGAGAAAATAAAAACTAAAGGGGGAGTCAAGAAGAAAGACAAAAAACCAGTAGGATATGATGTTTATATAGACCCTTCGTATCACGAGTATGTTGATCAAGCATCTCAATCTTCACAGAAGCAATCTCAACCATCACAAACTTCGAAGAAATTGAAATTATCACAGTCTTCACAAAAGCAATCTCAACCATCACATGCTTCGAAGAAGTTGAAATTATCACAATCTTCACAGTCATCTAAGCAGTTCATCCTTCAATTTCCTAATCACATCAGGTCATATATTGATGATATAATTAATGTTGTATCAGATGGTAATTGTGGATTCCGAGTTATTGCTTCATTGCATGGATATGGTGAAGATGGTTGGCCAATGGTTCGTCGAGACTTGGGGTTGGAAATAACACATAATGAAAGATCAAGTTTGTATGTCAATTTATTTACTGATCAATTAGCAGTAGTGAGAGAATCTTTGATGATAGAGGAAGTTGGTCCTCAGCCACCACATAAATGGTTAACTCTACCAGATATGGGTTACGTGATAGCAAATCGTTATAATGTTGTACTTGTCTGTTTAGGGTTGAATGCTGGACTTTCTTCCCTATGACATCTTCATTTTCACCGAATGTAGCAATTTACCGCATTAGTTTTGTAAACAGAAATCATTGGGTTCAGGTACTTAGTTGTTTTTAGATAATGCGATTAAACCTATTTCTTTTTCGTTATTTTTAGTTAATATTGTGAGTTATTTTTTTATTTAGGTAAACATGAAAGAAGGGTTTCCATTACCACCAATGACAGTAGATTGGAAAAAATTTCGTTCTCCAGCAGCAACATCTTGGATGATAGGATTTGCAGGACGTCTACAACATTGGCAACAACTTACGCCTATATTACCAACACATTTTGAATTATAAATTATGTTACTCATTTTTAATTTTAAAACAAAAATCGTGAATTATGTTACTCGTTTTTAATTGCAAAATATGAATCGTGAATTATGTTACTCATTTTTAATTACAAAACATGAATCGTGAATTATGTTACTCGTTTTTAATTGCAAAACATGAATCGTGGATTACGTTACTCATTTTTAATTGCAAAACATGAATCGTGAATTATATTAACACATAAACATAAACTAAATAGGTCAAATTAGTCTAAAAGTTAACACATGAACATAAACCAATTAGGTCAAATCTGTCTAAAGGTTATCATATAATCATAAATATAAATAAAAGTCGCTGTGATAGACCAAGATGTAAAGCTTCGAACAAATCAGCAAACTGTAGGTCATCCTCTTCAGCACCAGTCTGCTGAAGATAACGATGTATCAATGAAGACATACGAGCCACTATAGGATCAGATGGTCCTGCTTCATATACAGGAAATGGCATCTCTGTTGTCGCATCAACACTGAGCGGTACCAGACGAGGATGCGAAACACGATAATACCACTCAAGATACCCATCATCTGTCTCATATGAGGTGGTGGCCGGCGCTGTCGAACGAATCACATTCTAAACGCTCTCATGGTAACTAATCCAGTCAACATCAATATTATCCGCCATTCGAGAATCAAGAGGTGGATGTGGAATATACTGCCTGTATCCAAACTGACGCAAACATCTGTCGGGCATGTATGGAACAATAATGTCACCCCACCTCAGACACCCCCTATAGAGGTATAACTCATCAAACTGACGCCATACTCTATGATTCTCGAATGGGCGCCATATGACATCAGCAGGTGTCAGCTCGTCCAGAATAGGCCGCAATTCATCCACCTTCAAGGTACCTTATCTATATGACCATCTCATCGCTCGTGGGAGACCCACATTATTAGCTGGTATCCAGTTCTCTCCTCTTTTTCCAAGGGTGGGAAAATACTCATGAATCCAGCACTGTTACAAAATGTAAAATAATTAATTATAACATAATAAATTAGATAAATAAAATTAATATACTAGATAAAATTAATTAAAACAAAATATACTAAATTAAAATAAATACCTGTAGGAGAGTCGGATAACCACCAAGCTGCTTACAGCTGAACATAGAAGCATCTCCGAGATATCGGTAAAGAGTAACCAACACAACTGCTGCCCAACTGTATCCTGATAAGCCATCCAAGTCTATAAACAGTGACAGGTATCGTGCCTCGACAAGCGTAAACGTCTTGTCCGCAAAAATAGTGGAACCCACTAACATCAGCAAATAAGCTCTAGTGGCATAATCCCATCGAGATGCAGCTCTGTGCTCTACGAACCGATCATATAACCACTCCAGCTTATAGTAGGAACCCCTGCACTCACGGACTTATTGTTGTGCTATTCTATGTGACACTCCTAAATAATGAACAACCCACTCAACAGCAAGCGCTTCACTGATATCTGGAGGGTTCCATAAAACTCCCCTGATGGGCAAGTGAAGCAGGCAAGATACGTCGTCTAGAGTAATCGTCATCTCACCAAACGACATGTGAAATGAAGATGTCTCTAGATGCCACCTCTCTGCAAAAGCGGAAACTAGGTTTGTGTCTATCTTTGTTAAACTGGTTCTCTAAAGTGAAGCTAGACCAGACCTAGATATCCAGCTCTCCATCTCTCTGGGTAACTGTAGTGGAACCCTCTGAGTCAACTTTATCCCATGTCCCGCCACCTTTAACTCTTTCTTCGACCTTCTCTCCTGAAAAAAATTAAAAGTAAAAATATTATAAAATTCAATATTAAAAATTCGAATTCTATTCAATATTAAATAATTTTCGTTTACTTACCTCACCAAACCATATACGGTATGCAACATGCTGTTTGTATCTAACTAACAGAGACGTATCATACGGTCCTCCGGGATATCCAACCGGCTCGGATGCTGATGCTGATGCATCAAAATGCTCTTCTTCAGCCATCCTCGATGACTCGCCCCGTCCTAGTCCACGAGGGATCCTACCATCTCTGTCTCTTGTGCGCACCACTGGAAAAAAAAATATAATTAAAAAATAAAAAATAAATAAATAATTAAATATAATTAGAAAACAAAAATAACAAAAATTAAAAAATAAAAAAGCAATGAACCGGAAGTCTTTCTTTGAAGACTTCCGAAGTTGAAACGCATCTTTAAGAGAACCGGATGTCTTTAGGAAAGACTTCCGGTGTGTAAACTAAATTCTTTTCTAAATCGGAAGTCTTCAAAGAAGAGTTCCGGTGAGCAACCTAAAAATTTTGTGTTCCGGAAGTCTTACTCTTAGTGTTCCGGTATGTAGTTCAATTGAAATGTGTTCCGGAAGTGTTTGGAAAAGAGTTCTGGTATGTATCAAAATTTGGAGAGTTCCGGAAGTCTCAAAATGGAAAGTGAGAAATGGAAGTGAAAAATGAAAAAAATGAAAGATTATAAATTTACTAAGGGTATTTTGGTCTAAATTTTTTGAGTGTATGGGTGTAGGTATAAGGGTAGGGGTATAAGGTAAAAATTCCCGAGCATACCCAAACTCCACCAGGTTGGAAGGCTCAATAAGACTTCATCGTCGGACAGAGACCTATCGGACAAACCAACCCCTCCCGTCGGGCACGAACCAACGGCAGTCGAGCAGGATCCTCATATCTGCCCGACTCGCCTTTCTTCTTCCCCACGGTCGGGAAAAACCCATCTAGCTCGGGAAGCCCCTCTGACCTCCCCCACGTTTTCAACGTGTCCCCTACGCGGAGACACGTCATCAGATAATTATATGTGTCCTGATTATTCGGTCTTCCACCTCCCGAATAGCACAAAACAGTTACACTAGGGAGAAGACCACATGTTGGTATTCCCGACGCCACATCAGCCCTAACAATTACCAGCGTTGGGCTTGGCAGCCTAACCCAACGCATAGTAATCGTTGGCCCTGTGTTGGGGGCTCATTATAAATACTCTCTTCCACTATAGGGTCAGGTAATCTAATTCTCACTTCCTTCTCTCGGTACTTGTTATCACTCTGCTCGTCCCTTACTTTGGCATCAGAGTGTGTTTCAGGTACACCCCCTCTGTCCGTCAAGTCAACAGTTCGACAGCTCAGACGCGTAGCCAACAAACGATCTCTCTAATCAAGTACGATTATATATATATATATATATATATATATATATATATATATATATATATATATATATATATATATATATATATATATATATATATATATATATATATATATATATATATATATATATATATATATATATATATATATATATATATATATATATATATATATATATATATATATATATATATATAAACTCTCAACTAGTAAATGCATTATCTTTAATCTCAATTATTTATTATATTTTTATTTAGTTAAAAATTCATTATTTTCAATAAAATTCATAACCTGACATTCATTAGCTTACAAATAATAAAGAAGTGCATTCATTCACTAAATCTTCTTTTTAAAATAAGTTATGTCTTTAAAATTAAGCAAACACACTCGTATTTCTAATCATATTGTACATTTATATCACTGTGACGTTTTCTCAACCGTTGATTCCAACAATCTATTAAACATATCATACAATTGTCATTTTTCATTCACGAATCTAACTAAAAAATTGTATCGCTATAATTGAGCGATAGTTTGAGTATATAAGAAGTTAAAGAAAGACTCTTTTTATTAGTTTGGATCGAAGCAACAAATGAAAGTGATAATTCTGATTGATAAAGGTGTATGTCATTGGTTTGATAAGTATGAAATCGTGTTGAGAATCTCAAATACGAATGAGTTCCTTTAGATTATTTGGTAAAAAGTCTTCGTTCATAGCTCTGATTGCACAATAGAACCCTAAGAAGATATCTTTTATTCTATTTATCAAGCTTAATACTTCTTTTGGCCCCGTGTGTTAACTTCATGGTTCATTTTAGTCCTCTAACTTAAAAAGAAAACTATATTTGTTCATTAACTATTCAAAATAGACCATGTTAGTTCTTTTCATTCATTTGTGTGAATTTAACAATCGATTTTTGGTTTTTTCATTATTAATTAGACGAAAAGAACTACCATGGTACATTTCCAATAGTTGAAAGACTAATATGATACATTTTTAAGTTAAGAAACCAAAATGAACCCCGCAGTTAATATACGCGACCAAAAGAGTATTAAGCATATAAAATACAAACGAACAAGTTGTCTCACTATTTTTTGTTGGGTGTGAATAGGGAAGTAGAAAAACGGTCTAGAGGATGGGTGAATAAACCCTTATTAAACATTCAATCGTTTTTTTTAAAAGCGTACCATAGTTTTTCAAAAGATGTGAGCAGAAGGTTTGAAGCAAAAATATAAAAATTATACGTTTATTGAAACTTGATCACGTTAACGCTTAATCAATTATTATATACCAAACAATGGTTTTATGAGAATACACAAAGGTATATGATTGATTTAATTATATATTTCACGAGATGTGATTATATAATGATTCAATTTCAATGGATTCTAATCTCAATTGTTTCTCAAAATTTAATCACCAATTCAGCTAGATTAGACACTAATTCTAACAGAACCCAACCTTACTTAATAAATTGCTACCAATTGAATAAACGATAAACTACGTTAGAATTGAAATACATAAGCATGCAAAGTCTTGTAAAAAAATAAAAATGCGAGAGTAAGGGAGAGAGATGACACCAAGATTTATAGTGTTGTGCATACATGTACTCTTCAATGGTTTTCCATTGGAACCTGCATCGTTCCTTTTTATTTGACAAATATTTGCAAGATTTCAAACAATCACCAATGCACAACAATGCTAAGAAATGTAAAATCTCCTTTCAGAATCTTGACTTGTATACACCATAATGCCAAACTTTTCTGCATAATCTTACTCGATTAAAGCTTCTTGAATATTCCAATATCACCAATCTGCTCCAAACCTTAGTGTGTAGCAATCAACCCCTTGATCCTACCGATTCCTTAATGTAATGAATTATTCAAAAATTTGAGAAGAGCTCCACCTTATCGGTAGCCTTCCACACAATCATTATAATATCTCATTTTACTAAATTATCTTTAGTGGTCAATCTATTAATCATTAATATCTATGAATTTTGTTTCAAAATATATTATAAATTATTGATATGTCTTCTTCAAATTATTCAATGAAAATTTTATAATCTTTGTTTAGTTGGAGACTCATTATTTACAATAAAATTTAAATATTAATGACATTCATTAACCTCCAAATAACAAAGAAGTGCACTAATATTATTTGTAAAATTAAGTTATGTCTCTAAAATCAAGCACACACGTTCGCATTCTCAATCACATTACACATTTTGGTCCTTGTGATGTTTTTGTTAATCGCCAATCACAATAATCAACTAACACTACTATAAATAATGTTTTTCATGACGAAATTTTTACCTCGAACAATAGAAAACCGAGGTATAAAGCCAATACGCACTATTTTATTATTTAAAATAAATAAAAATCATATATTTCCTCAGTTTTTTATAACATGGAGGTAAAAAACAACTCAGAACAAGTTTTGATTCTCAGCTATCATAATTTATGATTTTATTTGCTTATAAGTGTAAACAAAATATTCTAACCCTTCGATTTTTGATTTAACCGAGACATAAAATAATAGGATTTTACTATAAAAACACTTGTTAAACAGATTTTACGATAACCTTACTAATATGAAGTCACCCCAAACTCGCAAGTATCATTCTTTGGGATGGATTGCAAGGCAGAAAAAATCTTCAATGTCCTTCTATCTTGAACAAATCATTTTTTCTGCTCTTGCAATCCATTCCAACATAATGGTGTTGATGACGTTATTTTTTTTTTAAATAACCTTCATCTGTTGTGAGTCAAAGAAAACACTTCATAATTTATTATTTTCTTCGATTGAAAACTTTGAGAAATTTATTACTAAATATGTTGTAAAAATTGCGGTACAAAAAAAATGGTGAATGATAAAAATTTTAAAAGGAAACAAGACACGTTACTTTCAATTTTTTATCATTCACCATTTTTTGCAAGTTATAGATTACCTTGTTTTTTTAATAAAATCAAGGGGAAAGTCCTTATTTTAATAGCGCTCAAGATAGTGCCACATTAATCTACAAGAAACTCTTAACATCCACCACTGTATATCTTGTTGTCTTTCGTGTAAAAGCATTTGCCATAAAAATATTTGCTTAACATAATGAAATCGGAACAAATCTTATACTTTAGGATGAATTGCAAGTGCATGATAAAAGTTTTTCATGATTGCAAAGATTTGTTTTAAATAATTTATTTTATTATTTGGTGTAAACAATGTAATTTCAAACAAAAATAAAATAATTATTCACCTCGATTTTCATCATCACCGAGGTGATAGTTAAAAGGAGAAGATAAAAAATCCCAGTTTTATAATAAAATCGAGGTGTTTAATAATCATATTTCACTATAAAAAACCATGTTAAACATATTTTACCCTAAGACTAACTCATATATAGCAGCTCCAAAGAGAGGAAATATTCACCACCGTCCATTTGATAATGAGTTGTTACTACAGATCTCTGAGATGGATTGCAAGTACAGAAAATAAAATTTCTCATTGGGAATCAGATCTCTAGCATCTGTTCGAACTGCAGTAAATTGACAAGAAGCAAAAATTTAGTTTTGAAAAGATTTCATCCGAGATTTATATCGTCTCCACAGGGATCGGTGCAAGGAAAAAAACATCGTTCAATGGTCTCTACATTTCTAAGCTTATTGTGAAAATTTGTTTAAAATATCAAAGATACCATAAATGAAAGCAGAAACTATAAAGAAGGAAAATATTAAATAAAGACTGAAATATAAACGGAGCCTTATTGGGATTGGATCTCATCAATTGATAACACATGCATTCTTCTAACCATGTTATACACAACTCAAGCGTTCGTCTAATACCATTACGTATCACCTACAACAGAGGTTATGTCTAATGCAAAGTCGAGAGAACAATCGTATTGTCTCATCGGTGATGTCTCAAGCAACAAAACCAACATAGAGTATTAAGAACTGATACTCACGTGAATGTTAAACCTAAATCTTTGTCTAGAGTTTAGACCTAACAAATATTTAAATAACATCCATATCAAATTAATGATTTGATTCATATATAATGACATGATCAGAATACGTACACATGATTAACCCTTTTTACACGTATTCAACTAATATGCCAAATGTATGTGAACATAATTCTTCATCTCTATTATCAAGCATCCTCACAATACCGTTTGTGTCAAAAACGTTATCATGGTCTTTACCATGTTAATCCTACTCATGCTATTGATCTACAAAATAAAGTAAAAGTGATGCAAATGAATATCAACTCACAAGATCATGTCAAAAGTTTGTTCATTAATTGATGAATATCTAAGATCTAAGATTTGAAAAAAGTTTTGTCAAGTCCCATAAATAAGAAATTAAAGACAACATCAATTGAATCAAAACTAGTTCACAATACATATATTAGATAAAATACACAAGGTATCAAAAGACTATATCCAAATCCCAACAAGAAATCTAAAATCTTACTTTCTCCCTCTTATGGTTTATGTTTCTCTCTCAAGAATGTGCTTGGAATGAAGAGAGATAAATTTCTATTCTGAAAAAGTACAAGTTATGTCTAAAAAAGGAAGAAAAGCACTTAAATAGTATTTATAAAATATGTCATGTTTGCCTAGCGAACAACCTATTCGCCTAGCGAAGACTACTTTTGGGCACTTCAAGTGCCTCAGAAACAGTTAAACCTCCCTTGGAAAATATTTGAGTATGTCGTGCGAACATTTCTTTGTACAACGAAACTTTTCGCTTTAACTTCGCCCAACGAACTTTGGGCCATTTTTTTACTGCCTCTAATCTGAGATGGCTCGTTGGGGCTTCGCCAGGACTTTGTTGGCTACTCGTTGTTGTTTGCCCAACAAACATATTGATTCCTCTTTATTTCTTTAACTTCCTTGTCCACTCCTTCGTGTCTTAATCATTGATGTTTTATGCCTATTTTCTGCACAATAACACACACATCAAAGAATCCAAAGGTATTTTCAATATAATTGAGAAATCACATAAGAACAAGAAATAAATCTATTAAAATATGAGAATTGAGTTGAAAAATGATAAGAAAGATGATTCAATTTAAGTCAAAATTTGCACTTAACAGCATCTTGCATATTTTACAATGTATTTTTCATATTCTGTATGTTGCAGTGAGAATCAGATATTAAGTTATTAATTAACTTAAATCACAAATCATGAAGTTCATAACCGAGCTTTGATTTATCCAAAGAAAAGGGTAAAGATTGAACAAAACCCTAAGTACGCTATGTAACAACACAACTAGAGATCTAAAGTTCGTAGGTTGGTTATTCCTAGGGAAGGTGTTAGCATCCTAAGTATTTATAGTACTCTACAAGAACCTCTTGTTAGTATTTGTGTTATGCTAAAGTTTTCTTGCTAAGGGAAAGTGTTAAGGTAAAGATCTAGGGTATATACATAGTATGTTCGCCAAAATATCGCATCTCATGCCTACGTATCCTGACTAGGATGGAATCAGAACATTCATAGTTCACCTAACTATGAGTGAGGACCTCTTGATAATGGTCAAGGTTCCAAGGGAGAGTAAGTGTTCATAACTATGATACTTACATGGAGTGCGGCGACTCCAAACCTAAGGCTATAATAAACGAGGAAAGTAAGCGTTCATCACCATGACAATTATATGGAGTGCGACGACTCCAATCTTAAGGCTAGGATAAACGGGGAAAGTAAGTGTTCATCACCATGACACTTATATGGACTGTCTCAAATCCAATTTAAGGATAGGATAAATGGAAGGGTAAACTAGTCTCGATCACGCGATGGCGAGAGATAAGGGAGTTAACTATTACTTGTTAGTGGGCTCGATAAGATATCACATCTTGTGCCTACGTATCCTAACTAGGAATGAGGAATCAGAGCCTCCGTAGTTCGCCTGACTATGGATGAGGAACTCTTGATAACGATCAAGGTTCCAAGGGGGAAGTAAGTGTTCATAACCATGACACTTACAAGAAGTGTAACGACTCTAAACTCAAACTAGGTTACAACAGACATGACCCTCACAAGGTCTAGGGGTAAATATGGACAAGCCTATCCAACATGACATGACAATCAACTATGAAATTCTTTCCTTTGGAATCAGAGAAATAGGCAACTTGGAGCAAAGATGAAGTTTTAAACATAAGTGATAATAATCAAGAACAAACAAATGGACACCAAACACTCATCAACAACCCATGGACAACATTAAAGTATTAGCAAGCATCAAGAATAAACCAATCAACAAGGTAAGAATTAATCAATAACTTTCTCAAGAATCGAGTAAAAATAAGAGCAACAATGATTGATCAACACTTAATCA
The DNA here is from genome assembly GCA_963859935.3 of Lathyrus sativus. Taxonomy (NCBI): domain Eukaryota; kingdom Viridiplantae; phylum Streptophyta; class Magnoliopsida; order Fabales; family Fabaceae; genus Lathyrus; species Lathyrus sativus. The sequence goes on along the minus strand of OZ012741.1, from coordinate 1,907,548 downwards.
AAAACTTCAAAGGTATCAAGAACCGAATTCAAAATTGAACATTGAAAATTAAACACAATAGAATTGAGGATTGCCAAGTTTAACCAAATTCTAATTAAATCAATATCTAACTAAAAAGCTAATTAACTAATTAAACTAAAATCTAATTAAAAATAATAATCTAATGAAATAAATTCTAATTAAAACTAATTAACTAATTAAATTGAAATCTAATTAAAATTAATTAACAAATTCTAATTAAAATATTAATCTAATTAAAAACTAATTAGAAAAAAAAACTCAAATTAGTTAAATATAATTTTAAAAACTAATTAAACTAAGTAACTAAACCAAATTCTATTCTAAAATAATTAACTAAATTATAATCTAAAATAAAAGTTAACTAGATTAAGGGGGTGTAAATTACAATCAAGGGTGTAAGTATAGTGAAACAAAACAAAATGGGCTTTCACAGCCCAACCATTTATCACCAAAAAAAGAACACAGGCTTCAAAAAGCCCAAACCAAAATCAAACTATGGCAAAGGATGTGAATAAAAATAAGGGTGGTGTTGAAGCAAAATAACATAACATGGGTTATAAAACCCACACACGGTTCACCACAAAAACCTACAGATTAGAACAAGAAATGAAAACACAGATCTCTAATTTGGACGTAAGACACAGTTAAAAAAATGATGGTTTCATTTTTCAAAAGAGGAAAACAGGGCATGGTTTAAAATGAGGACACATTGAAGACAAAACGAAATCATGCTCAGAGAATCACCATCATCATCACGTCTCAACTCTAACAAAAACGTTAATGTTTCAACCTTATTCACGAAAATCGGTTCACTCCTCTGTCTCATATTTGTTCTCTCTCAGGTTCATGATTTTTGTTTGGTTTCAATCATCTTCCTATTCTCTTTCTTCCTCTGTTCATGGATATTTTGGTTTTGAAGGTGATTCAGAATGTGTGTTATTGTAGGATTTAGTTTAGGTTGAAGAAAGGTTTAATAAAGGTTTGATTATGATGTGATTTGTGAATAAGATTTAATGAAAGGGGTGAAGATGGTGGTGAATGAGATTTAGTTTCAGCGGCTGTGGGTAATGGTTGATTTGGGTTAAGTAAAACTGAAAGGTGAGGATGAAGGATTGGGTTTCAAAGATAAGGTTTTTGGGGAAGGATTGAAAAATGAAAGTTTATGAAATTTGATTTTAATGTAAGAATGTGGTATGATTTGTTTATGGAGGTTTGACAAATGATAAAGCAAGGACGGTTTTGAGAAAAAGGTTGAAGAAGGTTTGTAAATTTTGTTGTGTTGATTTTAAAGAATTTAAAGGATGGAGGAAGCAGAGTATGAAGCGTTTTGAATTCGTAAGGCTTATGTAGGATTGAGAATTGTCAGTAGTAGGGGGATAACAGAAGCTTTGAGTGTTTTGGAGATGAAGTCATTTTCACACTACTGCAGTTTGTCATTGGTACGTTCAGGCAGAATGTGCTGCAATTTATTTTGTCTTTGTGTGAAGTGATAACAGGTCTTGCAGAATGGGTGTGTTAGCCTGTAGTCCTGTGGTTTTTCTCACTTGTAGGATGTAAGTTAGTTTTGTTTTGGTTTATGTGCAGGATGTGTGTAGCCGCGGTACAGGTCTTGGTGCATAGTTCTTTTTGGCTTGGTGTTGTTTGGAAATGGCAAGATTTGTTTTGGAGTGGGTTGTCTTGTCTTTGTTGTGCAGAAGCGTGTGGTGGTGTGTAAGGGATTGTAACATGGTTTTGGTTATAGGTACAAAGGTTTTAAAAACAAGGGTTGGAGGATGTGCATCATAGGTTTTGGAAGTTGTTTGGAGGTTTAGTCAAAGTCTTGGACTTGTGTTGTCGTGTAGTAGCATGGGAGAGTAGAAAGTTTTGTTTGCTGCTGAAAGTGTGATGCACATTTGACCATTGTGAAAAGTGTAGTGAATCGCGTCCCTTTTTTTAACAGGTTTTGGGATGATGGTTGCAGGACTTTGGAGCCTTGTGGGATGTGGAAAATGATTTTGAGAAATGGAACTTAATTAATTAAGACACATTAAATAAAAAAAATAAATCTAAACTAAAATCTAATTAAATCTAAATGAGTACAAATGATTAAATAACTAAAAATAGAAAATAAATGACTAAATTAAAATATTATAATTTAATGAAAAAATTAATACTAATTACCTAATAGCAAAAATTAAATAAATATAAAGATAATTAAAACCAACTAAAACCTAATTATCTAAATTAATTTAAAACTAATTAATTAAAAAATTAATAAATAAATGATAAATGCTAACAATTAATGAAATAAAATATAAAAAAGAATAAAATTAATTAAACTAAATTAAGTTAGTTCTAGATCATTTAACTAAGAAAGAAAGAAATAAATAAAGATATAAAATAAAATAAAATCTTAATTATCTAAATAAACTAATTTAATTACAAAATTTAACTAAAAAATAAGTAAATAAATAAAAAGAAATAAAATAAACAAATTGAAATTAAATCTAAACTAATAAAAGACTATTTAAAAATAAATCACAAATAGAATGAATAAAAAAAGCGAGTAAAAGGTCAACTACCGAAATACTAAAAAACGTAAAACGAATGCACTAAAATTATCAGCGTGGGATGAACCACTCGGGAGAATACAATGTTTCGTCCGATTTCGAAATAAATCTTATCCGTTGAAACAGTTTAAACTGTCTAAAATGCAACCGATTCGGCTGTAATTCCAATAAGTTTATTCTGGATGATATATGGGGATATGTAAGATGATTGACCAAGAATGACATGCAAAAGATCAAAGAATCTAAGGGTAAAATTTGTGGTATGACAGTTGCCCCTATTTAAATATCCTTACCGGATGACATGAGTGATGAAATTCTTCATGAAATCATGGTGAAAGGTATTTAAATACAAATAACCAAAAATTTTGCCCTTAGATGCAATGATATGCTATGTTATGGACAAAAGAAAACTACTCAATGCTGACATGCAATGAGCTCTAGCGTGATGATAATAATGGGATGTATAAATGCAAAGATGCAGACAAAAACAAAAGCAAACAGGAAAAGTAGCGACACAATGAGTAACCACTCGCTGGGGATGACAATAATACTGGGGAAAGACAACAATATTGGGGAAAGACAACAACACTGGGGAAGCTGAAATAAACTGAGAAAATCTAAAGTAATGGAGCAGACCAGATGACATTTTAGAAGGAAGGGTTCCCTACTGTAGATAGAACCAAAAGATGGATTGATTGGTCTACAGACATTAGTGTGTATGAGCTATAGCGATTTTGTCGCTCTTGACGTCGATTCCTTTGGAAAGATTTTTCGGAATTGCTTCCCAATTAAACATCATTCATATAGTTGGTCTGAGCGGTTTATACTAGGCAAGCCTCTCACCATCCCGTTCTTTGACAAACATTTTAGACTGTCAAATTGAGGTGTCTGAATCGTAGATGCCATAGCCACGAAGTGTCGGTATAACAAGCCTTGAGTTACTTTGCCACATCATTTTGAATGTTCAAGAAGAACATTATATTCTTTGACATATGCATCTTAGCAATCAATTTATGTCCACAATCTCTTAAGAAAAGACTATGTTCTTTCAAGTGGATGTCATAGCCTTTCTCTAACAATTGTCCCAAGCTCAAAATATTATTTTTCATGTTAGGAACATAATAGACATTGGATATGAATTGATGACTCTCATTCCTCAAGCGTATGAGAACTTTACCTTTGTATTTGACTGGTATCTTTGAGTCATCTCCAAATGAGACATTGTCAATTGTTGCTTCATTGATCTCTACGAACATGCTTCGATCGCTGTACATGTGGTTGCTTGCACAGGTGTCGAGGTATCACTTGTTTCTTTTCTCTTTAACATGGTTTTGGCACGCGCGAAGTGAACTTTCTTCTTCCCTACCTTTTTCTTCTACAAAGTTATCTTTCTCCGCAACATTATTCGAGAATTTACACTCAGATACGTACCAACCTTGTTGTAATTGAAGTACTTGATTTGTTATTTGTCACACCTCGACCATGAATTTCTTTTTCCACGACCTTTTGTTGCTTGTGGATTTCAACTTCTTTCTCCATTGTTGAAGTTGTCTAAGTAGTTGTTGTAACCGCCTCTTCCTTCTCCTACATGTCCTCGTCTACGTTCACGATCTCGGCCACAATCTCGTCTTCTTTGACTCTTGTAATTTGCAAAGTATGCTTCCTTTGTGTTGAGTTGTAGTAGTTGCTCCATAGCCTCCTTTTGTTTAATTTTTCTTCGTATGCTTGTAAGGAACCCATGAGTGGCTAAATAGTCATGGTCTTTAAATCCTTGTTTTCTTCAATGTTGGTAATAATGAAGTCAAAACTTGGATTTAAAGTGCGAAGTATTTACTCCATGACTTTCACCTCACGAACATCTTCACCATTTTTTTAAGTTGATTGACTGCAGACAACACTCGAGAAAAATAATCAGAAATTAACTTGAACTCTTCCATAAATAAATGTTCAAAGTCACCTCTAAGAGTTTGAAGACGAATCTTTTTCATTGCGTTGCGTTGGAGATCTTCTCAAATGTATCTTCATCCACCGATTGATAAATAAGAATGAAAGCTTTCTTGTCTCTTTTTCTTGACTCCTTCAATGTTTCCTTTACACCTTGGCTTAACATGACTTCATCTTGCTCCTTGAAGCCTTTTTCAACGATATCCCACACATCCTGAGCTCCTGGTAATGCCATTATTTTGATACTTCAATTGTCATAGTTGTTCTTTGTGCTCATCGACATTTGAAAAGTGAAACCTCCATTCACCATCTTTTGAAGACCTTAAAACTCCGGTACCACTTTGTTGGAAATAAAGCCTTTTGTGTTGAGGGAAAGTGGTGGAAATATTGGAGGCTTGAATAGTAACTTGATAGGTAGGAGAATTCTTTACGGAAGAGAATTTTGTATTTTCTATTGATGCAAAAGTGTAGGATTACATCTCTATTTATAGTACTTTAAGGATAACTCTAAACACACTACTTCTAAGAGTTCTCAACTCTAAAAATTTAAAGAGTATTCTAGAAAATATTACAACCTTACGAAATTTCTAGACACTCTAAACATTACAAGAATTTTTTAAAAACATTATCAAAATTAACTAAACTCAAAATTATTATACCCAAAAACCAAATAATAAGAAAGGACGCAAATCAAATTTAATATTAACACTTGAATAAAATAATTTAAATTAGACCAATGATAAAAGTCTTCCATTGCAATCTTTGCATGTTCATCATGACCTTTGTGTTCATCAATAGTGTAAATTACAACTATAACTATAGATACTATAAAAACTATAAATACTATTTTATTTGATCTTCCTTTCAAAATAAAAGATTAATTACTATATTCAAATAGTATAAAAAGTTTTACATTATCAATTCATCACGATTATCCGTTTGTCTTTATATGTTATTAAAATAAAAGTTAAACTTTTTTTTACATCTAACGTTCATCGATAGTATATAATCTTTTTATATTGTCAATGCATTTTGATTAAATTTTTAAAATAATACATGATATTCCTTTTAAAATAATACATAATATTAATTACAAATCTAAATATTATTATATATTTATAAATATTTATATATTAAATTTTAAATTTATAATAAGATGTAAGTTAATAAATTTTAAAAATATAAGTCATTAATGTAAATATGAAAATATATATATGAAAAAAGATATACAACTTATCCTAATAAAAAAAAGTGTATTATTTATAATTTTATTAAAATTATTTTTAAATTAATGTGTAAATCTGATGATTTACATCTATCAATTTCTGTCATATAACATTTACATTACATATTACGATTCTATCAAACTTTATAAACGATCAAAATAATATAATAGCATCCATTGATGTTTGTATATTTGATATTCCTTTTATAACAATATGATATATTAATTATCATTATAAATACTATTACATATTTATTTAAATATAATTAATAGTATTAAAATTTATATTTATGATAAATATAAATAGAAAAATATTATTCTTACACCCTTTTCTACACTCAATATTTACACCGTATATACTGTTCATCGTATTTATACAGTAAACAATATTTTTTTATTAAAATAATATATCTTTTAAAAATATTAATTTTTTTAAAAAAACTATTTATTTTTAAATTTTATTTTATAACACAAATATAAGATTGCGCATTAACCAACTTCACAGTTGCATTAACTACAAAAATCTATATCATTAACCAATTATTTTATCTATAATTTATTTACCACTTTCACTACTTCATTAACCAATAAAATACACACTATTAACCATGTTCTGAGGAATTTGTTCAAGTATTTGTGAACAGAAAATTAGATATAAGGTGTAGAAAAGGGTGTCAAGTAAATTATATAACAACCGATAGTTAGTTGGTTCATATTTTTTATATTTGTAATTGGGAGGAATTTAAACCATTTTCTCGAATCAAATTAGTCGGACAATGAATCAGATATTGCTGATTGATTAATTTTAATGAATGAAAAATAATGTATTTTTATTGGTGAAATTATAATTTAATTTTGTTTCATTAATTTATAAATCAAATTACATATATTTTACTAATATTAATATTTTATTATAAATACGTAAGGAAGTTTGTTGCATAGAAAGAGAGGAGGGGTGGCGGGTGATGGCAAAACAGAACACTCCCCTGTTTGCGGACATCCAATAAAGCCTCATAAAACTCATAATAACAATAATCAAAATTAAAAAAGAAAAAGAAAATCACAACAAAAAAAATATATTGATTTGTTTGATTTCACGAGAAATCTGCGGAATTACCCAAATACATTCAATTATATCATTACGTATCACTTCCGATTCCTATTTTTTTTTTCCATTTTCATTCATTATTACTCTATCGTCACTTTTTTTGTTTTTCTTTTCTTCTTCATCCTCATCGCATCACCATTCTCCGCCATTCTCCGGCCACCGTAACTGCCACCTCCGATTATACCTTTTGATCATCGTTCAACATGAAGGATAAAGATAAAGACAGAGACAAGGAAAAGGAAACCGAGAAGAAAAAGTATCCTATTGGCGCCGAACATTACCTTCTCCACGAAGAGATTGGACAAGGCGTTAGTGCTTCCGTTCATCGTGCTATTTGTGTTCCTTTCAGCGAGATCGTCGCCATCAAAATTCTTGACTTCGAACGTGACAACTGCGATCTGGTAATCAATCATCATCACAATCGTTTTCGTTTCAACAAATGCATTACATGCACCTTTCTATTATCGTTGTAAATTACTTTTGGAAATCTCTAAAACCTTCCGTAATTGCATGCACTTGGAGAACACAAATCAATTTAGAAAAATTATTAACACGATTTTTTTAATTTCTTAATTTCTGATGATTAGTAGTTAATGATGCATGATTATTGATTAATTAATCGAATAATTATTAATTAGTGGAATAACGGATGAATGAATGAATGAATGCAGAATAATATATCTCGTGAAGCGCAAACAATGGTGTTAGTGGACCATCCTAACGTATTGAAATCACACTGTTCATTCGTGAGCGATCACAATCTATGGGTTGTGATGCCGTTTATGGCGGGTGGTTCGTGTCTTCATATATTGAAAGCTGCACATCCGGAGGGATTTGAAGAGGTTGTTATTGCAACTGTGCTCAGAGAGGTCTTGAAGGGTTTAGAGTATCTTCATCATCATGGTCATATTCATCGTGATGTTAAGGCTGGTAATGTTTTGATTGATTCTCGTGGTGCCATTAAGCTCGGCGATTTCGGTGTTTCGGCTTGTCTTTTTGATTCCGGTGATCGACAACGGTCGAGAAATACTTTTGTTGGAACTCCTTGTTGGATGGCACCTGAGGTTATGGAACAATTGCATGGTTATAACTTCAAGTATGTTCTTTCTCTCTTAATGCATCATTGATTTTATTTGATGATGACAATTTTATACCATAATTAAGTATTTTCAATAATTATTAATTGATCATCATAATTTTCTGCAATATATAAATGGTGGTGATTGCAAAGTTTCTGCAATATTAATGATCCTGATTCACTAGAGCTTGATTTTTATTGTTATTTGACCACAATTTTAGTAATTTATTAAAATTGTAACTGTACATTTATTATTTAACTAGCTAAAATTTTCTCAAATAATATCAATGATTGTGTACTTGTGTTGCAACCCCTCATTCTAAAATTTTGTTTAATTACCCTGGCTTATTGACAATGCTAATATTAATTTACTTCAAAACTAATCTTCCAGAGCTGACATTTGGTCATTTGGCATAACTGCATTGGAGCTTGCCCACGGCCATGCTCCTTTTTCAAAATATCCACCTTTGAAGGTGTGTGAGCATGTATAAAGTTATTTGCAGAAAGTACATAATATTTTATCTCATTTTTGTTTAGTTTAATTTCATAATTGAACTTTCCAGGTATTGCTTATGACTTTGCAAAATGCACCCCCTGGCCTTGACTACGAAAGTGATAGGAAATTCTCTAAGGTCAGCTCACCTCAGTTTGATTCCACCTTTTTTACTGATTGCTTGCAAGCAAATTCAACTCCTCTATGACTTTTTCCAGCTAATATTTTTATTCTTTATTTCTTTCCAGTCGTTTAAGCAGATGATTGCTTGTTGTTTGGTTAAGGATCCTTCAAAACGACCATCTGCTAACAGGTTGTTAAAGCATTCATTCTTTAAGCAAGCACGCTCAAATGATTATATTTCACGCACACTTTTGGAGGGGTTGCCTGCTTTGGGTGCTCGCATGGAAATCCTAAAGGTTGCTTCCACTTTAATTTAACATATCTTATATATTTATTTTTCCTCCTTTCCACCCCTGTTATGATATACTCCTTTTTATAATATTTATTTGAATTGATTTTTCTTTCACAGAGAAAAGAAGAAGACATGCTTGCACAAAAGAAAATGCCAGATGGACAGATGGAGGAATTATCACAGGTACCAAAATACAATGTCTTAGTACTGTATTGCTTCCCCATTTACTTATTTGAACTCAACATGTCCCATAAGATAATACACCTTTTTTTATAATAAAATTCTACTTATGGTTATAGTACTTCTAGTGTTATACTTAGTTGTTGGTCAAACCAGAGTGCAGGCAAACCTGAGCATAGTCAGATAATGTCTTTGTTTGTGTCTCTTCGCGCATGTGTGTGTTTGTGTGTGTCATTGTATGTTGTACACAATGAAGTACAATAAATGGGTTTGATTATTATCTTTTCTTTTTCTGGTGGCTATTTTCTCATTGATACCGATTCGATGGCAAGCTTATAACATTGTTATGATGTGTTTAATCCCCTGTACTGCAGAGTGAATACAAACGAGGCATTAGCGGTTGGAACTTTAATCTTGAAGATATGAAGACCCAGGCTTCCTTGGTACACTCATGTCCAATATTACACTTTTGACTCATTCCTCTAGTTAAAAAGTTCTAATTATAGCTTTTATTTATTTTAGATCAACGATTTTGATGATGCTATATCAGATATCAATCACGTGGCAAGTTCATCTTCATTATCAACTCTTGATGGACAAGATAAGCAACAGCAAACTCGTCAAACTGCTGACTTGGTAGTGTATTTACAAATTCTCTTTGTATAATAGTATTAAGATTATATTTCCAACATATATTTCTACAAATATAGCTTATCTTTCCTTCTTTATTTCCTTTTTCTTATTTTTCATTGCTAATTTTGTACTGATGACTAATTCTTTATAGGAGGAAATTGATGGAATGCATAATCAATCAGCTTCTGTTCCTGTAGTTGATTCCACAGTAAATGATGACAAGTATGTCTCTAACACGTGGCTGATGTCAAATTGTTGAATTGTTATACTTTTGAAATACCTAAACTCCACAACTTTTACACTATGCACTAATGGTGGCTTGAGATATTTTATTTAAAAATAAATGAACTTTACCTCTGTCTTTACAGGTAGAAATAGAACTTTTGTCAATACACATCATGGATCAATGCTTTTTTATCTTGTCATTTCCAGGACTAAGATTGAAAAATGTGATGATGACTCCAGTATCACCAGTTCAAGCCACGAACCACAAACTTCTTCCGGGCGAGATGATCATGTGGACCATAGTTTAGGTGAAAAATGTGATGCAGAAAATGGTGGAAGCATGGCTGTCCATTCTCATCATAGAAGAGCTTCATCAAGCATATTACCGGAAGTTACGATTCCACCTATTCGAGCAGAATGGTGAATACTTAAATTATGCTTCGAGTTAATTTAATTTAATTTTGAATTAAATAATCTGTTAATATTTATTTCAGAAAACTTCATAGTTACTATATGTTAATATTTAACCCCTCCTGTTGGTTTTGTCACCCCAATAAACATGGGCCCAAACAAAAGGAATAAGCCAACTCCAATTTGGCTGTATAGATGCTCTTATTTTCCTTTAGTGTTAAGAAGATAGAGAATATTTCAAAAACCTTGATGCATTTCAATCATTCACATTTCACACCACATTTTGATTATTAATATATGTGATTCCATCACAATTCCTAAATGCATCAAAATTTTAAAAATATATCTAAGCTAACAAAATAGACATTTGTGCAATATGGTTACATTCAAAGCTACTTTTGTATAGACAGCTACTATAATACCTCAACTTTTTATTTTATTTTATTTTACAATCATTTTAAATTAACACAAACCATTATGTTTAATATTGACAAACATTTATTAAGGAAATCAAACACTTCTCTAATCTATCATCGGCTTTAATATTTAGCAATATAAATGACAGTGAGAAGCTACCAACTCTGCCTGTCTCAAATGCCAATTCAAATTCAGTGCACCAGAACGGAGAAGATGTGCTGACTGAACTTCCTTCTAAAGCCTCAAAATCATCAGGTACCTGCTCATCTTACTACTTTGTCTGATCGTATGCCTTGTTTCTAATTCCAAGGGTGGAGCACAAATTTTGTGCTCTTGAAGTCCTCAAGCACCACTATTCACTCCTGCATTTCTTTCTAACTAATAAGCACTTCTGTAGCAGTTAATTCTGATGAAACTGATGATAAAGCAAAGGTACCGGTTGTTCAACAAAGAGGACGTTTTAAAGTTACATCTGAGAACGTTGACCCAGAAAAGGTAAGAAATAACTTTCACTGATATTTCACCTTTCTTGGAGACTGAATGGTAAGGTTTCTTTCAGGTGACCCCTTCTCCTGTACTGCAAAAAAGTCACAGCATGCAGGTTGGTTGTTTAGAGGTTTGCATCAGTGCCACCTACTCTTCTTTAGATGGGGAATCCCCCCAAAATATATCTACTGCTCTAAGCTAAGCTTTTGATGCCCAATTTGTATTTTTTTCTTGCACATAGATTTCAAAGATATGTTGACCGTATCTTAATAATAGTAAGAGGCACACAAGTATCTGAATTCACATACAATTTATGGAGAATACACAAAAACATCAGTTCTCACCGTTAGAGGTGCAAGTCTGTTATGTGCATGTCTAATTTGGCTGTTAGTTTGATAGATAGTTTGATAGAATCACGATGTGTCACCAAATCTATACTTTGAAAGTTCAACAAAATCACAGTGCCACAGTTATTTTATGAAATTCACTTATTCCAAACATTCACTAAAAAAAAGCCAACCATTTGAATTTGAAGTATATGATTGCTTGTGAAAAGCAAAGTATGCTAAACCTTAACTCAGTTATTTAAACTTCTAGTAGTTTAAAGATTGAGCCTAAGTTACAAAACAGAATGAAGTTTGAGGTTGACTCATTCATCATTGATGTTTTGATTACTACTGTCCTTATTAAAATTCTCTCCCAATGATTTTCTAAATTGATTAAGCTAGTGTATCAAACCCAAGAGTTTAACTTTGACTCCGAAAATTGAGCTTGTTTGTTAGTTAAATAAATGAATTCGATCAAACATTTAATGAGTGCTAATGAAGTTAAAGAATGAAGAAATAAAAAAATGACTGAAAAGTAGAACATTTGATACACTGGTAACTTAAACTAGTGTTTTGCAGGGTTACTTGTTAATGCTCATTTGCCTTATGATTATTGCTGTTGTTGTACTTGCGCATTTATGGTGTTTGGTATAACTCCTAATTTACTGAAACATTATATGGGTTGCAGTTCATAGGCCAGCATAATGCTGCTCCTCTACATTCACCTTTACCGTTATTATCAACAGTATCAGATGCTACTTCATCAAATATTTCTGTCTGCTCTCTGTTCCCAGTGTTGCACTCTGTGCTGCAGACAAATATTTTTCAGAGGGTATGTTCAGTCTTATATGATTCTATTCTACATCCTCCTGATAATATCCAAGAGTAACTGTTTTTTGTTCATGACATTTTAACAGGAAACCATTCTAACTTTAATGAGGCAAATTACCGCTGGTGAATCTGCTGGTGCGATCTCTATCTATTGATTTTATCAACCTTTTTCATTAATTTCTTTTATTCTTCTTATATTTATAATTTGAAGTTCTTGTTTGTCAACTGTGCAGCTGATAGCACAACTACCCCTGCACAAATAGCAACAATGGAGAAATCCTTGGTATGCATTTTAGAATATTATATAATTTATATGATGTACTTCTCAAAAGTGAATTCTGAAGGTTAGCTTATTTGAATGCCTTTAATTATTGCAGCTTGAATCAGCTCACGAGAGGGAAAAGGAACTACTTCATGAGATAACTGACTTGCAGTGGAGGTATTGTACTATAAAAGTGAGTTAGATTCGATTATAAGCTATGATATTGGCCACTTACAACTTAACCTTGCTTTGTATCATCTTAGGCTCATATGCACCCAGGAAGAGCTTCAAAAATTGAAAACAGATAATGCTCAGGTAGAATCAAACATATTCTAAGATCCTTTTCAGAATAATGGGACTTCACATTCTAACATGTTATGTCTTGTAAAATAATAGGTGTGATTGGATTGTCGAAATGGATACTTGAATTAGGATTTCAGACGTGATTCTGTTGTTTAAGTTGACACTTGGATTTTCCTTAAATCTAAGTTCTTCTTGGGCACTTAAATTCATTTAAGGTGCAAGGAGAAAGGAGAATTGTGACCAAATAGAACATTCATTTACTAGATATTGACTACTATGTTGCTTTTAGGTAGCTCCTTGTTAGTGCAGATTGGATGTTCATAATTAATTTTTGTAAATGATTTTAGTGTTATTTCCTTCTTGTAAATTATAGTGCACGTAAGTGAATCTTTCTGAACCTTCAATTATCGTCTCTAGAATTCATTCAAGGCTACTTGATGCTATATATTCTTGTCGGTTAAAATACTATTTGAATGTAATGTTCTTTTTTATCTTGGGGGCATAAGAATGTAATACTTGCTATTCATTGAGTGAAACATGAAATTGATAATCATTTTTTTATGATGTTTTAAATTTCGACCGTTTCTTTGTATCCATCTATCTAATTTTAAGTTATAATAGATTAAACTTGCACATTTTGACAATATCACACTATTTTTCATACCTTCATTTGATTTATGGACTCAATTCTATTTAATGAGATAAAAGTTTAGGCAAACAAAGGAGATGATAGATGTTTATTTTGGAAGAAATAACATGTGAGAGAAGGTAAACTAAGAGACAGTCCGAAATTTGTTTAAAGAAAAATAAAGAATTGAATGTTTAAAGATTTGAATCCATTTTCTTGTTTTCAAAACTAAATCTTATAAGCCTATGTTTGGTTTGGTAACATGGTATAATGGGCATTTTTGCAAAAATAGGCAAACCGTAGCTTTTATGAAGCTAGATATTATGAAAGTTGCATTCCAAAAATTCCAAGGATAAAACAGAAGACAAAATAGGCAAACCATAGCTTTTATGAAGCTAGATATTATGAAAGTTGCATTCCAAAAATTCCAAAAATTTCAAGAAGGTTATTTTCTATAAATGCAAACAACCTGAACACTTTAAGGGAAAGAAGAATGTTCTCATGGTAACATGACAACATGAAATGATCATAACCAATCATATGATAGAGAAGATGAAGACCATATTAACTATGCTATAAAGGCAAACATGTTATGGTGTGGATCTAGATGGTACCACATGCATTGACAAAGATCATGAGGTCTTTCAAATTTGTCACACAATGAACTTGTTCTTTCTTTAAATGAATTGCTTGGGAAAAAAATCTTTACAAGATTTATGGTCTTTCATTAGAGCATCACAATATTTTGGAGAAAGAGATTGATATTTTTAAAACAAAAACCAAAGTTTTAAAATATGAAACATCTTAATCTCCTTAAGAAATTGTGTGCAAGTACGATAGTATTTTCAAAAATTCATGTCTAACACCATATATAGAAGCATATTAGCTTCAATGATCTATGAGGTTAACATCAACAATGAGATATCAAATATGTTGATGAGATCATTTTTAAAGGATGTGATTCTAGTACTCTGTGCTCTTATTGTATTAAGGGATGTCATAATCATAACTCATACATTGAAAGATAAGAAGTTTCAAAGACTAATACAAAAGGATCTAAAAAATGAATATCTAAATGTTGGAAATTCACCTCACACCCTATGAAGAATTCCCTTCAATCTTGATCTCAAGATTGATGAACAAACCCACAATATGATAGTAATGGTGATAACAAATAAAGAGTTATCAAGAACAACAAAAGAGAAGAAGAATAACAAACAAACAGCAAGAAAGAGAAGAATGAGAGAAGAAATATTTGGAGAAATTTGTGTTACCCACAAACTGTGGGATTTCTGATTACTATTGAACTTTCACTTGCTAAACTCTGCAACTATGAAATCTGTTCTATGTTTGATTACAAAACAAGACACCTATTTATAGTTTTAGGTTTACAAAAGCCCAAAACATAAAAGACTCAAAATATTCAAAATCAAATCTCATCAAAACAAATCTGTTTCAACACACTATGAGTTACATTTAACACACCACCTAATTCATTGTGTCTAAACTGTCTACATTCATCATGACTCTTAGTCTTCTGAAGGCTTCGACCTGCACTCCCTTCGTCATGATATCTGCAATCTGATTCTCAGTTCTGCAGTGTTCCAACTTTATCTTCCCTTCTGCTACCTGCTCTCGAAGATAATGGAACCTCATTTCGACGTGCTTGCTTCGACCATGAGCTATTGGATTCTTCGCCAAGTTGATAGCTGACATGCTGTCTATCTTCATGGTAATTGCTCCATGATTCTTCCCAGTGATTTCTTCGACCAAATTCACCATCCAAGTTGCTTGACATACACAAAGAGAAGCAACTATATATTCTGCTTCGCATGATGACAATGCCACTACTGGTTCCTTTCTCGAATTCCAAGCAACTGGTGCACCACCTAACATAAACACATACTCAGTTGTGGATTTTTGACCTCAACATCACTACACCAACTAGAGTCTGTGTATCCCACTAACTTGCATTCTTTTCCTTCATCAGCTGCTGGAAACAAAATGCCATAGTCGAGAGTTCCTTTCAGATACCTCAGTATCCTCTTCGTCGCTGCTAGGTGTGATACCTTTGGCTTCTGCATGAATCTACTTACCATACCAACATTGTATGCTAAGTCAGGCCTTGTGTGACAAAGGTATCCAAGTGACCTAATAAGTCTTATGTATTGGGTTGGGTCGACATCATCTTCATCTAAATCATCCGACAATTGCAATCTGGGCTCAGCTAGAGTAGAAGTTTGGTTGCAATCTTGCATCTCAAATCTCTTGAGTATTTCGCCTGCATATCTTCTTTGGTGCATCATCAAACCTCTACTTGTCTTGTAGAATTGGATGCTAGGGAAATATGAGAGATTTCCCAAGTTTGACATTTCAAACTCCTCACTCAGGTCATGTTTGAAATCTTCGATCTCCTTCTTGCAACTCTCTGTTATCAACAAATCATCAACATATAGACATAGTATAAGCAATTCGTCATTGCTTCTTCTACATATACTTGATCGCGACTTTCTATGTCTAATACAACCTAACTGCAAGTGCACAGTCTATCGCATAGTAATAATAGATATCGATCCCACAGGGACTCGTAATCAAACTAGTGTTCTCGGGAGTTACTATGTTTAGCTAGGTAGAATATGTTTAAGGGAATAAGATTTGTCACTAAAAAGGGAACTAAGAATACTATTTAGATTATAAATGATTGAATCGATACGTAGTAATTGTGTTCTTCAGGGATTTGATAAGTTACTGGTGTATGAAATGATTTTCAAAGTTTATTTAAGCAGAAAATGGTGATTTGAAGACTCTCGCCTCACAATGGTTATTGACGCTAATCATAATCCTAAGGGCCAAACGTACACTTTCGTATCCCATTCGGGGTTAAAATTACTTTTTGGAAATCTCTAAGTTCTAATTCATTTTAAAGTGCTTTCGCTGTTATTAAAATGAATGACTAGTGTTTACTATCTGACCTTACCGCAGCTTTCGCTTGTTGGTTCGTATCTTAATTAATTTCCCACTTTCGTGGCAAAACTACTTTTAAATAAGTTCTCGCTTTCGCGACGAAGTTTATTCAGTAAATCAATTTTAAACACTCAGACCATAAATTACTTTTTTGAAAAGAAAGTTTTTCAACCAGTTGTTATCAAATCCCATTCGAATTATTACTACATATCGATTACCTAAGTTTAGCTAGACATGGATTTGGGAAAGATAAAATATAAATAAAAATAATAAATAATGATTTGCATTATAATAAAACTGGAATCGATTGAAATGAGAAACCTGTAAATATGCCAATTGGCCTTTGGGTAGATCCTCCACAGATGTTGGCAGGATTCTGGTCTTTAATGCCAATTTGATCGTACAGTGAAAGTAGAAATTACAGAAGAATGAAAAATGGAATACAGGAAAGGTAAAGAGAAACAAATAAGAATATTGCTGGAAAATATGCTCTGGAAAATAAATTTGGCAGCACTTCGTTGTATGAATGCAGCACCCCTTCTGAGGTCCCTTTCTTCCCTTTTTATAGAAGTGGAGTTCCAACGGTTATCATTGAAGGTGATGGACTTTGAGGCAGATAATTTAGGGAGTCATGGTTCACTCTGTGGGAATTGGAACTGATTCTTTAACGTGTAATTGAAGTGAGGCGTTTTTGCCTGCATGACGGTCATCACAAGGTGTGACGGTCGTCACCCGTGTGACGGTCGTCATGGAGCTGTGATGGTCGTCACATCAGCAAAAACAGCTTCCTGCGCTTTTCATTGTGTTTTCACTCCTTTTTCGTCCATATTTCATCTGAGATTGCTTCTTTTCTTTATGTTGCCTTGTTTAGACGTGATCGTTGAATACCTGCAAAACATCAGACAAATAACACGGAAATAACCCGAAATCGGATCGAAAACGGTTAAACTTTAGTTGAATTATGCATAAAAATATCTATATGATTTCGTGTTATCAATACTCCATGCTCAGTTGTACACTTCACAAATTCCTTCTCCCTTAAGAAGTTGTCGATTTTCTTATTCCAAGCTTTTGGAGCTTGCTTAAGTCCATACAGGGCTTTTGATGCCTGTACACCATTCTTTCTTCGCCTTGTTTCACAAACCCAGCTGGTTGTGCAACATAAAATTCTTCTTCTAAGGGGCCATTAAGGAATGCATACTTCACGTCCATCTGACATGTGTGCCAGTTGTTAATATTTGCTAGACCAACAACCAACCTGATTGTTTCGATTCTAGCAACAGGTGCGAATACTTCATCGAAGTCGATTCCTTCCTTATGAAGAAATCCTTTCGCCACAAGTCTCGCCTTGTGTCGAGTTACTTCTCCTTTAGGATTTACCTTCACCTTGTAAACCCACTTCACATCAATTGCCTTCTTGCCTTGCGACAATTTGACAAGTGACCATGTATCATTGACTTCGATGGACTCCAACTCTTCAATTATTTCTTTCACCCACTTCGAATCTTTCAATGCCTCAGCTGCATTGACTGATTCGACATCTGCGTAGAAAGCATAATGTCCCAGCTCACCCTCTTCATCGATTACATCATCTGATATAATTACACATTCTTGCAACCTTGCAGGCATGTGTCTTGTTCATCAAGGTCTGCTTGAACCTGCTTCATCTGCAACTGGTTCCTGTCGAACTTCTATTTCGACTTCAGTGGCTGGTTCTTCACAAGAGATTCTCACTGAATCCTTCTTGGCATTCTCAGCCCAATACCATTCTTTAAGCTCATCTATGATCACGTCCCTGCTGATCACTACCTGCTTATTCACTGGGTCGAACAACTTGTAACCTCCTGTCGAATGATATTCTATCAAGACCATCTAATTTGACTTATCATCAAGCTTCCTTCTCAACTGATCTGGCACATGTCTATGTGCTATAGATCCGAACACCTTTAAGTGACTGAGACTAGGCTTAACACCAGACCAAAATTCTTCTGGTGTGATTCCTTCAAGCTTCTTCGTCAGACATCTGTTCAATATATATGTTGCTGTCGAAACTACTTCTCCACATAATTCTTTGGGTAGATGCTTTCCATTCAACATACTTCTCACCATATTCATGATGGTTCTGTTCTTGCATTCTGCAATCTCATTTTGCTGTGGAGTGTAGGGTGGCACCACCTCATGCACAATCCCTTCTTTTACACATAGTGTATCGAACTCTTTCGACACATACTCTCCACCACCATCAGTCCTCAGAATTTTCAGCTTTCGACCACTCTGTCTTTCGACCATGGACTTGAATCTGGAAAATACCTCAATCACATCACTTTTCTTCTTGATGAGGTAATTCCACAACTTTCGACTGTAATCATCTATAAACGTGACAAAGTATCTATTGTCACGAATCGAATCCACCTGGATTGGACCACATACATCAGAGTATATGACTTCAAGTATTGCCTTCGACTTCCTTCCTGCATCCTTGCTGAAGCTATTCTTGTGTTATTTCGACTGAACACACTCCTCATAGACTTCACTTGGAATGTCGATTTCTGGTAATCCTGAAACCATATTTCTTCTCTTCAGTTCTCTGATGTCATTAAAGTTGAGATGACCTAGTCGAAAATGCCATAACCACCCATCTCTGCTCTCTGTAGTTGCTAGACACTTGTGCTCCATCACATTGAGTTCAATCTTGAAGGTCCTATTCTGAGACATTGGAGCCTTCAAGATTAATTTACCACCTACGTCGAGAACTCTCATCATCTTGTCTTTGACAACTACCTTGTAGTTCTTTTCGACAAGCTGTCCTATACTGAGCAAATTACTTTTCATGCCTGGTATGTACAACACATTGGAAATTGTTGACCTTTTGCCATCTTTCCTCATAATCAGAACATCACCAACACCTTCAGCTGCTAGAGTGTTGTCATTTGCAAACTTCACTGTGTTCTTCGACAAGGGCTTCATGTTGACAAACCAATCTTTCCTTCCAGTCATGTGTGATGAGCATTTTGAGTCCAAGGACCATTGATCTTGGAATCTTTCTTCATATTTTGTTGTGACCATTAGCAACGTTTCTTCTTCTTCATGTTTCGCCAGCTTTGCATCAGTCTCTTGATTTCTCTTCCTTTCTGGACAATCACTAACATAATGACCATACTTCTGGCAATTGAAACATTGAATGTGGCTTTTGTCTGTCTTTCGACCACCACCTCTTCCTTTACCTGCAACACCACCTCTCTGGTTGCCTTGGTTCCAAGGTTTCTTCTGATTTGAATGGTTTCCTCCTTTGTTGCCATTCCAGCTACCTTTGCCCTTTCTTTCCTTTTCTGACTGCGCCTGCAAAGCCATATCTTTCGACTTTCCTGCAGCTCTTTCAGCCATCTTCTGTTCATGAGACTTAAGAGTCCCTTGAAGCTCTTCCTTCGTCAACACTGACAGATTTTTCGACTCTTCTATGGCAACTACCACGTGGTCGAATTTTAGAGCCAACGATCTCAAAATCTTTGAGACAATTGATTTCGTCGTCAGCGCTTCTCCACATACTTTGATTTGATTCACCAACTTTGTAACTCTGGTGAAGAAATCTGTAATGCTTTCGTTGTCTTCCATCTGAAGCAACTCATAGGTTCTCTTGTGAGTTTGTAACCTCACCTCTTTCACCTTCTCTCCGCCTCCAAACGACTTTTCAAGAATCTCCCATGCTTCTTTTGCTGAATCAACATCACTAACTTTTTCAAAGTTATCAGGATCAACACACTAATGAATTGTAAAGAGTGCTTTATAATCCTTCTTCTTCAATTCTTTGTCGCAGCCTTTTCCGCCTCCGTTGCGTTCTCCCCAAGCGATCTTACTCCGTCCTTCACAAGATCCCAAAGATCTTGATAACAGAAAATCACCTTAATCTGCTTGCACCAATTCTCATAATTGTCTTTCTTGAGAATTGACAGGGTCGCCGGAAAGTTGCCGTTCAGATAGTTCATCGTCATCACTATCTTCCTTCCTTGAATCTTTCAACCGGATCTCTTGATACCAGATGTTGGAAATTCACCTCACACCCTATGAAGAATTCCCTTCAATCTTGATCTCAAGATTGATGAACAAACCCACAATATGATAGTAATGGTGATAACAAGTAAAGAGTTATCAAGAACAGTAAAAGAGAAGAAAAATAACAAACAAACAGCAAGAAAAAGAAGAATGAGAGAAAAAATATTTGGAGAAAATTGTGTTACCCACAAACTGTGGGATTTCTGATTACTATTGAACTTTCACTTGCTAAACTCTGCAACTGTGAAATCTGTTCTATGTTTGATTATAAAGCAATGCATCTATTTATAGTTTTAGGTTTACAAAAGCGCAAAATATAAAAGGTCCAAAATATTCAAAATCAAATCAAATCTCACCAAAACAAATTTGTTTCAACACACTATGAATTACATTTAACACACAAAAAAAACATTTGAACGTGAAAACATTAATTATGGTACCTACAAAATGGTTGTTTGTCACGATATAGGAATGGGCGAAACACGTATGCTCCAAAGCATGATTCACAAAGTATTTTTTTATTCATATAGATGGTAGCGTCAAGGTTTCTACTCCATCCTCTTTTCTTTACGTGTTCGTTCTTAGGATATCTCGTTTATTAGATTGATAGAACACAAGTCTTTGAAAAATTATAAAGTTCTTCTAAAATATTAAATTGAATTTTTAGCTTCCAATTTTTAAATTTTATCTTAACTTTTTGATATAAATGATTTACATTTAATTATCACAAAAAACACTAAATTTTTATAAATAAACATATTATAACATTCAAACACAATTATCATTTAAAATTTCAAAAAACTATTATATAAGTTTCGTTTCAACAAAAATTAAAATGAGATTTAATTTTCTTAGATATGAAAATATGTGACAATGTTTTACAATTTCATATCTTTCAAACATAATTCATCAACATTAGTATTTTATAATTTAATTTGCAACATATTATATTTTGTATCTAATCTATTATCCTATCTTGAATTTTAAACATTGATAATTTAACTATAATTTGAATTTTTATAAATTCATCCAAATAAAGTTTCTTTAAACTAATCCTATCATAATTTTCTGATATAATCATACAAAATAAACTGAAAATAATCATTTCATATCTTTCAAACAAATAATCAATCCGATCAAAAACACCACTTCATATATATATATATATATATATATATATATATATATATATATATATATATATATATATATATATATATATATATATATATATATATATATATATATATATATATATATATATATATATATATATATATATATATATATATATATATATATATATATATATATATATATATATATATATATATATATATATATATATATATATATATATATATATATATATATTTATTTATAAAATAAAGAAACACAAATGTCCCCTATATTTAAAAGAAAAGAATAAAGGAATTATTTTCTCTCCCTCAAGCATGTATATATATACATTAATAGATGAGAAATGTTGATTGAGGGGAAGAAGGACATTCCATTTCCATTGATTGGGATCAGAGAAGAGAGAGATATGTCACAAAAACCGGTATACGTAAAACAGTGTATGGGCGTTAATGGCTTAGAGAAGATCATTCTTAAAGAAGTTCGTGGCTTCTCTGCTGAGGTATTTCATTTTCACAATTCACATTCATGAATTGATTTCATATATACCTACGATCCATCAATGTATCACATCATTTGGAATAACATGCATAATAGAAAACCTAATCATATTTGAGAATGATTTTCATTTGCAGGTGTATCTATACGGAGGACAGGTAACATCCTGGAAAAATGAACGTGGAGAAGAATTGCTCTTTGTTAGTAATAAGGTAACCAACTATGATGTCCTATTCAACCATAAATATATGTTTTTTTGTTTCATAATGTGCCAAAATATCCTTGTTTAATGAAGCTTTTAACAATATTTTAGTTATTTTTAACTATATATGTTTGTCCCAAAAATGAATTAAATGCTGAAATGAATCAGTATTTATCAAACTATTTATTAATATGTGTTTTAGCTTAGGTGGTTTGAGTAGGAATGGATATACTTGGGAGAGAAAAAGAGAGCGAACAAAGCTAATAATATTAACGAGTTTGCATATATAGCTCTTTTATTTTGTTTGAGAGCATTGAAATTCATCAATTCTTTTTCACATGAATCATTGCAGGCTAATTTTAATCCTCCGAGATCTATACGTGGAGGCATTCCGATATGTTTTCCTCAAGTATGTGTATTTTATAGAGCTTCCTTGTTTTCATTTGTTGTTTGTTTCTTTAAGTACTTAATATCCATATGCAGTTCTCAAATCTTGGTTCTCTTGAACATCATGGATTTGCAAGGAACAAGTTGTGGACCTTAGATCCTAATCCTCCTCCATTTCCAACAAATAGCAGTAGTAGAGCTTTCATTGATTTGATTCTTAAAAACTCCGAAGATGATTCAAAGATTTGGCCTCACAGGTAACTGTCAAAAAATAGGCCTAATATATGCAATTTATATTTTGGATTAAAAGAATATGTTATCATCATTTCTTGCAGTTATGAATTTCGCCTACGGATAGGTTTGGGACCTACAGGTGATCTGATGATGACCTCCCGAATTCGAAACACAAATAAAGATGGAAAATCTTTTACCTTCACATTTGCCTATCATACATACCTCTATGTTACCGATATCAGGTTTTGCTGAGCCATATATATTTTTCATAAATCGATATCAATATCAATAGCTTTCTTGCCTCATACATTCTTGGTCTATACATTTTTTAATCATCATCTAATTCTACTATATATGATAGGCTAATTTTCACCTTGCTTATGTTCAGTGAAGTTCGAATAGAAGGACTAGAGACATTGGATTATCTAGACAATTTGAAGAATAGACAGCGATTTACAGAACAAGGAGATGCTATAACATTCGAGTCTGAAGTGAGCATATGTTATCAATAGAGTAGTTTCTGGTGTTGTTATATTTTTTCAATTCATTTTTGTTTCTTGGACCATGTAGGTGGACAAAGTTTACGTTAGCACTCCCACGAAAATCGCTATCATAGATCATGAAAGGAAGAGAACTTTTGAAGTGCGAAAAGACGGGCTTCCTGATGCTGGTTAGTTTATCATTACTTATATAATGTGTTTGTGGCATGGCATTTTTTTCATTGTTTACTAGTAATGTGCATTTTTATCTCTAGTGGTATGGAATCCGTGGGACAAGAAAGCGAAATCCATATCTGATTTGGGGGATGACGAGTACAAACACATGCTGTGTGTTCAGTCTGCTTGTGTAGAAAAAGCAATCACTCTCAAACCTGGCGAAGAGTGGAAAGGAAGACAAGAAATATCTGCGGTTCCTTCAAGTTATTGTAGTGGTCAACTCGATCCACGAAAAGTACTTTTCCAGTATTAGAAGAATCAGATACAATACATTCTTCTTGTACAGGTACATGACTCAATCTTCATTTTCTATATGCCGCTCTAATAATCTCTTTAACTAGAGTGTATTTTTCTGTAGGAACTTGTGTTCCATGGATGGTGCTGTCAGTGATTTCTTGCCCACATTTGCTTCAGGTTTAATGGAGGATTCATTATTAACAAAAGTTGCTATACCATTTTAGCCTTTAGTGTGTTGAGTTGCATGAGCAAGAGATGAAGTGGGTTGTTGTTGGAAAAGAACTTGATTATTGTAGATTTGCACAACTTTTCCATTGGGAGAATAGAACACTGCGTGCACCATTCGATATATATCATCTTTCTTTTTAAATTATAGCAAATGCTAATGAGTGTTGTAAGGATATTGTTTTACTTGTCTAAAAATGAAAATTTTGTAACAAGTTCTTGTATTTAATAAAATGAGAATAGACATATTTAACTTATTTTTAAACAATCTTTAAGACATTTCTCTTAGCAAAATCATTTAATTATAAGCTTTTCATTCAGATTAGTTAGTTAAAGTTTTTTTTAATCATTTGTTCTTTTATTTTTATTCACGTTATTAATATATGTTTCGGTCAAATCACTTGTGATTTACTAGTATAGAGTTTCCTAGAAGTTTTAATATTTGAAGATTTCATCGGTCATATCAAATAATCACTAAATAATAATGTCATCATAATGATATAAGACAGATTTCATCTTTTTATTGTATAACCCACAATAAGGCTCTAGGATCGAGAGATCTTGACATGAACTTGTCTTACAGAGACACTTGAGCGTGCATAATCAGGGTTGGGCGTACACACCCTTTTATTTTGATGGAGGGCGTATATGTTATCTTAGGGATATGTAAGTTGACGTGAGTTTTGAGTTTCGTAGGTATGAAAATGTGAGATGTACGTACGTTTGTCTGAGTCTTCATTTGTTCGCGTATATATGCCAGTAAGGGTGTGCATATGTAGGTTAATGTTTTGCATGAGCATACACGCATAAATAGGGTGTATGCATGCTGACCTAGTTTCTTGGTGAGAATGTGTGCTCCTATCAAAGTGTGTGTATGCTCAATAAAAGAATTTTGGTTCCACGTTTTACTCTCTTTTTTGACTTCGAAATACCTATAAAATAGTTTCAAACACTCCAAACTTAGCTTAAATAACTACTAATAAAAGTGATAAATATTAAATCCATAACATAAGAAGATTTGTTGTTTTGGAAAAATCAATATTGCCCCTAATTGATTGTGTGCCACGTACATAAATTTGGGGCGTTCTAGGTCTTTATTATGCCTTTTCAAAATAACACATTGCCCATTTAATTTCATACTTCATAAATTTGCTTTATGCGGAAAATATATTCACCTGTACAACTATTACCTTTCTATTTCTAATTAACACTTTTTCAATTTTATTTCATTTTATGACAAAAAGTTGGTTAACGAAACACCAAATTTTGTACGCCCCTTTAATGGCAAGGGAAACAATGGCAATTTACGATGTTAAGAGAGTCCTAATCGATCAAGGAAGATCTTGGTATATCCTGCATGATAATCTCTAGGATTTAATTAAATTGTGAGAAACCTCCATATATTAAGCAGGTCGACAACAAAGTCATTAGGATATCAGGTGTTTATGGTATCATCCATAGAGAGAGAATTGAAAAAACAATGGGAGTGCAGTTTTGGGTAATCAACTACCAGGTGTTATACAACTGCATCATATGCCGACATACTCTAGGCACATTGAGGGCCATATCGTCAACAATGCACATAAGCTGAAATACCACATTAGGAAGGAAGTGGTAGCCATAATAGACGTAGACCTAAAAACCTATATAGATTGTTTCCTAGCCATCCTCAAAATTCAGTAAGAAAAAAATTTCAAGAACAACAAAGAAAACCCTAAAAGCAAGAAGGATGTCGACAAATCCAATGAGAATGAGCCTCTACTCCTCAAAGAAAGCAACAAAAAGGAAAAATATATTGAATAATCAATCATCAACCTCATAGTTGTGTGGACTAGACTTAACCTAAATTTGGGATAATCGAATAGCCACCCCAAGACAAAGGAAAATGGCCATATCACTACCAAATGATTGAATCTAGACTGCAATCCCATTAGAAAGTGCTAATTTTCAAAAGCTTAAGGAGAGAAAATATTTGTTTCCAATTTTACATCTAAATGAAACTATTAACAAATTTGTAACACTTAGAAATACAAAATAGAAATATTGTTGGACCACCAAACATGCACAACATGCACATGCTTAAATCAAAGAGATAAGCCATTTGTTAAGGCATTTTCAAACAAAGGAAATTTCAATATCAAGACCTTCCCATCATAAACCACACAACCTAATCCAGTTCTCAAGAGTTTTCCCTTGAGATTTTCACTAACAAATTTGAGCTTTTACACCAGATTCATCTCACAACCTCCTTTCATCAAACTTTTACACAAGTTTTGTTTGCAACATTTATATCACTTACAATATTATAAGATAACTAAGCTTTTGAATTAAAACTACAACACAATTTGATAAGAACATCAAATTACACAACTCTTATTTTAAGTTTTCTGCTCTATCAACACTAAATAATGTATAAAACATTTAATATGAAAAGAGTGAGTGAGAAAGAGGAATAGTAAATCATATTTTTATGCTTTAGTAGAGTGCACCAAACTCCTTTATAACTTATATAGGAGGAAGAAATTGGCTCAAAAAGAAAATAATCAATGGGTTGTGGTCACTCTCTAGTCGATTAGACTATTGCGCTAATCGATTAAACTTAACAAATATAGAAACAATTTAACTAGGTTTGCTTTCTAATTGATTAAAAAAGGTTTCTAATTGATTCGGTTGCAAGTTCACTCTTTAATTGGTTATACACTATTTCTAATAGATTAGATAGTGAAAAATTTTCTTACCTAATTAATTATGACACTTCCTAATCGATTAGTAAGAGTTTTCACATTTTAAAAATGTTTTAAAATACATTTAGTTTTCTAATCGATTAGATAGTGTGCATTTTTTAATGATGTTATGGTTAATTTAATTTTATTCTTTTGTTGTCATCAAAATCACACATAATTTATAACCTGCACAATTCATATAATCAAAATAATAAAAATGATTAATAAAATAGAACAAAAGAATAAACAATGAAGGGAATCACCAACCACCATTGCAATAAAACAAAAATGACTATCACAAAGCATATGTGATGACTTTTTATATTAATTTATTTTTATTTGTTTTTGTAAATGAGAATTACAAAAAAATTAAGCATTTATTTTGAAAAAAAACAATTGGATGATTTTTATTTATTTATTTTTGCTTATAAGTAACTATGTTCATTAGGTTGATTCTTTTTAGTGAAACATTTCAACCTGATCCTTTCATCTTTATTAAATCAACTCAATAACATCAATATGAGTTTAACTTTGATTCATCTAACGTATATATGTTTTAATTATAATTTAAATACCTGTCTTAAAATATAATGACAATTAGTGTTCATTATATTTCATATTTAAGGCCATAAATACTTAATACATAAACAGAAAAGTTATTAAATTAAAGGAAAAAAAATGTATATATAGCTTTAATATTTTAATTAATAAGAAACATAACATAAATGTATCTTCTATCTATAACACTCAAAATCAGATTCTCTCAATTATTTTTCCTTTAATATTTCCTTTTCACTTTTGAATTCCTTCCCTCTCTTTATTTCATTGTAAACCCCCTTTCTCATTTTTTTATATATTTTTAGATGAAAAGAAAGGGAAAGCAAAGGCCCAGTGGGCTTGGAGACAGGTACAAAAGTAGATGGGCCAAGGCCCATTTAACAAATACAGAATGATTACAAGCCAATCATGGTCTTGAGGTTGGTGAAAAGGATAAGATTTGGTGAAGTTCCGTCCAAATGGAAAAAAGTGACTCCACTCCACACACTGAATTGAAATGGTCTTGTGGTAGGTAAAAAGAAAAAGAAAAAAAAATCAAAACTAAATTCTATTTATTTAGAAAAATATATATAACCAAAACTACTAACCAATCTAAAATTTAAATAGTTGTATATTTTATTAATTTTTAAAATAAATTAATATTTAAAATTTATCAAAATTAAAACAAAGACGAACAAATTAAAATTGAATATTCTATAATTTTAATAAATGTCACTCTCACCAACAACTATTTTTCCCTATGATCCATGATCTATAATGCATATTCATACATCACCCACCAACCATATAATATATTTCACATATTTAAAATTGACGATTTTGTCCCTTCACCAACCACGAGCACCTTTGAACCAATTCTCATGTGGCTGGCTACAAGTCCTATATTACAACTAAAATTCATGTTCTTTCTTAAGTGAACAAACAAACCAAACATCAACATAAATTTCATCAAATCAAATCAAATGACTATCCAAAAAATGGAAGAAGAAATCATTTTTAGGTCTAAGCTTCCTGATATCCACATTCCCAAAAACCTTCCTCTTCATTCCTATTGCTTTGAAAATCTACCAAAATATGGATCACATCCATGTCTCATCAATGCGCCAACCGGCGAAATCTACACATACAACGACGTCGAGCTATCCGCCCGACGTGTTGCCTCGGGTTTCAAAAAACTCGGGATCAAACAAGGCGATATCATCATGGTTCTTCTTCCGAATTGTCCCGAATTCGTGTTCGCCTTTCTAGGCGCTTCTTTTCGCGGCGCTATAATGACCGCCGCAAATCCTTTCTTTACAGCTGCGGAGATTGCTAAACAAGCAAAAGCTTCTAATACTAAGTTGATTGTTACACAAGGTTGTTACTATGAGAAAGTTAAGGATTTGGAAAATGTGAAGCTTGTTTTTGTCGATTTTATACCAGAAGGAGAAAATCATATGCATTTCAGTGAATTGCTTCAGCCTCATGACAGAGAAATTGATGAGGTAATGTCAAAATTGATGAAAATTTTTGTTTACAACATTATCATTTTCAGTTTTACTTTAAGTTAAAGTATCATTTTGATTTGACCGATGAAAAAAACTAGCAAAAATAGATTTTACATTATTAGTAAAAAAATATACATTCTTTCATTTAAAATTATATTTCAATTATTAAATAATGGAAAATAATTTTTTAAATAATTTTATTCGGTTAAATAGAACTCTTTTTTTATGTTACATATAAACTAGTAATATAATGTCTAGAATATACATAATAATTTGATGTAGAAAAAAAAAAGTCAAGAACTATTGAAGCTAGAATTCTCCAACATCTAATTTAGGTGGAATTAGGTGGTGACATATCATTCACAAGGTGAGTGGTACATTTGGTTCCAACTCACTACCAACTAGTGCATGGTATAATAAATAAATAAATAATATACCATTTTATTTACTAATGTTTAAAAAACTATTATATAATTGTCTACAAACCGAAAAAAAGAAAAAAAAATCGATATTATAAGATTAGATGATTCATTCGAGTTTAAAACTAGTACTTTATAGTAGAGTTTGGCCTAACACAACTTTACAAAAGCAGTTGGTAAGGTGAGAGTGTCACTCTATATAAACTATTTCAACGCTCTATCTCCGACTAAAATGGGACTTTAAGATCTTTCTAATACTTCATAATTATGCATGTAAATTTTCATCATTTCATATACATACAAAAATAAATTAGTATTATAGATGATTAAAAAATGCATTTTAAATTTTGTTAGTGATATTTTAGAAATTTGAACAGGTAAAAGTGGAGATCAATCCTGATGATGTGGTTGCTTTGCCATATTCTTCTGGAACAACAGGGTTACCTAAAGGTGTTATGCTAACACACAAAGGATTAGTAACAAGCATAGCACAACAAGTTGATGGTGAAAATCCAAATCTATATTACCACAGTGAAGATGTGATACTTTGTGTTCTTCCAATGTTTCATATCTACTCACTCAACTCCGTTTTGCTTTGTGGTTTGAGAGCCAAAGCTTCCATTCTGTTAATGCCAAAGTTTGATATTCATGCATTTTTGGAACTTGTCCATAAATACAGAGTTACCATTGCTCCTGTTGTGCCTCCCATTGTTTTGGCTATTTCTAAGTCACCTGAACTTGATAGCTATGACCTTTCATCCATTAGGGTTTTGAAATCTGGTGGGGCCCCTCTTGGTAAAGAACTTGAGGACTCTGTTAGGGCCAAATTTCCTAAAGCCAAACTTGGACAGGTATTTTCTTATATTCTATATAGATTATAGATTGAATCTAACACATTTGATGCGGTTGAAATTGTGATTCTGATATATTGATTTGATTGATTATAGGGATATGGGATGACGGAGGCAGGTCCGGTGTTAACAATGTGTTTATCATTTGCGAAAGAACCAATAGATGTAAAACCAGGTGCATGCGGAACCGTTGTTAGAAATGCTGAGATGAAAATTGTTGATCCTGAAAATGATTCTTCTTTGCCTCGTAATCAACCTGGTGAAATTTGTATTAGAGGCGACCAAATCATGAAAGGTACTATTTTAGAGCAACTTTAACGCATAGTTGTTAAACCAAAATTTTGTATAGCTTATCTTAGTAATAAGAAATTTGCATTATAATAGAGCTGACATGACATATGAGATGCTCTAAAACTAGCTTACACGTGCTCTTCACAGACAACGTACTTTAACTTATTATTTAACATATTTAACATAAATAATAGATTTTTATTAATTATTTAACATAAATAATAGATTTTCATTAATCATTTAATACCAAATTTGAATTATTTATAAACAATCACCATTGAAGTAAAAACTTCTTAATTCAATTTTGGATTGCTTAAATCCTTCATGTCAATTTGGACTCACGTAAAATAACTTAGTTCATCTAATTTAGTTGCTTCCATTAAAGATATTTTTATAAATCTAATTATATTTCAACTGTCTAACACGTTTAAAATAGAATAACTTGTATATAATTGTAAAAAACGAAAATTATATATACATTCAAATCATTGTTATAAGAAATTTTGTTTTTTATTCACCAACTGTTTAATATACTATATAATAAACCAGAAATTGAAAAGTCAAATTAACTTGTAATATTTTAATGATTGATGCCTGTATTGATGTGTTGGGTCTTTCTTTTTCAAAGGTTGTTGGCTTACCTTGCTTACCACATTTTTTGTAAATGATTGGAATTTTGGAGTGAGGCTAATTATTAAGTCCCAAAATATAGGTCAACCCCACCTAGAAATTATCTTAATTTTGGAGACTTTTTATCATTATAAAACCTACCAACATGAATATATAGGTCAACAAATTGCACAAGTTGGTATAGTCTTGTTTGTTTACAAGTAATATGCTTTGTTTTTATACCTACTTTTGACTAAGGTTGATAATTTGAAATGTGTCATTAACCTTAAACATAGAAAAGTCATATATGAAATATATATAATGATATTATTTTAACATATTGTTTGTGACATGTTGAACATTAGGTTATCTAAATGATCCAGAGGCAACATTGAGAACAATAGACAAAGAAGGTTGGCTGCATACTGGTGACATTGGATACATTGATGATGATGATGAATTGTTCATCGTTGATAGGCTTAAAGAATTGATTAAATACAA
The DNA here is from genome assembly GCA_963859935.3 of Lathyrus sativus. Lineage (NCBI taxonomy): Eukaryota > Viridiplantae > Streptophyta > Magnoliopsida > Fabales > Fabaceae > Lathyrus > Lathyrus sativus. The sequence continues at coordinate 1,875,924 of OZ012741.1, read as the reverse complement.
AGGTTTTCAAGTTGCTCCAGCTGAACTTGAAGCAATTATTCTCTCTCATCCTCAAATTTCCGATGTTGCTGTCGTACCGTAAGCACTTGTCATCTACGAAATGATAATAATTATCATAAACTCAAACACTTGATTGTAAAATCTCAAATTTTATTATTTTGTATTTTTAGAATGCAAGACGAGGCTGCTGGTGAAGTTCCGGTTGCATTTGTGGTTCGATCGAACGGTGACATCAATACAAGTGAGGATGAAATTAAGAAGTTCGTAGCTAAACAGGTATTCTTTTTTTTTTAAATCTTCAATATTTTTTTAATTCTCTTAAAGATTTCTTTCTATATCTAATAATATGAATTGGTTGATGTGTATTTTAGGTTGTGTTTTACAAAAGAATTAATCGAGTATTCTTCATTGATGTTATTCCCAAGTCACCTTCCGGCAAAATACTACGAAAGGATCTAAGGGCTAAGCTTGCAGCAGGGTTTCCAAATTGAAATACAATAATTTTTTCAATGTATTTTATAAACATGTTGGTCCAAATTCAACAACTCAATTTCATATATTATACTTTGTTATATTAAAAACATGTATCATATTATATATCATATGATGTTTGCTTATGGTTCAACTAATGATTAAAATGTTCCTTTATTTTGGAACTATGTATTTAGTTAGAACAAAAAAGTGAATATTATTCAGTTCAAAGTGCTTTGTTTGGAATGAAAAAGAGGATTTGTTGGTATGAGAATTGTACAATTAATATATCACAATATATGAATGGTATGTGAGATGGAAGAAGAAGCTTCTCTGGTTCATATATTAAGAGAGTCATGAATATATTAAAAATAGTCGGAAAAATGGAGATGTTTGAATTGTGTAGTATTTTATAAAAGATTTAAATGCAGTTTTAATCTTTTTATACTGATTTTCCTAACTTTTAATATCCTTTTAAAAAAATCATTTATGTGTTCTCTCTTTATCAAGTTATGTGTTTTTTGGTGGTCTGTTTTCACTTGTAAATCATTTCAATAATATGACACATTAAAAATTGGTCTCACTCTCCAGCGATACATGCTAACTTGTTCAAACAACTTGTTTGTATAATTTATTCATACAATTTGCTCATGTAAAATTTGCATCATTCTTGACACTTAACTATCATTCTTTTTAAAGTAGATGTTATCTTACTATCCATACCATATTCCTTAACAACATCCCTTATCACATCTTTATTGTTAAACACCATACCTAATTGGAACTTGATTGTCTCACCATCTTTGAAATTAGGAAAATGCCCATATTCTTGCCCATCTTCACTAGTAGGAGAAGTATATAGTTGATCAAAATCCTCGCCATGATCATGCTCAGATAGTAATTCAGTTGTCTCAGATAGTACGTAATAAAATCTTCATTATTATTCTCTCCCTCATCATCATTAACCTCATTATGGTCAGAAGTAATATTGTTCCCTCCCTTATTATCAACCTCATTATGGTCATAAGCATTGTTGTTCCCTCCCTCATCGTCAACCTCATTATGGTAAAAAACACTATTTCCACTCCCTCATTATCAACCTCATTATGATCAGAATCTTTGTTGTTCCCTCCCACATCCTCAACTACATCATCATTATCAGAATATCCTTGTCCTAACTCTGACTCATTTATTATATCAGGGATATCAACACAATGCTTAACATACACATTAAGCAATTCATATCCTTTAACATCTTCAACAAATTTCAGTACATCAGCATCATTTTTAATTGAAGTAAGTCTCCTAAAAAAGTTAAACCTAGGATTGTAATAATAGATGTACTTCATATTAGTGTATCCCACTATTTTGATCAACTTCTCCAACTCAATTTAAGACATATATTCAACGTCTCATCCCCATGTCATTTTTGACACTTCCCCATCCAAATATCATTTAACATGGGTCTGTACAGGTGTACCCCGATGGTGAATGTTGGCATGTTGCAAGCGTGTGTAACATTAAAGTGAGGGTTTTAGTAAAAAAAAAAAAGAATTTCAGTAAAAGCAAACAAAAATTAGAGTTTCAGTACATTGGGACCACAAACAACCATTTCAATACAATGGGACCTGTAATACCCCAAATTTTACCCTTATATTTAGTCAGTCATTTCGCATATCGCCTCACATGTACATTTGCTAACCACTAACAAGTTATGAAGGTGTTTGTTTTGCAGATTGGGTCCCAGGGGTATTTTGGTCATCTTATACAAATTCTACCGATGCCTTGAAGATGGTCTGTCATTAAAAATCTGAGGCATTTGATACATTATGGTTTTGAGGCATTTACCTATCACCAGTTCTGATCATATTGAGATTTTAGCGGTTTGGTCAGTGGAATTTAATCATGATTAGTGTTACTGTTGATGCTGAAAACGTTGCGATTACGGTGCTCATAGGTGTTGGTTATGAAATGGTTGGTTAACATTTTAATCAGATGATGGGATGAGGATTACAATTGAGACGAGTGCGAATAAGAATATCACTTCGGAGTATTTATGTTTTATGCCTGTGTTAATGAATATTAAATACTTGTGGATTTATTCACAAATGTTTATATTTTTTAATTAAGAATAAAATATAAATAAATTCAAAATTTTGGGAATTTTATTTCATAAAAAATGTCATCATACAAGAAGTGGAGAATGCTTCACATTTTATAAGTGCTGTTACAAGGAAATACATTAAAGTTCTAAATCCTAAGGGATTACATTATCTATCCTAAATCCTAAGAACATCTAAGGGTCTTCATGCTGTCTTTAAGCTTCGCCGCAGAATCTCGACTAACCTGCACATCAAAGCAAAACAACAATATAGAAAAAAGGTTAGAAGTGGTTTTTGACACTCTCAGAACATTGTCATCATCGAGTGCCGGGAGTGGCACAACCGAAGCCGCATCCTACCCCCGTTACCGATCCGCGCCATTAGCGTCAGATCAGGTGACATCTGTTCTTATCTAAGGGACAACCGAGAGAGATAAAGAGTAAAAGAAGTGGGGACCAATTTGATTTGCCGTAATTGGATTCGATTCAAAGCCAAACTAAAACACCATTCCATCACGTAAATAATTTTTGGGACACTATCAAGTAAATCAAATTTCACAACTGTATCAACTCTGGACCACACAAGCGAACCCGTGAAAATCAAACACCAAATCTGAACGGAAATAAGCCACGACAGAATTCGCATCAGCATAAACTCGGTTTCAGCATCAAATCACAATCAGCAGCAGTGTAATAAACCAAATGAGCAAGTCACATTGAGGGGAACTACGATTACTCTGATTCCACTCCCGTAAGGATACGTAGGCACAAGATGCGATGTCTTGCCGAGTAAACTTAGAATTAACCCCTTAGGTCTCTTTTCTCACTTTTAATCCCTTTGTATATACCTTAAGCAAATAAATAAAGCAAATAGTAAACATTTGAACAAAAGGTTCCTGTAGAGTACTACAGAAGTTTAGGGTGCTAATATCTTCCCTAATCTTAACCAACCCCCGAACCCTAGATCTTTCCCCGCATTGTGTTTACGATGCAAAAATAGGTTTTCCCTCTTTTGACCTTTTCCTTCGGATAAATCAAAGAGCGGTTGTGAATTGAATTGCGATTCAAAATCATTAATAGTTTGTGATCCTATTTCCACCGCAACAGAAAATGGCGACTTCACTGGGGATAGTAACTTTTGAGGGTCATCCCTAACTTGTTCATACTTATTACTATCTGTGTTATTATTCATTTGCATGTATATATTTGTGCTTTGATTGTGGGACTGTTCTTTGTGCTGTGAGATGAGTCCTACACCCGGATCTAGTGTACCTTAGGTAAATGGCAATAGACCAAGGAAACTGTACGACGTATATCGATACGGTTGATCTGGTGGCCATAGTTAGTGCGACTTCTTGGTTGGTGCTTATATTCCTTAAGTCAAGTTGAGGATAATATTGAGGCTGCCATATGTTGTCAATGCACTAACTGACTTTTAGAACCCTAGTTAACTCATCTTGGCCTTTAGAAAGTAGTGAGGTAACCGGCTTTGGTGCAGACTGAAGTTGGTTGACACTCGATACTACGCTCATTGAGATCTTAAACTTGGAGGGTTTTGGTTGGTAAGTAAGTTGCCTTCTGAACAACCACCCTTGTGAAGGATCAATGATATTGAGATCCCTTAGAACCTGGTTACTTTTGTAGGACAGGATGAACCATCTAACTTCAGGGGAGGGTACTTGCCTTTGAACCTCATGCAAGCCTTTAACCTAGGACTTTGTGTGTTTTCATGCATTGCATCCATAAAGCATCTCATCACATTGTATTTCATGGAGTTCAAACATCATTTATGGATATCGCGGGATACCATAAATAAAAAAAAAATATAAAATGAAAAAACAAGAAAAAGATTTCCTTGGTACCCCACGACATTAGTAAATGTTTTGAATTCCATGAAATCTTCATTTACATTCACATTTTAGCATCATTTACTTTTCTGCATTGCATGTGTCTCCCGATTTCTCACACTCGGTTCTCTCACCTTCCAGTTTCGTCACCCTGAGTTCTCGGCACCAATACAACACCAGAGCTCAAACTCGGAAAAGAATGGAGGATCAGGCAAAAGAGATTGATCGCCTTAGCAATGAACTTGAAGACCTTCGAGGGGGTATGGGGCGTATGATGGAATTGTTACATGTCATGAATGCTAAAATGGATACCCAGCCCACTGTTGTTTCTGAGATTACCGGCGTTACTGTGGACCCTCCACCAAGTGTGACCGTAGCAAGGGACCCACCTTATGGTCTTGCTCCCGGTTTTGTGCCTCCTCAAGCCACTGTTCCGATTAATCAACCTGTTCAGCAAGCCGTGCCTTTGTTTTCTGAAGTTTCTAGGGGGGCTCCTATCTTTGCACCACCTGTTGTACACACTCGTGCGCAACCGTACTTCAATGAGACAGTTTTTGATAATCTTGATGAGAATGTTGAGGGTTATGAGAAACATGATAAGCTTCGTGAGGAAGTAAACACTATCGTCCAGAGATTGAAAAAGGTAGAGGGTGATCAAATTTTTGGGACTGCTGCAAGGGATGTTTGTTTGGTCTCAGGTTTGGTTATTCCCCCGAAGTTCAAAACTCCGAACTTCGATCGTTATGAAGGTGCCACCTGTCCTAAGAGTCATCTGATCATGTATTATCGCAAAATGGCTGCCCATGTTGAGAATGATAAGCTGATGATTCATTGCTTCCAAGACAGTTTGAAGGGTGCTTCTTCCAAGTGGTATTTAACTTTGGACCAATCCCGCATTAAGAGCTTTCAAGATTTATCTGACGCTTTCATCAAACACTACAAGTACAATATGGATCTGGCTCCTGACAGAAGACAGTTGCTGAGTATGTCACAAAAGAATTCTGAGTCATTCAAAGAGTATGCTCAAAGGTGGAGAGAGACTGCTTCGCAGGTAGAACCTCCTTTGTCCGAAAAAGAGTTAGCTGATTGGTTTGTCGACACGGTTCGTCCAGAATTTTATGAGAGAATGGTGGGTAGTGTGACTTCAAATTTCTCCGACATCGTTGCTGTGGGTGTCAAGATTGAATCGGGTATGAAAAGTGGTAAAATGACAAATAATCATGGTGCTTCTAAGGATCAGCCGAAGAAACCTCCGTATAGCTCCCAGAAAAAGAAGGAGAGTGAGACTAATGCTATATCCTCTGGTAGACCAAGGGAACGCTTTTATCGGCATCCGCAAGGTTATGCTCAACCTCAAGGGTACCCAGTCCAATATGCTCAACAACCCTATGTGGCAGCTATTACTCCTTCTTTCAATCAACAGGTTCCTATGTATCAACCTATGCAACAACCTCCTGTTTATCCGCCTCCTATCAACTACCTACAGGCGCCCAACGCTCCTGCTCCTCAACAGCCAGAGAGTCCGGCTCCTCGCCGGAATGTTCCGAATAGAAGAACGTATAAACCTTGTCCGCCGATCCCGATGACTTTTACCGAGTTGTATCCTTCTTTGGTCAAGCAAGGTCTAATCACTACTCGGGCTTTGGGTCCGCCTCCTAATCCCCTACCCGCCAATTACAACGCCGCTGCTCATTGTTTATTTCATGAGGATGCGCCTAGTCACGATCTGGAAAATTGTTATGCTCTCAAAAATATTGTCAGGGATTTATTGGAAAAGAAGATTTTGTCATTCGAAGATCCTCAACCAAATGTTAAGAAGAACCCTTTTCCTAACCATGAGAGTGTCAATGCCGTTAGTATTGATTTGGAGGATGGTTACGCCCTTGACGTTGAACAGATTAAGACTCCTCTCAAGATGTTCCATTCAAAACTGTTTGAAGCTGGTTTGGTAGATACTTCCCACGTTGCATGCGTAAGGTGTGAAGCCAGTATTAAGGGTTGCATGTTGGTTCAGAATGATGTTCAGAGGTTAATTAATGAGGGTGTTTTACAAGTGACAAGCCAAGCCAAGAAGGATGTAGTCGCTGTGGTTGAGCCTGTCTTCCATCAGCCTGAATCAAAGGGTAAGGTACCAGTGTTTAACTTATCAGGGGCAGGCTCCGCCAACCTCGTGTTCGATATACCAAGGTCGTATATCCCTGAAGTGAATCAGCCTAAGCCTATAGTTATTCGAAGACCGAGTCCGTTTCCTTTCAGTGATCCTAAAGCTGTGCCTTGGAAATATGACGTGACGATGATTGACAAGGAGTCCGGGAAGGTTATTCCAAATGAAGAGGTTAAGGGCACGGTGACCAATATCGCAGAGGTAAGCAGGATGACTCGCAGTGGCCGTGTGTATACTCCCCATTCCAATGAGGTCCCACCTAAGGAAACAGCTAGTATCCCAGTGCCTGCCAAAGACAAAGGTAAGGGAGCCGTTACGAATGATGAAGATGCTGAGTTTTTGAGGATCATCAAGAAAAGTGACTATAAAGTTATCGACCAACTTCATCAGACTCCTTCCAAGATTTCGATTTTATCTCTGTTGATGAGTTCACCCGCTCATAGGATGGCCTTGCAGAAGGTTTTGACTCAAGCACATGTGGATCAAGATATCAGCACCAGTCGGTTTGATAGTGTGATTGCCAATTTGACCGCCTGTAACACCCTCAGTTTCAGCAATGAAGAGTTACCGAAAGAGGGTCCGAACCATAATCGTGCTTTACATATATCGGTAAAATGTCAGGAGGACAATTTAGCGAGAGTGCTAGTAGACACCGGGTCTTCTCTGAATGTGCTACCCAAGAGGGTTCTCGATAAGTTGGCTTGTAAAGAGACTGTGTTGAAACCTACTCCTTTGGTCGTCAAGGCTTTCGATGGCTCTCGTCGGTCGGTAATGGGGGAGGTTGAGCTACCTATCCTGATCGGTCCGCAAGTTTTTAATATCACGTTTCAAGTCATGGACATTAATCCCAATTACAGTTGTTTACTTGGAAGGCCGTGGATTCATGCCGCTGGGGCGGTAACCTCAACTTTACATCAAAAGATGAAGTTCGTGATCAATGGAAAGTTGGTTATTATACACGGTGAGGAAGATCTGATGGTCAGTAACCTGTCTTCTTTCCGTTACATCGAGGCCGATGAGAATGCTTTAGAAATCTCCTTTCAAGCACTTGAGATCGCCAATGTTGTTCTGCTAGAAGTCGAAGAGACAGTGGGTCAGGGTAATCCATCTTTTGCATCTCTGAAGAGTACCAAATCAACAATTGACAGGGGCATTCCTGAAGGTTGGGGAGAGGTAATTGATGTCAAGACCAAGACTGATCGCTCTGGGTTGGGTTACAAACCAACTCAGAATGGAGCTGCCACGACTGTCGAAGGGCGTCCGAAGGTTATCCAAGAGGTATTTGTCAGCGGAGGTTTCCAAATCAATGCCATCAGCGACTGTGAAGAAAATGAAGAGCTGAGCAACCTGGTGTTTAAGGGTGATGCAGTTTTGAACAACTGGGAGGCCGTAGAGATCCCTGTTATTTTTCCTTTGTCAAAGTAATTTAAAAAAAAAAAAAAAGGTTTCATTTACATTTCAAATAAAAATCCGTAGCTCTGCCCAAGGCTATAGGGTCGCTTTTATTGGGCCACCTTTCATTTCTAAAAGGATATTAATAAAAGCAGTTTGTTCAATTCCACTTTGGTTCATTTGCGTTTTTCGTTTTTTTTGAAATTGGCAACCTTTCTTCCAAAAAAATAATAATAAAAAAAAACAGCATTTCATTCTTACATATCTTCGAGCATTTTAATTAAGTAAGCCTTCCATCATGCAGAGATATCGTAAACCTTGTTGGATCCAATGACTTTGCTGACACTCCTGACTGGGATGCACCCATCAATCAAGCTGAGGACGAGGGTGAAGAAGATTTTGAAGTACCCGCGGAACTGACAAGATTGATTGAGTACGAGTACACAGAGTTTCAACCGTATAAAGAGCAGGTGGACTTAATTAATCTCGGTACAGATGAGAGCAAGAAAGAGGTCAAGATTGGTACAATGCTTGGGACAGAGGTTAGGCCGAGGTTGATTGAGTTGTTAAAAGAGTATGTTGATGTGTTTGCGTGGTCGTATCAAGATATGCCGGGCCTAGACACGGATATTGTTGTCCACAAGTTGCCACTTAAGCCAGATTGTCCACCTATCAAGCAAAAACTTCGAAGAACGAGACCCGACATGGCTTTGAAAATTCGAGATGAGGTTAAAAAGCAGTTGGATGCAGGTTTCTTGGCAGTCGCAAAATATCCAGATTGGGTTGCCAACATTGTGCCAGTGCCCAAGAAGGACGGTAAAGTTAGGATGTGTGTGGATTACAGGGACCTGAACAAAGCAAGTCCGAAAGACGACTTCCCTCTGCCACATATTGATACACTTGTAGACAATACAGCCAGTTTTGCGTTGTTTTCATTTATGGATGGTTTCTCTGGCTATAATCAGATCAAGATGGATCCCGATGATCGAGAGAAGACTACTTTCATTACTCCTTGGGGAACCTTCTGCTACAAAGTCATGCCCTTCGGTTTAAAGAACGCAGGGGCAACTTACCAACGTGCTATGACCACTCTTTTTCATGATATGATGCACAAATAAATTGAGGTGTATGTGGACGATATGATAGCCAAATCCCAGAGTGAAGAGGAGCATTTAGACCATTTGGCGAAGCTGTTTGAACGACTCAGGAAATATCAGTTGAAATTGAATCCTGCAAAATGTACCTTCGGTGTCAGATCCGGAAAATTGCTTGGTTTCATTGTTAGCCAGCGAGGGATTGAGGTGGATCCTGACAAAGTCCGAGCCATTCAAGATATGCCGGCTCCGCGAACCGAGACGCAAGTTAGGGGTTTTCTGGGACGTCTGAATTACATTTCCAGGTTTATCTTTAATATGACCGCTACTTGTGAGCCGATATTCAAGTTGCTTTGCAAGGGGCAGACAGTTGAGTGGAACCCTGATTGTCAGAAAGCGTTCGAGAAGATTAAGGGTTATTTGCAAGATCCCCCTATTCTGATCCCGCCCGTACCTGGAAGACCGTTGTTTATGTACCTTACTGTTCTCGAGAAGTCTATGGGTTGTGTGCTTGGACAACATGATGAGACTGGGAAAAAGGAACATGCAATTTATTACCTGAGCAAGAAGTTTACCGATTGCGAAAACAGATACTCACCATTAGAGAAAACTTGTTGTGCATTGGCATGGGCCGCTAAGCGCCTTCGGCAGTATATGGTCTGTCATACCACGTTATTGATTTCTAAAATGGATCCGATCAAGTATATTTTTGAAAAACCTGCTCAAACCGGGAGGCTAGCCCGTTGGCACATGTTGTTATCCGAATATGACATCCAATATGTACCCCAGAAGGCGATTAAGGGTAGTATTTTATCTGATTATCTTGCAGACCAGCCAGTTGAAGATTATGAACCTCTTAAGCTCGATTTTCCTGATGAGGATATTTTGTTGATTAAAAGAGATTGTGAAGAGCCAGATCCGAGCGAAGGTCCAGAACCAGGTCTTTGGTGGAAGATGATGTTTGATGGTTCCTCAAATTTCAATGGGCATGGTATAGGCGCCGTTTTGATGAACCCGAAGGGTGGATTCACACCATTTACAGCAAGGTTGGACTTTGAGTGCACTAACAACGTCGCAGAATATGAAGCGTGTATCCTCGGCCTCGAAGCGGCGATTCACCTCCGAATCAAACTTCTTAAAGTAAGTGGTGACTCAGCCTTGGTTATTTACCAGGTACAAGGCAAATGGGAGACGAAGAATGAGAAGCTGATCCCTTATAAGGACTACATTATTGAGCTGATCAAGTATTTTGACGAGATAGAGTTCGAGCATGTTCCTAGATCCGAGAATCACGTAGCCGATGCTTTAGCCATGTTAGCATCCATGTGGAAAGTTAAGTTCGTTAATGAAGCACCTCTTATCCATATTGAGCGCAAGGTTGAGCCCGCTTATTGTCAGATGGTCGAAGAAGATGAGGTGGATGAAAAGCCTTGGTTTCATGATATCAAGAACTACCTCGTCAAGCAGGAGTATCCCGATGGTGCTACTGGTCTGGACAAAAAGACATTGAGAAGACTGGCGTCCAAATTCTTTATCAGTAATGGTGTGTTATACAAGAGAAATCACGACATGGTTCTGCTCAGATGTGTTGATAAACGGGAAGCAGACATGTTACTACAGGAAATTCATGAGGGGACCTTCGGAACCCATGCCAATGGTTATGCTATGTCCAAGAAGATGTTAAGGGCTGGGTATTATTGGCTAACCATGGAAGCTGACTGCATCCAATACGCTAGAAAATGCCATAAGTGCCAAATTTATGCGGATAAAATGCATGTACCTCCGTCACCGTTGAATGTGTTGTCTTCACCATGGCCGTTCTCTATGTGGGGCATTGACATGATTGGGGCAATCGAGCCGAAGGCTTCTAACGGTCATCGTTTTATTCTTGTTGCCATTGATTATTTCACCAAGTGGGTAGAGGCTGCCTCCTACGCCAACGTGACCAAGCAAGTGGTTGCCCGATTCATCAGGAAAGAGATCATCTGCCGCTATGGAGTCCCAAGCCGGATAATAACTGACAATGGCACCAATCTGAATAATAAGACTATGAAAGAGTTGTGTGATAACTTCAAGATCACTCACCACAATTCTTCTCCGTACCGTCCTAAGATGAATGGAGCCGTTGAAGCTGCAAATAAGAATATCAAGAAGATCCTGCAAAAGATGGTTGTGACTTACAAAGATTGGCATGAGATGTTACCGTTTGCTTTGCATGGATACAGAACCTCGGTGAGAACTTCGACAGGGGCAACACCTTTCTCACTAGTATATGGAATGGACGCTGTACTCCCCATCGAAGTAGAGATACCTTCGCTAAGAGTGTTAATGGAGGCTGAACTTGAGGAAGCTGAGTGGGTTCAAGACAGATTGGATCAGTTGAATCTCATTGACGAGAAGCGTCTGACAGCCATGTGCCATGGGCAATTATATCAGAAACGGATGAAAAGAGCGTTTGATAAGAAGATTCGTATCCGTGAGTTCCGTCAAGGAGAGCTCGTACTCAAAAAGATCTTACCAGTACATAAAGATATGCGTGGAAAGTGGATGCCCAATTATGAAGGCCCGTTCGTTGTAAAGACTGTCTTCTCCGGAGGGTCTCTAATACTTACGACAATGGACGGTGAAGAACTAGCACATCCCGTGAATTCTGATGCAGTCCGAAAATATTATGCCTAAAAACCCGCTAAGTCGAAAACCTGCAAAAGGCGACTTAGGCAAAAGTAAGGGTTGAAAAAAAAAAAAAAAAAAAAGAGAAATAATAACAAAAGCTCGCTAAGTTGAAAACCCGAAAGGGCGGCTTAGGCAAAAAAGAGCGTCCCGGTGGATTGAAAACCCGAAAGGGCGGTCCAGGCAAAAGTTAGGGACAAAGGCATTTCATTGCATCAGAAGACACTGATTATCTCGAACACACTTTCCGCATGAGAGCCATGTTTCAGTTCTTTCATCCTTGCCCAAAGCAGGATTCTGGATTAGTCTTAGTTATTAGTGTCAGTAGGTGTCATTGGATTCGATGTAACTTTTCCCATGTTGCCAATTTTAAAACATAATCATCTGTGGAGCTATGCCTTCAGCGAGCTACCGCCCTTTAAATAAAAGAAACCATCTCGTTACTTACATTCTTTGGTGCATTGCTCTTTATTTTCTATTGTTATGCAAAATGCGTTTATTCTTAAAATTTGAAAATGAAAGGTGCATTGGAGATTTTTCAAAATTGTTTTTCAAAAACAACGGAATTTGAAATGTAATAAATTACTTTGACTAGTGGAAATTCCGACAGGATCTCTTCATTCCCCGGAAATGTCATTATTGCAGAAACACTTTCAAACTATTGCTCTAACACAGTCCCCAGAGAGACTATAAGCTGACAACTTTTTCTTGGGAAACTCAAAAGTGTTCCTCAGGTTTTCTTCTCCCCAGGTGAAGACATGGTACTATGCACTCAAGCAGATTACTTTCTCCCCAGAGAATTCAGAACTTTAAAACCAGATTTGGTTCCACCATGGATCCTTCCCACCCATGATTGACGTATTGGTTGCAGAGAACGCAGGGTATCTCCGTCGAGATGTTTATTTCGTCTCTCGTCCTGTCTCTAGTCTGTTTCGTCAGCATACGCAAGGGCATAAGCATCACATGCCTATTTCATTTCATATTCATTACATATTCATTACATACTCATTACATACTCATTGCATACTCATTTCATAACATCTTGCATACATAGACATTAACATACATTCACATTAACATATGCATTAACATATGCAGTAGCATTCACAGGTTCATTATGTTTCACCATCATTTAGTTGTTACCGCCGAGTAACTGGGTTCGTCCATTCTCTCCAAATAGATTGTCAGCCCTAAGTATAAAATACTTACTTGTTTCCAGTTTCCCCACAGAGCTCGATCCTCGTGGATGACGGTTACTCCAGCTATCTTTCCTCACCAGGATAAGATATTTACCCTCCGAGATCGTTCCCTCGATGGAGTCTTGATTACCAGTCTTCTTTCTAGCTCGATCCTAGATTTAATCTCAGTCATGTCGGTAGTCAAGCCCAACCGGACGTGCATTTATTTTGCACCTTCTGAAGGTTTTCACCATACCATGACAGATATGCGACTATCTCGCTTGAGAAGTTTATCACTGTACCCGGACGTGCATTTATTTTGCACTATCTTTCAAGAAAATCAACTGCAATCCTTTACAAATACACGCCAGTTCACGCCTGGAAAATATATCAGTACAACACTTTACAATCCTACATGTTACAACCCTTTACACTTTACATCTTACAGCATCAACATACGACATTTCTCACCCAAGAAGTCGATCCTATCCTCGTTACGACTCGCAGCAAATGGCCATCCCCATGGAGCAGTTGGGCTTCCATTTATCTGCCGTCTTGAGGTTTGAACCAAATCGTACTCAGGAGAGCACGATCTTGAGTTACGGGGAGGTTTGAGCAGTTTCATATTCAGGAGAGCACGATTCTGAAGTTATGAAGAAGTTCATTTATCCTTTAGTAAAAGAAGGAGCGGAATCATATTCAGGAGAGCACGATTCTGAGTTATGAGGAAGTTCAGTTGGCCGTTTTTCAGGAGAGCACGATTCTGAAGAATGAAGAAATTTCAGGAGCCGAATCATATTCAGGAGAGCACGATTCTGAGTTATGAGGAAGTTCGATTATCCAGTTTCATATTCAGGAGAGCACGATTCTGAAGTATGGAAAAAAATTCATTTACAACCAAATCATATTCAGGAGAGCACGATTCTGAAATATGAGTATATTCAGTCATCCAGTTGCATATTCAGGAGAGCACGATTCTGAAATATGAGTATATTCAGTCATCCAGTTTCATATTCAGGAGAGCACGATTCTGAAGTATGAGGAAGTTCAGTTTACCCTTTTCATGTTCAGGAGAACATAATCTTGAAGCATGAAGAAGTTTATTTATCCTTCAGTAAGAGAAGAATCAGAATCGTATTCCAGGCGCCGACCTTAAATGCGAGAAGATTTATTTATCAGATAAGCAGCAGCCTCTTTATTTGAGTGCTTATCCTTTTTTCGCACATAAGTCCCTTCCAACGATAAGTGACAATTCTCCCTCGAGAAGATTATCAGGGCATTTCCTATTAAAGTCCATTTATTTTGGCATACAGCCGGTCTTTACCCTGTATATTTGATACGGATTTCCGAAAAGTCCGTTTGATCCTGTCACGAGAGATAGTTTACAGAAGCTTGGATGTTATTCTTTGCTCAATGCTCCAGCATTCTGTAATCGATCTTACAATCGTACGTGATCCAGTTTTATTTTTAGATTCCCCAGTGGAGGCCGTCTCATAGGTGCCATCTCCATTAGAGAATCTCGTTCCTCTTCTAAAAGTGACAATTGGTCATTCACACCAGTTGACTATCATTTTTAGATTTCCCCAGTGTTGTACTGTATCTCAGCGTGTCATTTTCCCCAGTGAGTTCTTCTCGTTGGCGTCTGTCCCGGTGTCGTCATGTTCGGCAGCATTTTCGCATTCATTATTCCAGCATACGCGTCATATCATATTCATGGCATCATCTGCATTAAGTCGTTCCCATTTTGTCCATAGCATTTCATATCGTCGCATATAAGGGCAAAATTTTCGGTTATCTATATTTAAATCTCTCCACCACGATTCCTCGAGTCTCTGTCACTCAAATCGTCCGGTGTAGCTATTTAAATAGGGGCAACTGTAATACCCCAAATTTTACCCTTATATTTAGTCAGTCATTTCGCATATCGCCTCACATGTACATTTGCTAACCACTAACAAGTTATGAAGGTGTTTGTTTTGCAGATTGGGTCCCAGGGGTATTTTGGTCATCTTATACAAATTCTACCGATGCCTTGAAGATGGTCTGTCATTAAAAATCTGAGGCATTTGATACGTTATGGTTTTGAGGCATTTACCTATCACCAGTTCTGATCATATTGAGATTTTAGCGGTTTGGTCAGTGGAATTTAATCATGATTAGTGTTACTGTTGATGCTGAAAACGTTGCGATTACGGTGCTCATAGGTGTTGGTTATGAAATGGTTGGTTAACATTTTAATCAGATGATGGGATGAGGATTACAATTGAGACGAGTGCGAATAAGAATATCACTTCGGAGTATTTATGTTTTATGCCTGTGTTAATGAATATTAAATACTTGTGGATTTATTCACAAATGTTTATATTTTTTAATTAAGAATAAAATATAAATAAATTCAAAATTTTGGGAATTTTATTTCATAAAAAATGTCATCATACAAGAAGTGGAGAATGCTTCACATTTTATAAGTGCTGTTACAAGGAAATACATTAAAGTTCTAAATCCTAAGGGATTACATTATCTATCCTAAATCCTAAGAACATCTAAGGGTCTTCATGCTGTCTTTAAGCTTCGCCGCAGAATCTCGACTAACCTGCACATCAAAGCAAAACAACAATATAGAAAAAAGGTTAGAAGTGGTTTTTGACACTCTCAGAACATTGTCATCATCGAGTGCCGGGAGTGGCACAACCGAAGCCGCATCCTACCCCCGTTACCGATCCGCGCCATTAGCGTCAGATCAGGTGACATCTGTTCTTATCTAAGGGACAACCGAGAGAGATAAAGAGTAAAAGAAGTGGGGACCAATTTGATTTGCCGTAATTGGATTCGATTCAAAGCCAAACTAAAACACCATTCCATCACGTAAATAATTTTTGGGACACTATCAAGTAAATCAAATTTCACAACTGTATCAACTCTGGACCACACAAGCGAACCCGTGAAAATCAAACACCAAATCTGAACGGAAATAAGCCACGACAGAATTCGCATCAGCATAAACTCGGTTTCAGCATCAAATCACAATCAGCAGCAGTGTAATAAACCAAATGAGCAAGTCACATTGAGGGGAACTACGATTACTCTGATTCCACTCCCGTAAGGATACGTAGGCACAAGATGCGATGTCTTGCCGAGTAAACTTAGAATTAACCCCTTAGGTCTCTTTTCTCACTTTTAATCCCTTTGTATATACCTTAAGCAAATAAATAAAGCAAATAGTAAACATTTGAACAAAAGGTTCCTGTAGAGTACTACAGAAGTTTAGGGTGCTAATACCTTCCCTAATCTTAACCAACCCCCGAACCCTAGATCTTTCCCCGCATTGTGTTTACGATGCAAAAATAGGTTTTCCCTCTTTTGACCTTTTCCTTCGGATAAATCAAAGAGCGGTTGTGAATTGAATTGCGATTCAAACTCATTAATAGTTTGTGATCCTATTTCCACCGCAACAGGACCACAGACTATTGATAAAAATTTGGATAAACGAAAAAGAAAAACCATTCACTCCTATAGGTTTCTTAAAAGGAAATAGAAAAGCACATACCTTACACAATACTTTTCTTCTTCGTTCGTTTTTAAAGTTTTGGTGGGTTACTCATTTTGCATCTGGTACAATGAAAAAATCACGAATAATTTATGTAGATGAAGAGACGAAGCCACGCACACAGACACTTTAGAGTTTCAATTTTGAGTTGGAAATAAAAGATGAAAAAGTTGTTATTTTTTTCTGTTGGAGGATGAGTATAATGAACATGCGTTTGAAATGAGTTGAAAACTTATTTCTATGATTTTATTTTGTAACTAATAATAACAATGTATATTCTAGTTATATTTTAAATTCATATTATTTTTTTAAAATGTTTTAATATTATGCATTTAAGCACATGTCATGTATAGCTGGAAAGTGAGTCTGGATTCAATGTGAGATGTCATGTAAATGGCATACAAGTGGAGGGGAACCACACAAAAAAACATGTAACTATTAGCTCAAGATTCGACGCCCGTGATAAAATGGAAGTATTGGCTGAGATACTAAATCTTGAAGAAAGGTTAAAAATGCCTTCGACCGAGTCCTTGTAAGAGTGCTTTTGGGACTTAGAAAATATTTCTAAGTATTGGAAGGTTCCTTCGACCGTGAAAGGTATTCTATGCTGAGAAATTCAAAATTCAAATAAGAGAGGGAACAATTATCTTGGAGTAGGACAAATGGCGCACATCCAAGGGTTGAAAGCATGCAGCGTGACACCTGTCATGTGCTGATTAATTTAGGAAGTTACTAGTAGTTATTTCCAGCACTATAAATAGGAGTCTTAGCAATATGATTCAGGGGTATCAAAAATCACTTTGTACTAGTCACTCTGAAAAATACTCAAAGTATCCGCGTGTAGAGACACGAGTTGTAAAGAGAATGTACGTGATGTAAACACCAATTTCTTATCTTTAATACAATTTATTTCAAGTCCTTTACATTAAAGTTCATTTTACTTTACCTGCAAGTTACACATTTCAGCATTGTCTTTAAATTCCTTTACAACCTTTTCTTTACCATTTCAAAGCTTTTCTTTAATACTTTAAGCATTTATTACCTTCATCCTTTCAATTTAATGTCTTTACGTTTCTATCGAAGCCTAATTTACAATTAAACTTTTCTTTATGTTTCTGCCGAAACACTTATTTTCTTAGGATTTACTTTGAACAAACAGTTAGCACATGTCCTAGGATCAATCTGATAGATCATGTGAGTCACCATGGTTAGACTTGGAAGATCAGCGGTTGTTTACCAATTTTTACGGTAAACAAATTGGCACGCCCAGTGGGACGGTGCTAATTCTCACAAAAAATTTCAAAGTTTTTTGTTTAAAAAATTTGTAGTTATCAGTCTTTTCTTTGAAAAAGCTTCGTTGCATGTTATTAAGAAGTGGAAAAGTAGCCACCATAAACGAAGAAAAACCAAAGAGAAGATACAATAGAAAAAAGGCGACAAATACTAGTCAGCCAAGTAATTCAAATAGTCAGCCTAGTAACACTAACCCTTAAAATGTGTATAGAGATGATGTAGTGCCACCCCCAGTTTTTTTGGCAGTTAAGCAGTTACCGCCTCCTGTTATGTCAGAACCAATACCATCAACGGTGGGAACAGGGTCGACATACACAAGGGTCTATACTCAACCTGTTTTGGAGTATATTGGGGCACAAAATCCATCAGGGGGAGCCTCGACATACAAGCAATTCCCTCCTCCAGAATTTTCACAACCATTACCGAGGAATCCTCCTTATGGAATACCAACATCAATAATGCAAAGCCTCCACAATGTCCCCCAGTGTTTTCAGAAAATCCTTTGAAAGGATTAGAAGATATGGTCTTAAAATGAATTGTCTTAAATGTGTGTTTATTGTGCAGGCAGGGGATTTTCTAGGCTTTTTGGTCCACAAGAAGGGGATCGAAATTAACCAGAATAAAACTAAAGCCATTATGGAAGTGAAAGCGCCATTAACTAAAAAGGAGCTGCAATCACTGCTGGGCAAGATTAACTTCTTGAGAAGGTTCATATCAAACATAAATGGAAAAATGCAGGCTTTTTCACCATTACTCTGATTCAACAAAGAGGGGTTCGAATGGGGGCAAGATCAGCAGGAAGCCTTCGACAAGATCAAGGAATACCTGAGCCATCCTCCAATTCTGTCACCACCTTGTAGGAATAGGAATATGAGATTGTACATAGATGCGTCAGACAAAACCTTAGGGAGCATGTTGGCTCAAGAGGATGATAATGGTGTCGAAAGGGCCATTTACTACCTCAATAGGGTTTTGAATGATGCGGAAACTAGGTATATCATGATAGGAATGTAAGAACAAGAATTGTCTCTACAAGATATCTCTATGTTTTGATGATAACAACGAAGTATTTGTGAAAGAACCATTTTATGTTCTAATGTTTGTTGTGTGCAGATCACGTTAATTATAGATATCAGATCAAACAAACAATATCTAGACGTGCGTTCAATACTATATGCGAATTACTATGTGTGACAAGCCACATAGCATATTGAAGAAGCAAGTTTGCCTCTGTATCTGATCTGAAAGTTAACAACGCATCTGAAGATATAATCCTCTGAAGATCTACGTGCTGAAGACTCTGATGACTTAAAGCTCTGAAGGCTGAAGGCTCTGAAGACCAAGTGCAGAAAGACTCTGAAGACTAGAATATGAAGTTGAAGATTATATAGCGTCACCCAGACAAAGACTTGTTACTCTGTTAAGTTGTTGCTATCCATTCTGATAAACAAGGTGATTAAGTCTAACGACTCTAATGTTATTGTGCTATCATACCAAAGTAGTTTATGAACTACTCATCAGATACATCATCAGAAGAACCAAGACAAGAAGCTGATCTATTCAATCTAATAAACAAAGATCACAACGTATGCAAATATTCCACGTGATATATTAACGTTACAAGAAAAGGACAAAAGAGAATGACATCATTGTACTATTTTCAACACGTGATTATTCTATCCATTGGGATATGACCATTGGAATTTGAAAGGACATCTCTACCCTCACAACAACTCTCTTGAATACACTATAAAAGAAGAACATTTTATTCATTCAAATGTTAGCTTGTTGGCAAGCATGTTATCTTGTTAGAAAGCAAGTAATATGGAAACTAGTGCTTTAATAATCTTGTAGAGATTTATCTTTAAATATAGTTTCTGTATTAGGAAGCAAGGAGTTGTTTCTCAATACTTGCCATGTACTTTAATTAGGAGTAATCTGCTTGATAAGAAGCACTCATGTAATCTCCGGCAACACAAATTCAATTTAGAATTGGTGGTTCCTCAAGTGATCAAGTGAAGATCAGAATACTTGAGAAGACGAGTGGCTGCTGTCATCGTGATTGAAATCCTAACAGGAGATCTTGAGGGATCAGACTCTGTTAGCTCAATGAACGTTATATCTGAAAGGATCACTGAACGTGTCATTGTCTGATTGTTAGTCACCAGCAGTTTGCTTGTGCATCTGTAATCAGTTTGGTTATAGTGGATTAAGACCTCAATTGAGAGAGGCAAAACCACCTTGGAAGGGTGGACTGGATTAGCTTGAGAGTTGCTCAAGTGAACCAGGATATATCATGTGTTCCTTACTTGTATTATGCTTTATCATTTATGCTTCTGCAATGCATCCTATAGAATCTCGTAAAGCAACAAGTGAAGACGCGAAAAAGTTTAATGAGGTGAAAACCCAATTCAACCCCCCCCCCTTTCTTGTGTTTTTCTCACACCTTCGAGGAAAGTTGTGCTTATGCTTGTATTTCTCTTGTACAAAATTAAAGCAATATATAAAGCTAGTTGGTGTTTATGTTTTGTCTTATTTTGATGTTATTAAGCATATGTTGTCTAAACCTATCTTGCATAGTCGAGTTGGTAAGTGGGCACTAGCATTAACTGAGTATTCTTTAACATATAAGCCTTTAAAGGCAGTTAAAGAACAAGTGGTAGCAGACTTTATAGTCGACCACTCTATAAATGAAAGTGCTTTAAATTATGTCGAACTGGATCCTTGGGTTATACTTAGATGGCTCTAGCCACAAGGATGGAACAGGCATATGCATGCTAATTCTTTCGCCTGAAAAAATTCCAACAAAATTCAAGTACAAGGTTGAAGGACTTTGTTCCAACAACAAGGCTGAATATGAAGCCTTAATAGCATGACTTGAAATTTTGTTAGAGTTTGGGGCAACTCGAGTCGAAATAATGGGAGACTCTGAGTTGGTCATAAAACAAATTACAAAGGAGTATAAATGCGTAAAGAAAAATATTATCATGTACTTTGTAATAACCAACAGACTATTAAAGAAATTTGAAGTAATAAGCATTCGACATATACCTCGACCGGAGAATCAAGTAGCCAGTGACTTGGCTCAAATTGCTTCTGGGTATAGGTTGTCGAAGGAGAATTTACAAGAGGCAATCGAAGTCAGGGCTAAAGTGGTGTCTGTTAGATTATGCCCATCAAATCTAGAGGTGACGAAGCTTAGATATGTTGACGAGGAAAATTTTGAAATCTTTGCAGTAGACAGCATGACAGACAAAGACTGGAGGAAGCCTTTGGTCGAATATTCACAGAATCCAACAACGTCTACAGAGTGAAAGGTCAGGTACCAAACCTTAAGTTATGTCCTTCTGGGAAATGAGTTGTTTAAAAAGAGCTTGAGGGAGTCTTACTCAAATGCCTTAGTGAGTTAGAGGCGTATCTTCCCCTTTCAACTGTTCATAGTGGGGCATGTGGGGCACATCAAGTAGGCCATAAGATGAAGTGGCTATTGTTTCGACAAGGCATGTATTGGCCTACCATACTGAAGGATTGCATTGAATTTGCCAAAGGCTTCCAAGAATGTCAAGTTCATGCTGGTATACAACATATCCCTGCAAGTGAGTTGCATTCCATAGTCAAACCATGACCTTTTAGAGGTTGGGCTTTGGATTTGATTTGAGAGATTTGACCAGCATCCTCCAAGAATTAGAGATACATTTTGGTAGGAATTGATTACTTCACGAAGTGGATAAAAGCGATACCTTTTCCAAATGTGGATCAAGAGGATGTGACTGAGTTTATCCCAAAACACATCATCTACAGGTTTGGAATCCCAGAGACAATCACAACAGATCAAGGATCAGTTTTTTCTAATCGAAAGATGCAGGAGTTTGCTAAAGAGATGGGTTTCAAACTCTTAACCTCTACACATTATTATGCTCAGGCTAATGGTCAAGTCGAAGTAGTCAATAAAGTGGTGATTAGTTTGATCAAAAAACATGTGGGAAAGAAGCATAGAAATTGGCATAAGACATTGGACCAGATTCTCTAGGCGTGTCGAACCTCCCCAAAAGAAGCAAATAACACTACTCCATTTCGTATGACTTTTGGTCATGATGCAGTATTACCCGTTGAGATCTACTTACAGTCGACCAAGATTCAAAGGCATCATGAAATTCCTTCTGAGTATTATTGAAATATGATGCTAGATGAATTAGTAGATTTGGACGAAGAGAGACTTAAAGCTCTTGAACTTTTGAAGAGGCAAAAGAAAAGAGTGGAGAAGTATTACAATAAAAAGGTTAAGATTAAGGCCTTTTCCCTTGAGGTTTAGTTTGGAGGGTCATTTTTCCCATGGATCGAAAGGTTAGAACCTTAAGCAAATGGTCCCCAAAATGGGAAGGCCCGTTTTAAATTACGCAAGTATTTTCTAATGGAGTCTATGAAGTTGAAGAATTAAATGAAGATAAAAGAATCTTGAAAGTAAATGGTAAGTATTGGAAAAAATATAAACCAGCGCTTCAAGAAATTAAAATCTCTAAGGAATAATTCAATATAGAAGATAGAAGCCAACAATGGTATTTATAAGTGCCAAAATGGCTCAGTCATTACATAATGAAGGCCTCAGAGGGCCATGAAACATTGAGAGAGAAATGGAAAATGTTACAAAAAGAAATTAACAAGCTAAAAGGGGAGATTCTTTTTCATCTTCAAATACTTCAACCTCTGGAATTCAAGGCGTTTTTCACACATAGCTTTGTCAGATCTAAGGCGTGCGACTTCCTTTTCCAGTTGTCGAGCCTTCTCAGCAGAAGCTATAGCATCAACAAGCTCATTCGACATGCTAGAATCATCAAAGTTAGACAGCTCAACATTCCGTTTCTTGGCTTTGAAGATTTTTGCTCGAAGCTTTTTGATCTTTTGCTCCCAGGAGGCAATGTTTTGTTCATTTGAAGAGATCTTTTGCTTGTTCTTCTCTCTTCTTTCCTTCAGTTCTGCTACCTTATTCTCAGCTTCAGCAGCAATGTCCCAAGTGGCAACCTCACGTCCAGAATTGGTCGAAATGGCATTCTCAATGTAGGGCAGACGCTTGAGGTCATGATAGATTTGATCTATCATAGTTCCAAGCTCGAGAATAAGGTTAGCAGCATCAAGAGAAATGGCATGGAGGTCGACTTGTTGGAGGAGGTTCTTTAGGGAGACATGAGTGACATCATCCATCTGTAAATCTGTGAAAAGATCACCCCTAAAGATCTTATTTTTTATCTTCAGTAGGATGTCGTCCTCAACCTTGCTGGAAAATTGATCTCCTGAGGCAGTTGAAGTGCTAAGAATATTGACGGAGGAGATGAATCGTCTTCCAAGAAGCATATTTACATATTGTCGAGAGTTGGTGAGCTTTGAGGCAGCAAGTTCCTGGTCAGAGGGGCCTGCCCTATCCACAGTCGGGGTCATCTGACCTACAATGGCAGCAGCAATAGATGGAGCAATAATGGTTTCGACAGGGGGCAGCTCAGTACCGGGACATTCAGGTGGATCAATTAGAAAACACAAAGCAAGGTTATTAGTAAGAAGTTTTCTACATAAACCTAGGTTAGATTACTTATAGGTGGCTGCTCCTGTAGCGAGACATGAGACAGTCAGATTGGTGATTATGATAATTATTAACAAGAACTGGCCTATGATGTATTTAGATGTAAAATATGCTTTTCTGAATGATCCATTAGAAGAAGAGGTTTATGTGTCACAACCTTATAAATTTATGAAAAAGAATCAGGAAGGGATGGTGTACAAGTTACCTAAAGTATTGTATGGACTAAAACAAGCTCCTAAAACCTAGAATTTGAAATTTTTATTCATTTTTCAAGCTTCAAGGACTCAGAAAGTGTGAGATGGAGTATGGTGTCTATGTTCAGCATACTTCTAAAGACGATATGATTCTGGTATGTCTGTATGTTGATGACAAATTCCTAACATGGAGTTGTTAACATAAGATAGCTAAGTTCAAGAAGGTGTTGATGAATGAGTTTGAGATGACTGATCTAAGAAATATGACATATTTTCTAGGGATGAAGATTATGTACTCTGAGAAATTTTGCATCAGCTAAAGTATGAACTTGAACTTCTGAAGATATTTGAGCTAATGAATTACAAGTCTGCAATCACAAATGTTGAAACAAATCACAAACTTGTTTCTAATCCCTAGGGTGATGATGTAAATGCTACAACTTTCAAACAGTTGGTAGGTTCATTGAGATATCTATACAATACCAGACTTGATATTTGCTATGCAATTGGAATGGTTAGTAGGTTCATGAGTAAACCGATGTGGTTTCATTATCAAGCTGCTGTAAGGATCCTTAAGTATATTAAGGGGACTCTGAAGTATGGAGTTTTGTTCCCCTTTTATGCTAAATATGATTCAATGTTGATTTGCTATTCAGACTCTGATTGGTGTGGAGACAGAGTTGACAGAAGAAATACTTCTAGGTATTTCTTCAAGTATTTGGGATATCATATTTCTTAGTGCTCTAAAACGCAACTATTTGTTGCATTGTCAACCTGTGAAGCTGAGTACATTGTAGATGCTCTGATTGTCTGTCAAGCTGTGTTGATTCTGAATTTGTTGCAAGATTTGAAGATCGATGTGAGAAAGCCTGTGAAGTTGATGATTGACAACAAATTAGCTATAAACCTTGCTAAGAATCCAGTGTTACATGGAAGGAGGAAGCACATTGACACGAAGTTCCACTTTCTAAAAAATCAAGAACATAATAGAATGCTTAAGTTGTGTATTGTAGCACTCAAAAGCAGCTGACAGATGTGCTGACTAAAACAATCAAGATTGAACACTTTATTTATTTAAGAGATGAAGTTAGTGTTGTTGATTTTGATTTTAACTGAATATGAATCAACGGGTGATATTGAATTATAATTCATTTCAGCATTCCATTTAATTTGCATTTAGAATTAAACTTAATTTACATTTAGGAACTCATAATATATAAGTCAATTTTCAGTTTTGTAAAACAGAGTTGTAATAGAATTTCATTCAATAAAAGTTAGTTACAGTTTTTTCTCTCTCTTTCATCTTCTTTTTTTTATCTTATACACCAACCAACAACACACGTAAGTCACTTCTTTCTTAATTACATCAAAATATCAAAATCACCGCAACAAAGTAATGTTTCATAAAACAACTATGATATATATATATATATATATATATATATATATATATATATATATATATATATATATATATATATATATATATATATATATATATATATATATATATATATATATATATATATATATATATATATATATATATATATATATATATATATATATATATATATATGAATTACATCAATAACAAAATAAAATCTAGACTAAGCATATAGAATTATTTTATTATTAACTATCCAAACTCATGTTCACATGTGCATTTTTTTAATATACTTTAATTAAGTTTGGTGAGGATGTGAACGAAGTTGCTACACTCTTTCTCATAGTCAATTTTCTTAAGCTTAAGTCAATTTTGAGGTTATTTGTCTTTTTTAAGTAAATGAAAATGTGAAATATTTGACTTTGCAAAAGAGTTTTGCTCTTAGTATTCAACTCTTTGACCTATGATAGATATTTTATAAAGACCGAAACTACTCTTTTATTTACGCATAGATTTTGTTTTGTGTGTATAATCAACTTAATTTTATATTTTTAAATATAGTTTTTTATTTTATAAATAATTTAAATTTTAAATTGTTGATAATGTATATTTATATATATCACATATATAATAATTTAAATTTATTTTAATATAAAAATTCCGTATTAGTATATGAATTAATTTCACATAAATAATATAAATTAATGTAAAAATTTGAGTTGACAACCTTAGAAACTCATTTGAACTTGTGGTTGATTTTGTTGTAATATAAATTAATTTTAAAAAATAATTTTAAAAAACTAATTTTGCTAAAACTCAAATTCAATGTAAAATTATTTATATTTTAATGCATTCAATTAAAAATTGAATTGAGTATTAAATTCAACACAAAATTAAAATTAATTGAAATTAGTCCCCCAATTTTTTTTCCATTCACGAAATTAATTCCTCAATTATAATTCAAATAGTTTTGGTCTTCTATTTTAATTCAAACAATTTTAATCTCTCTTTTATATTTTTTATAAAATAAAAAAACTTTGGAAATTTTCTTTTTTTAACTTAACTTATTTTTCTATAAAATTAAATAAGATGTTTATATATAATGATATGTCATATTTCACAAGTAACATATCATTTAAAAAATAAAAATATTGTTAATTTTAAATTAAAAAATATGAAATGAGGACTAAAACGGTTTAAAACTAAAATATAAAAACTAAAACTGTTTAAATTTAAAATAGGAGAATCAATTTCGTAAATTAAATTAAATATGAGAACTAAAACTGTAATTAAAATTTTATATAATTAAAAAAAAATAAGTTTAATAATTGTTGCTTTCTCACCTATTTATAACTTACCAATTTAACAAAAAAATATGCTTTAAAATATACATGTTCAATAATTATAGTTTTCTTATGAATTTATTGACTAATCTTAGAACTTTACTTGTTATTTTAATTTTTATAATTAATTATTTTTGTTTTTTTATATTTGTAAACTAGTTCAATTACTTCCTTCACTCTTTATTATAGAAAAAAACATTTCTAATTCATTGAATAATATCTTCCCCAAATCATATTTAGATAAATACATTATTTATTGAATAAGTTTTAAAAAGTAACTTTTTAATAATAAAAAAATTAAATTTTGAATAAATTTTAAAAAGTAACTTTTTAATAATAAAAAAAAATAAATTTCACAAAACATTTAGTGAATTGAATCAAATGATTTCAGTTTGTAATCGTTTTTAAATATATTACGCCGATTATAATCCGGTATAAATTTTGAATAGATATGTATAAAGAATTTATACTCATTTTAAAATAGTGTATATTTTGTTTAGTTGTGTAATCGGCTTTTTTGAGTTATAATTTGTTACATTTTGTAATTTCTACTTTTTAAATATAAATTTTGTATTAAAATGTTTGTAAAGTTAAATTTAAACAAAATCCAAGTTGAATATTATTTTATCTTATTTTACAAGATTTTATAAGATTACTAATAAATAAACCTTTTTTGATAGTTTAATCTATTAACACATTTAAAAGTTTATGAAATTCTTTTTATGTTTTTATGATTTAATATAATTAAGATTAGTTATCTATCTAGATCAAAGTTTAAGAACATGGCGCTTTACTATAATAAGATATAAATTGTTATTTTATAATCCATTAAAACTTAAATTGTTGATACGTTTATAATATTTATAAAAATATGTATCATGTATTTAATAAATTTAATAAACTTTTAATATGAAATTATTTCATATTAATTTATGAATCGATTTCACATAAATAAAATAAATCACTGTAAATATTTGAGTTTCACAACTAGGGCTGGCAATGAACCAAACCAACTCGAAGATAGTTCGGAATTCGATTCGACAATTAAATCGTTGAACTAGGTTCATGAACCAAATGAGTTGAGTATGAGCGAAAAATTAAGTTCGTTAACTAAATGAGCTGAACTTGAACTATACATAGTTCGACTCGTTAGGTTCATGAGTCAACTCGATTACATATGAAAAGAATTATACTGTCTTTAAGATTAGGTTTAAATATTTACTTCAAATCTTAGACAAATTTAATCTTCAATTTAGTAGTTTTTGAATTAGACTCTCAAATGTATCTCTTGAAAGTTGTGTAGGTTTTGAATTAGTAGATTTCGAAGATAAAGTTAAATTTCAATATGATAACTTTTATTTTATTTTAATATTTTATTTAAAAAATATATATTTATTTAAAATATCAAATATACTAAAAAATATATATTTAAAAAAGTAGTTTTTAAGTTCGTGAACCATGTGAGCTGAACCTAATGAGATGAACCTAACGAGTCGAACCGAACTGTTCGTGAACTTATAACGAGTCGAGTTTGAGCTTAAAAAAAAGTTCGTGTCGAACTCGAACTCGAACTCGAATTCGAACAATTCTTAACGAGTCGAGCCGAGCTGAGGTGAGTTCGACTCGACTCGACTCATTTCCAGCCCTATTCACAACTTTGATAGAAACTTATTTGAACTTGTGTTTGATTTTGCTCTAAGATAATTTATTATTAAAAAATCATTTGCCAAATTACATTTTTTTATCTTTAATTTTATTTGATTACCATCATTTAAAATGTGTCATCTTTTGTGTTTTTTCATAAAAATTGATAAAATATTTAATTTTTAACTTATATTTTTATTTATAAAAATCTACAATAATTTTATATACGACAATTTATCATATTTTACAAGAAGTATGTCATTTAAAAGAAATTATCGTTAATTTTAAATAAAAAATATTAGAAAAGAACTAAAATTATTTAAATTTAAAATAGGAAGATAAATTTCATAAATCAGTAAAGAAAAGAGAAATTAAAATTGTAACTAAGCCAAAATATTTTTATAAAATTAATTTTGCTAAAATTAAATTCAATGTAAAATCATTTATATTTTTAATTGAAAGTAAAAAAAAATACAATTCTAGATACTTAATATCTATTTCACAAACATAATAAACTAGTCTATAGCTTATAAATTTATATAATTAAAAAATATATGTTTAATAATTATCGTTTTGTCACTCATTTATACCTTAATTTTACTAATTTATAACTTATAATTTCATATATGCAAAATATGTATGTTTAATAATTATAGTTTTAATGAATTTATAGTTTAATTTAGAACTTTACTTGTTATTTTAATTTTTATAATTCAATGTTTTTCTTATTTTATATTTATAAACTAGTTCAATTACTTACTTCACTCTTTATTATAGAAAAAGAATCTTTTCTAATTAATTGAGTAATATCTGAACCAACCCATATACAGACAATATACATTACTTATTAAATAGTTTTAAAAGAATAATTTTTTTTATAATAAAAATAATTTTTAAATAACATTATATGAATTCAATCAAATAATTTCAATAGTGTAGAAAAAAGATTTTGTATTTATTTTTTAGACATATTATGCCGGTTATAATCTGATGAAAATTCATAAGAGAATATATGTATGAAGAATTTACATTTATTTTAAAATGGTGTACTATTACACTCTATTTTAGATAAATAGATGTAAATTGTAACAAATATACATCAAATTTAGATGTATTTACATTTTATTATATGAGAGCATATCAAATGAGAGTGATTTTAAATGAGAGATGAGAGAAATAAACAACAATCATTAGATCATGATTAAACTTATTTATTAATGTGACTATTAATTTCTCTCTCTTATTAACTTGAATTTTATCTCTTTTATTAATTTAATCTAATGGTTGTTGTTTGTTACTCTCATCTCTCATTTAAAATCATTCTCATTTGATATGCTCCCTTATTATATATATATATATATATATATATATATATATATATATATATATATATATATATATATATATATATATATATATATATATATATATATATATATATATATATATATATATATATATATATATATATATATATATATATATATATATATATATATATATATATATATATATATATATATATATATATATATATATATATATATATATATATATATATATATATATATATATATATATATATATATATATATATATATATATATATATATATATATATATATATATATATATATATATATATATATATATATATATATATATATATATATATATATATATATATATATATATATATATATATATATATATATATATATATATATATATATATATATATATATATATATTGAATTTAAACAAATTTATTCTATTTTAAATTTAAATTTATCTTTTTTAAATATAGAATGCTTATATTAAATGTTAAAACTTAAATTAACTTTATTTATAGAATGTCTATTTATAAAAACCATTGTTTCTGGTGCAAATTTTTTTTTTAATTTAAATTATACTCACTTTTAGGACAAATAGCGCCTAATATTACGCGCTATTATACCTTTTTTTAAAATAGACGGTTTATTATTTTGCGTTATTATACTTCTTTTTTAAAAATAGATAGAATATTATACCTGTTTTTTAAAAATAGACGATTTATTACTGCAAGCTATTATACTTGTTTTTCAAAAATAGACGGTTTATTGTTACATGCAACTATAACTGCTTTTCTTAAATAGACGATTTATTTTATTACGCATAAAGTTGAAAAATTAGACTTTATTTACAAAACTGGCATTTATTTTATTTTTGTAAATTTCAAATTTTATATTATTTTTTCAAACATGTTTGATATTTGTTACTATCAAGTAACTTTTTTTGAATGTAAATTATAAAATACTTTATTTTTGTCAAATAGTTAAATAGCTTGAATTAGGTTCAAATTAACTATTAATTGAACTTGCTTAGTCAGACACATTGTAGAATACTTTATCAAATAGAGTTCCAGAGTATTTTTTTGAAACAAAAACAATTTTATTCTTAAAAAGTTTAAGATATCAAAATCAAATGTCCAAAAATGTGATACAATCACACACTCAATAATCAACTCCTTCATATCATGAAGGTTTGGTTTGGACCTTAGGAGGCATTATACACGAGGCTTAGGTTCATAGTTCATATGTCTAATATTAGCTGTTTTCCACCGATTTTGCTTCTGCTGTCGTATTTAAAATATAACTCGTGATTCCAGCAATAGCAAATAACACATTCATATGCTGTTAAAGTGGATAATCATACCCATGTTTCTTCCCTTTACAGATCAAACTTTTAATTTTAGCAATAATTGGCATCACATCTCATCCCTCTTCCTCTCCCCCTCGACCAACCACCCACCTATCGGTGGTAGGTAGCCCCAAATTGGTACTCCATTTCAAGAAATTACCAGATTTGGATAATACTGCAATGTTTTCTAATAGAATTTGGTATAGCCATAACCAAAATCAATGAAAGAAACAATATCTTAATCAAAATATCTATAAAAACTAGGATCCCAAAGAAAAACCACAACCATGCTATGAGTAATCAAATAAGCAAAAGTTAAAGCACTTAAAAAGAACCAAACCCACTAATATTGAGAAAAGTGCCAATCCCAAAAGGGTTTAGAACGAGATTATGTTCCTTCTTTCACCTTTTCTTTAGGATAATCAAATGTTCCATCTCACTTTATAGCTTATACCCATTAATGATGCTTTCTTTTCATTTTTCCTTTCAGAAAAAAATTAGCATACTTCTGAATAAATGAACCAAAATGGGGACCCCAGAAACAAATATTCCCAACTCAACAAATCATATCATAATCATCATCATCATCATCATCATTATCATTATCATTATCATTATCATCATATATAGATTTAGACTTAGATTACCTATTTTAACCACAAATCACTACCATAACATAACCATTACTAATAAATCTATCTATCCCTGATAATATCATTTTCCATTAGTAATAACAACAATAACAATAAATAGAAAAGAACAGAAAAAAAACTGAATCCTTCTCTCAATGCATCATTTTGTTCCCATTCCCTTTAACTAACCAAACGTGCACAATCATTTAGCATAAAAAGATAACAACAAAACAAAAGCAGTGAAAAGCAGTTACATAATTTTAAGCAAATAAAGGAAGCGTTTGATTTGGATTACATTTTGGTACATAATATAACATTTATAAAGATAAAAATAAAATTAAAACAGGTAACCAGTGCTAGATTCATGATTCATGTTATGGTAACGATCTCAGCATCTGATTCAACCAATTTAGTTCATTTTTTTTTTAAATAGTACTAGTAATAATAATAATAATAATTAAAAAAAAAATACATGAACTAAGAAGAAAGTGGCCTTGGTGGAGGAGGAAGTAGTTGATGAAGATTTGGAGGACTCTGATTTTGATGAGAAACCGTTCGAGTAAGAAAAGGATGCGAAAGCAACCTTGAAGCAGTCCATCTCCTCGACGGATCTCTCTGCAAACACCGCGAAACAAAATCTCTAAACTCCGGCGAGGCCGTTGTCGGAGCTTCCGGTGGTTGTGACATACAAATAGCACACATCAAACTCGCCCAATCACCTTGTCTACCAACTGCAAACGGAAATCTTCCCATGTAAAACTCCAAAATACTCACACCTAAACTCCATATGTCACCGGCGTAAGCATCGTATTGTCCGTCATTGATATCGGTGTTTATCCTCTCCGGTGACATGTAAGCAATCGTTCCTACCGATGAATTGCACGGATCCATCGTTTGATTCAGAATCCTACCAACACCGAAGTCAGCGATCTTAACCTGTTTCCGCGAATTGATCAACAGATTCGACGGTTTGATGTCTCTATGAACGATGTGACGACGGTGGAGATAAGCAAGTCCACGGAGGATCTGACGTGCCACGTCAGCAAGCTGACTCTCCTGAGGGATGTGTTTCCCTTCGAGAGAACCACCGTCCATGTACTCCAACAGAACCTGAATTTCAGCGTTGTGATCGTACATCTCGTGACACTTCACCACGTTCGGATCATCAACATCTCTCAAGATCTGGATTTCTCTATGGATCTGACGACGAACGGATTCCTCGTGATGTCCGTAAATCACCTTCAACGCGTAAGCACGGCCGTTGATTCTGTGAACTACTTTATAAACCGTTCCTCCGCTACCGCTCCCGATCCGGTTCAGCCTCTCAAGCTCCGAGAAAGGAATCACTAGTTGCTGATTCGTTCCTCCTCCGTTGCTTCCTCCTCCACCACTCCCGCCGCTTCCTCCATTTCCACTCCCGCCGCTTCCGCTCCCAGACGGAGGAAGCGGAAGCGGAACAGCTAAGTTTGTGTCACGCTGCGGAAGCGGAAGAGTTAGGTCTCTGCGACGGCGTTGGGGACGGTTAGGAGAACCTGCAGCTGAGCCGGTGGCGGTTGGAGGTGGAAGTTGAATCGGCTTCATATCATTTCTTTCTCGCTAATACCAAAAAAAATTAATAACTAAATGAGTTTAGTTTGAGATTAAAATTAATTATAAAATAGATGAAAAGAGCGAAGGTGGATATATCATATAGGAGTATATGAAATGAAAAAGATGAAAATGATGTGATAGAGAGAAACCATGGCAACGGAAAATTGGTGAAAGGAGTGAAGAGAAGGTTCCGGGAAGTGTGAGAAGCAAAACGAAAATTGATTTGATTTTATGATTATGAAAAAAATAAAAATAAAAAAAAGAGGGAGAGGTTCGTTGGTTCTGTAATAATTTGACAGAGAAAAGAAATATTTATAATAATAAAAAAATAAAAGAAAAGTAATTTTGAGCTGAGCTTGAGAGGTGGAAGTGAGAGGTTGCTATCAAAAGAGGGAATCGAGATTTAAAAGAGATGGGGTCCACGCGCCTACAGGGCCCGTGAGACACGTGGGCCAATTAGAATTCGGCACTGTTTTTTATGCGTAGGTCGACTTGGGTTGAGTGTCGAGGTGTAGCCTATATCTTTTCTAGTACATCGTTGGATCACTTCACACATGTCATTAATATAGAAGGATTTAAAAAAGGGAAAATTATTTATTTTAATTGTTTCTCATTTTTACAACGGAAAAAATATTCATAAAACAAAAAAATTCTAAATATTTTTTATATTATTTTGTGTTAACTAAATTATTTGATTAATTACTTCTAGAACTTTTTTAATATGCAATGTATAAATATATTTTGTAATTATCAAATACTAATTTATATTTTTTTCAATATGCATTGTATAAAATTTTTTTCTAGATACATTGTATATATTTTCCTTACTATAAAATTACTTTTATTAAAAAATATAATAATTAATCTCTTAGTTTTATTGATATTTCTTTCTATGCTAATGTTACTTTATTAATATGCATTGTATATTTTTATTTTTAATATGTATTGTATACATTTTTTTTTATATTTCTATAAATTAAAATTTATTTATATTTAGAATTTATTTAAAAACACAACATAAAATAAATAAACAATATGTCAACGAAATCAAAGAGATATTAAAACATTAACCAACTCATCTCAATATACATATATATTTTTTAAATATACATATTAAATTTATATATACAAATATTTAAGTCCGTTTATCCGCTTTTTTACGTGCACAAATTAATTATACGATAGACCAGATAAATAATAGAAGATAATGAAATAGAAAAAGAGATAAATTTAAAATAAAATCTGAAAAGATATATTTTAAAACAAAAATATGTTACACTAAAATGGTATTTCACTTTAATATACCTATATTATTATATAATAAAGTCTAAATGCAATCAATTTGTATCTAAAAGAGTTAAAAATTTGCTTCATTAGAATAAAGAAAATTATTTAAATTATTTTTTAGTTTTACAAATAGAAAAATATTCATAGGAAAAAACATTTTAAATATTATTATATTATTTTGTGTGAACAAATTAATTGAATGACTAATTCTAGAATTTTATTAATATGCACTTAAATATATTTTATAATATCAATTAATTATAATAGTTAAATACTAAATTATATTTTATTTTCTTTAAATGATATAAAAAATAATATTTATAGATAATTGTGATACACCGACACTTTAAACTTTTTATATAGAAAATATATAACTTATCTCTTAGTTAACGTTATTTTATTAATAATTAAATTGTATAAATAATTTATAAAATAAAATTTATTTAATATTTAAAAATTATTTAATAAAACAACATAAAAATAATAAACAATAGGTCAACAAATGTGTGAATTGCTAAAACATCAACCAACTTCTCCAAAATTTTAGGTTTTTTTATCACTAAGCAAAAATCATAATAGTCTATAGTAGATGTAAAAAATTAGTTATATTTTATTTTTCTACTCCATCAAAAAAATTTCGGTTTTCCCCACTAAAAAACAAAGATAAAAGACTATAATTCATGACATATTTCTTTATATAAAACAGGTAATAGTGAAAATAAATAATCAAGCAATAGTTTATTTATATTTACGATTTTCACATTGAATTATGGTAAATTAGATGTAAATATGTTCAATATTTTTCTTCTCCAGAACCAAATTTCATGTTTCTTCGTTATTAACCCACAGATTTGAATGACTATAAATGAATGACAAATAAATTATATACACATGGGTAATAACTAAAATTAAATATTTAAGTTCAATGTTATCTGTACTCACTATAATCACATTGTATTATGCTATAATAGATGTAAACAATTTCTATATTTTTCTTCTTTTCCATCACCAAAATTTTGGTTTCTTCACCCCTAAGAAACTAAGTTAAGAGACTACAAATGAATGACCCGTAATTTAAACATATGCATAACAATGAAAAATAAATAATCATGCTAAATATTATTTATATTCATCGTATTCACATTGACTTACGGTATATTACATCTAAAAATATTCAATATTATTCTTCACCCTCCCAAAGTTTTAGGTTTTTCATCACGAAGAAAAAATCATAATAGTCTATAGTAGATGTAAAAAATTAGTTATATTTTATTTTTCTACTCCATCAAAAAATTTTCGGTTTTCCCCACTAAAAAACAAAGATAAAAGACTATAATCCATGACATATATTTTATATAAAATAGGTAATAGTTAAAATAAATAATCAAGCAATAATTCATTTATATTTACGATTTTCACATTGAATTATGGTAAATTAGATGTAAATATGTTCAATATGTTTCTTCTCCATAATCAAATTTCATGTTTCTTCGTTATTAACCCACAGAGTTGAATGACTATAAATGAATGACAAATAAATTATATACACATAGGTAATAACTAAAATTAAATATTTAAGCTCAATGTTATCTGTACTCACTATAATCACATTGTATTAAGCTATAATAGATGATAACAATTTCTATATTTTTCTTCTTCCCCATCACCAAAATTTTGGGTTTCTTCACCACTAAGAAAGTAAGTTAAGAGACTACAAATGAATGACCCGTAATTTAAACATATGCATAACAATGAAAAATAAATAATCATGCTCAATATTATTTATATTCATCGTATTCACATTGACTTACGGTATATTACATCTAAAAATATTCAATATTATTCTTCCCCATCCCAAAGTTTTAGGTTTTTCATCACGAAGCAAAAATCATAATAGTCTATAGTAGATGATAAAAATTAGTTATATTTTATTTTTCTACTCCATCAAAAAAATTTCGGTTTTCCCCACTAAAAAACAAAGATAAAAGACTATAATTCATGACATATTTTTTATATAAAATAGGTAATAGTTAAAATAAATAATCAAGCAATAGT
Source organism: Lathyrus sativus (assembly GCA_963859935.3). NCBI lineage: Eukaryota > Viridiplantae > Streptophyta > Magnoliopsida > Fabales > Fabaceae > Lathyrus > Lathyrus sativus. The sequence continues at coordinate 1,839,784 of OZ012741.1, read as the reverse complement.
TTATTTATATTTACGATTTTCACATTGAATTATGGTAAATTAGATGTAAATATGTTCAATATTTTTCTTCTCCAGAACCAAATTTCATGTTTCTTCGTTATTAACCCACAGATTTGAATGACTATAAATGAATGACAAATAAATTATATACACATGGGTAATAACTAAAATTAAATATTTAAGTTCAATGTTATCTGTACTCACTATAATCACATTGTATTATGCTATAATAGATGTAAACAATTTCTATATTTTTCTTCTTTTCCATCACCAAAATTTTGGTTTCTTCACCTCTAAGAAACTAAGTTAAGAGACTACAAATGAATGACCCGTAATTTAAACATATGCATAACAATGAAAAATAAATAATCATGCTAAATATTATTTATATTCATCGTATTCACATTGACTTACGGTATATTACATCTAAAAATATTCAATATTATTCTTCACCCTCCCAAAGTTTTAGGTTTTTCATCACGAAGAAAAAATCATAATAGTCTATAGTAAATGTAAAAAATTAGTTATATTTTATTTTTCTACTCCGTCAAAAAATTTTCGGTTTTCCCCACTAAAAAACAAAGATAAAAGACTATAATCCATGACATATATTTTATATAAAATAGGTAATAGTTAAAATAAATAATCAAGCAATAATTCATTTATATTTATGATTTTCACATTGAATTATGGTAAATTAGATGTAAATATGTTCAATATGTTTCTTCTCCATAATCAAATTTCATGTTTCTTCGTTATTAACCCACAGAGTTGAATGACTATAAATGATAGACAAATAAATTATATACACATGGGTAATAACTAAAATTAAATATTTAAGCTCAATGTTATCTGTACTCACTATAATCACATTGTATTAAGCTATAATAGATGATAACAATTTCTATATTTTTCTTCTTCCCCATCACCAAAATTTTGGGTTTCTTCACCTCTAAGAAAGTAAGTTAAGAGACTACAAATGAATGACCCGTAATTTAAACATATGCATAACAATGAAAAATAAATAATCATGCTCAATATTATTTATATTCATCGTATTCACATTGACTTACGGTATATTACATCTAAAAATATTCAATATTATTCTTCCCCATCCCAAAGTTTTATGTTTTTCATCACGAAGAAAAAATCATAATAGTCTATAGTAGATGTAAAAAATTAGTTATATTTTATTTTTCTACTCCATCAAAAATTTTTCGGTTTTCCCCACTAAAAAACAAAGATAAAAGACTATAATCCATGACATATTTTTTATATAAAATAGGTAATAGTTAAAATAAATAATCAAGCAATAATTCATTTATATTTACGATTTTCACATTGAATTATGGTAAATTATATGTAAATATGTTCAATATGTTTCTTCTCCATAATCAAATTTCATGTTTCTTCGTTATTAACCCACAGAGTTGAATGACTATAAATGAATGACAAATAAATTATATACACATGGGTAATAACTAAAATTAAATATTTAAGCTCAATGTTATCTGTACTCACTATAATCACATTGTATTAAGCTATAATAGATGATAACAATTTCTATATTTTTCTTCTTTTCCATCACCAAAATTTTGGTTTCTTCACCTCTAAGAAACTAAGTTAAGAGACTACAAATGAATGACCTGTAATTTAAACATATGCATAACAATGAAAAATAAATAATCATGCTAAATATTATTTATATTCATCGTATTCACATTGACTTACGGTATATTACATCTAAAAATATTCAATATTATTCTTCACCCTCCCAAAGTTTTAGGTTTTTCATCACGAAGAAAAAATCATAATAGTCTATAGTAGATGTAAAAAATTAGTTATATTTTATTTTTCTACTCCGTCAAAAAATTTTCGGTTTTCCCCACTAAAAAACAAAGATAAAAGACTATAATCCATGACATATTTTTTATATAAAATAGGTAATAGTTAAAATAAATAATCAAGCAATAATTCATATATATTTATGATTTTCACATTGAATTATGGTAAATTAGATGTAAATATGTTCAATATGTTTCTTCTCCATAATCAAATTTCATGTTTCTTCGTTATTAACCCACAGAGTTGAATGACTATAAATGAATGACAAATAAATTATATACACATGGGTAATAACTAAAATTAAATATTTAAGCTCAATGTTATCTGTACTCACTATAATCACATTGTATTAAGCTATAATAGATGATAACAATTTCTATATTTTTCTTCTTCCCCATCACCAAAATTTTGGGTTTCTTCACCTCTAAGAAACTAAGTTAAGAGACTACAAATGAATGACCCGTAATTTAAACATATGCATAACAATGAAAAATAAATAATCATGCTCAATATTATTTATATTCATCGTATTCACATTGACTTACGGTATATTACATCTAAAAATATTCAATATTATTCTTCCCCATCCCAAAGTTTTATGTTTTTCATCACGAAGAAAAAATCATAATAGTCTATAGTAGATGTAAAAAATTAGTTATATTTTATTTTTCTACTCCATCAAAAAATTTTCGGTTTTCCCCACTAAAAAACAAAGATAAAAGACTATAATCCATGACATATTTTTTATATAAAATAGGTAATAGTTAAAATAAATAATCAAGCAATAATTCATTTATATTTACGATTTTCACATTGAATTATGGTAAATTATATGTAAATATGTTCAATATGTTTCTTCTCCATAATCAAATTTCATGTTTCTTCGTTATTAACCCACAGAGTTGAATGACTATAAATGAATGACAAATAAATTATATACACATGGGTAATAACTAAAATTAAAAATTTAAGCTCAATGTTATCTGTACTCACTATAATCACATTGTATTAAGCTATAATAGATGATAACAATTTCTATATTTTTCTTCTTCTCCATCACCAAAATTTTGGGTTTCTTCACCTCTAAGAAACTAAGTTAAGAGACTACAAATGAATGACCCGCAATTTAAACATATGCATAACAATGAAAAATAAATAACCATGCTCAATATTATTTATATTCATCGTATTCACATTGACTTATGGTATATTACATCTAAAAATATTCAATATTATTCTTCACCATCCCAAAGTTTTAGGTTTTTCATCACTAAGCAAAAATCATAATAGTCTATATAAGATGTAAAAAATTAGTTATATTTAATTTTTCTACTCTATTAAAAAAATTTCGGTTTTCCCCACTAAAAAACAAAGATAAAAGACTATAATCCATGACATATTTCTTTATATAAAACAGGTAATAGTTAAAATAAATAATCAAGCAATAGTTTATTTATAATTTATGATTTTCACATTGAATTATGGTAAATTAGATGTAAATATGTTCAATATTTTTCTTCTCCAGAACCAAATTTCATGTTTCTTCGTTATTAACCCACAAAGTTGAATGACTATAAATGAATGAAAAATAAATTATATACACATAGGTAATAACTAAAGTTAAAAATTTTAGCTCAATGTTATCTGTACTCACTATAATCACATTGTATTAATGTATAATAGATGTAAACAATTTCTATATTTTTCTTCTTTTCCATCACCAAAATTTTGGTTTCTTCACCTCTAAGAAACTAAGTTAAGAGACTACAAATGAATGACCCGTAATTTAAACATATGCATAACAATGAAAAATAAATAATCATGCTCAATATTATTTATATTCATCGTATTCACATTGACTTATGGTATATTACATCTAAAAATATTCAATATTATTCTTCACCATCCTAAAGTATTATGTTTTTCATCACGAAGAAAAAATCATAATAGTCTATAGTAGATGTAAAAAATTAGTTATATTTTATTTTTCTACTCCATCAAAAAAAATTCGGTTTTCCCCACTAAAATACAAAGATAAAAGACTATAATCCATGACATATTTCTTTATATAAAATAGGTAATAGTTAAAATCAATAATCAAGCAATAGTTTATTTATATTTACGATTTTCACATTGAATTATGGTAAATTAGATGTAAATATGTTCAATATATTTCTTCTCCAGAACCAAATTTCATGTTTCTTCGTTATTAACCCACAGAGTTGAATGACTATAAATGAATGACAAATAAATTATATACACATGGATAATAACTAAAATTAAATATTTAAGTTCAATGTTATCTGTACTCACTATAATCACATTGTATTATGCTATAATAGATGTAAACAATTTCTATATTTTTCTTCTTTTCCATCACCAAAATTTTGGTTTCTTCACCTCTAAGAAACTAAGTTAAGAGACTACAAATAAATGACCCGTAATTTAAACATATGCATAACAATGAAAAATAAATAATCATGCTCAATATTATTTATATTCGTCGTATTCACATTGACTTATGGTATATTACATCTAAAAATATTCAATATTATTCTTCACAATCACAAAGTTTTAGGTTTTTCATCACGAAGAAAAAATCATAATAGTCTATAGTAGATGTAAAAAATTAGTTATATTTAATTTTTCTACTACATCAAAAAATTTTCGGTTTTCCCCTCTAAAAAATAAAGATAAAAGACTATAATCCATGACATATTTTTTATATAAAATAGGTAATAGTTAAAATAAATAATCAAGCAATAATTCATTTATATTGACGATTTTCACATTGAATTATGGTAAATTAGATGTAAATATGTTCAATATGTTTCTTCTCCATAGTCAAATTTCATGTTTCTTCGTTATTAACCCACAGAGTTGAATGACTATAAATGAATGACAAATAAATTATATACACATGGGTAATAACTAAAATTAAATATTTATGCTCAATGTTATCTGTACTCACTATAATCACATTGTATTAAGCTATAATAGATGATAACAATTTCTTTATTTTTCTTCTTCTCCATCACCAAAATTTTGGGTTTCTTCACCTCTAAGAAATTAAGTTAAGAGATTACAAATGAATGAACCGTAATTTAAACATATGCATAACCATGAAATATAAATAATCATGCTCAATATTATTTATATTCATCGTATTCACATTGACTTATGGTATATTACATCTAAAAATATTCAATATTATTCTTCACCATCCCAAAGTTTTAGGTTTTTCATCACGAAGAAAAAATCATAATAGTCTATAGTAGATGTAAAAAATTAGTTATATTTTATTTTTCTACTCCATCAAAAAAAATTCGATTTTCCCCACTAAAAAACAAAGATAAAAGACTATAATCCATGACATATTTCTTTATATAAAATAGGTAATAGTTAAAATCAATAATCAAGCAATAGTTTATTTATATTTACGATTTTCACATTGAATTATGGTAAATTAGATGTAAATATGTTCAATATTTTTCTTCTCCAGAACCAAATTTCATGTTTCTTCGTTATTAACCCACAGAGTTGAATGACTATAAATGAATGACAAATAAATTATATACACATGGGTAATAACTAAAATTAAATATTTAAGTTCAATGTTATCTGTACTCACTATAATCATATTGTATTATGCTATAATAGATGTAAACAATTTCTATATTTTTCTTCTTTTCCATCACCAAAATTTTGGTTTCTTCACCTCTAAGAAACTAAGTTAAGAGACTACAAATGAATGACCCGTAATTTAAACATATGCATAACAATAAAAAATAAATAATCATGCTCAATATTATTTATATTCATCGTATTCACATTGACTTACGGTATATTATATCTAAAAATATTCAATATTATTTTTCACCATCCCAAAGTTTTAGGTTTTTCATCACGAAGAAAAAATCATAATAGTCTATAGTAGATGTAAAAAATTAGTTATATTTTATTTTTCTACTACATCAAAAAAATTTCGGTTTTCCCCTCTAAAAAACAAAGATAAAAGACTATAATCCATGACATATTTTTTATATAAAATAGGTAATAGTTAAAATAAATAATCAAGCAATAATTCATTTATATTTACGATTTTCACATTTTATTATGGTAAATTAGTTGTAAATATGTTCAATATGTTTCTTCTCCATAGTCAAATTTCATGTTTCTTCGTTATTAACCCACAGAGTTGAATGACTATAAATGAATGACAAATAAATTATATACACATGGGTAATAACTAAAATTAAATATTTATGCTCAATGTTATCTGTACTCACTATAATCACATTGTATTAAGCTATAATAGATGATAACAATTTCTTTATTTTTCTTCTTCTCCATCACCAAAATTTTTGGTTTCTTCACCTCTAAGAAACTAAGTTAAGAGATTACAAATGAATGAACCGTAATTTAAACATATGCATAACAATAAAAAATAAATAATCATGCTCAATATTATTTATATTCATCGTATTCACATTGACTTATGGTATATTACATCTAAAAATATTCAATATTATTCTTTCCCATCCCAAAGTTTTAGGTTTTTCATCACGAAGCAAAAATCATAATAGTCTATAGTAGATGTAAAAAATTAGTTATATTTTATTTTTCTACTCCATTAAAAAAATTTCGGTTTTCCCCACTAAAAAACAAAGATAAAAGACTATAATCCATGACATATTTCTTTATATAAAACAGGTAATAGTTAAAATAAATAATCAAGCAATAGTTTATTTATATTTACGATTTTCACATTGAATTATGGTAAATTAGATGTAAATATGTTCAATATTTTTCTTCTCCAGAACCAAATTTCATGTTTCTTCGTTATTAACCCACAGAGTTGAATGACTATAAATGAATGAAAAATAAATTATATACACATGGGTAATAATTAAATTAAAAATTTAAGCTCAATGTTATCTGTACTCACTATAATCACATTGTATTATGCTATAATAGATGTAAACAATTTCTATATTTTTCTTCTTTTCCATCACCAAAATTTTGGTTTCTTCACCTCTAAGAAACTAAGTTAAGAGACTACAAATAAATGACCCGTAATTTAAACATATGCATAACAATGAAAAATAAATAATCATGCTCAATATTATTTATATTCATCGTATTCACATTGACTTATGGTATATTACATCTAAAAATATTCAATATTATGCTTCACCATCACAAAGTTTTAGGTTTTTTATCACTAAGCAAAAATCATAATAGTCTATAGTAGATGTAAAAAATTTGTTATATTTAATTTTTCTACTCCATCAAAAAAATTTCGGTTTTCCCCACTAAAAAACAAAGATGAAAGACTATAATCCATGACATATTTCTTTATATAAAACAGGTAATAGTTAAAATAAATAATGAAGCAATAATTCATTTGTATTTACGATTTTCACATTGAATTATGGTAAATTAGATGTAAATATTTTCAATATGTTTCTTCTCCATAATCAAATTTCATGTTTCTTCGTTATTAACCCACAGAGTTGAATGCCTATAAATGAATGACAAATAAATTATATACACATGGGTAATAACTAAAATTAAATATTTAAGCTCAATGTTATCTGTACTCACTATAATCACATTGTATTTAGCTATAATAGATGATAACAATTTCTATATTTTTCTTCTTCTCCATCACCAAAATTTTGGGTTTCTTCACCTCTAAGAAACTAAGTTAAGAGACTACAAATGAATGACCCGTAATTTAAACATATGCATAACAATGAAAAATATATAATCATGCTCAATATTATTTATATTCATCGTATTCACATTGACTTACGGTATGTTACATCTAAAAATATTCAATATTATTCTTCACCATCCCAAAGTTTTAGGTTTTTCATCATGAAGAAAAAATCATAATAGTCTATAGTAGATGTAAAAAATTAGTTATATTTTATTTTTCTACTCCATCAAAAAAATTTCGGTTTTCCCCACTAAAAAACAAAGATAAAAGACTATAATCCATGACATATTTCTTTATATAAAATAGGTAATAGTTAAAATAAATAATCAAGCAATAGTTTATTTATATTTATGATTTTCACATTGAATTATGGTAAATTAGATGTAAATATGTTCAATATTTTTCTTCTCCAGAACCAAATTTCATGTTTCTTCGTTATTAACCCACAGAGTTGAATGACTATATGTGAATGAAAAATAAATTATATACACATGGGTAATAATTAAATTAAAAATTTAAGCTCAATGTTATCTATACTCACTATAATCACATTGTATTATGCTATAATAGATGTAAACAATTTCTATATTTTTCTTCTTTTCCATCACCAAAAGTTTAGTTTCTTCACCTCTAAGAAACTAAGTTAAGAGACTACAAATGAATGACCCGTAATTTAAACATATGCATAACAATGAAAAATAAATAATCATGCTCAATATTATTTATATTCATCGTATTCACATTGACTTATGGTATATTACATCTAAAAATATTCAATATTATGCTTCACCATCACAAAGTTTTAGGTTTTTTATCACTAAGCAAAAATCATAATAGTCTATAGTAGATGTAAAAAATTAGTTATATTTAATTTTTCTACTCCATCAAAAAAATTTCGGTTTTCCCCACTAAAAAACAAAGATAAAAGACTATAATCCATGACATATTTCTTTATATAAAACAGGTAATACTTAAAATAAATAATCAAGCAATAATTCATTTATATTTACGATTTTCACATTGAATTATGGTAAATTAGATGTAAATATTTTCAATATGTTTCTTCTCCGTAAACAAATTTCATGTTTCTTCGTTATTAACCCACAGAGTTGAATGACTATAAATGAATGACAAATAAATTATATATACATGGGTAATAACTAAAATTAAATATTTAAGCTCAATGTTATCTGTACTCACTATAATCACATTGTATTAAGCTATAATAGATGATAACAATTTCTATATTTTTCTTCTTCTCCATCACCAAAATATTGGGTTTCTTCACCTCTAAGAAACTAAGTTAAGAGACTACAAATTAATGACCCGTAATTTAAACATATGCATAACAATGAAAAATAAATAATCATGCTCAATATTATTTATATTCATCGTATTCACATTGACTTACGGTATATTACATCTAAAAATATTCAATATTATTCTTCACCATCCCAAAGTTTTAGGTTTTTCATCACGAAGAAAAAATCATAATAGTCTATAGTAGATGTAAAAAATTAGTTATATTTTATTTTTCTACTCCATCAAAAAAATTTCGGTTTTCCCCACTAAAAAACAAAGATAAAAGACTATAATCCATGACATATTTCTTTATATAAAATAGGTAATAGTTAAAATAAATAATCAAGCAATAATTCATTTATATTTATGATTTTCACATTGAATTATGGTAAATTAGATGTAATTATGTTCAATATGTTTCTTCTCCATAATCAAATTTCATGTTTCTTTGTTATTAACCCACAAAGTTGAATGACTATAAATGAATAACAAATAAATTATATACACATGGGTAATAACTAAAATTAAATATTTAAGCTCAATGTTATCTGTACTCAGTATAATCACATTGTATTAAGCTATAATAGATGATAACAATTTCTATATTTTTCTTCTTCTCCATTATCAAAATTTTTGGTTTCTTAACCTCTAAGAAACTAAGTTAAGAGACTACAAATGAATGACCCGTAATTCAAACATATGCATAACAATGAAAAATAAATAATCATGCTCAATATTATTTATATTCATCGTATTCACATTGACTTATGGTATATTACATCTAAAAATATTCAATATTATTCTTCCCCATCCCAAAGTTTTATGTTTTTAATCACGAAGCAAAAATCATAATAGTCTATAGTAGATGTAAAAAACTTAGTTATATTTTATTTTTCTACTCCATCAAAAAAATTTCGGTTTTCCCCACTAAAAAACAAAGATAAAAGACTATAATCCATGACATATTTCTTTATATAAAACAGGTAATACTTAAAATAAATAATCAAGCAATAATTCATTTATATTTACGATTTTCACATTGAATTATGGTAAATTAGATGTAAATATTTTCAATATGTTTCTTCTCCGTAAACAAATTTCATGTTTCTTCGTTACTAACCCACAGAGTTGAATGACTATAAATGAATGACAAATAAATTATATATACATGGGTAATAACTAAAATTAAATATTTAAGCTCAATGTTATCTGTACTCACTATAATCACATTGTATTAAGCTATAATAGATGATAACAATTTCTATATTTTTCTTCTTCTCCATCACCAAAATATTGGGTTTCTTCACCTCTAAGAAACTAAGTTAAGAGACTACAAATGAATGACCCGTAATTTAAACATATGCATAACAATGAAAAATAAATAATCATGCTCAATATTATTTATATTCATCGTATTCACATTGACTTACGGTATATTACATCTAAAAATATTCAATATTATTCTTCACCATCCCAAAGTTTTAGGTTTTTCATGACGAAGAAAAAATCATAATAGTCTATAGTAGATGTAAAAAATTAGTTATATTTTATTTTTCTACTCCATCAAAAAAATTTCGGTTTTCCCCACTAAAAAACAAAGATAAAAGACTATAATCCATGACATATTTTTTATATAAAATAGGTAATAGTTAAAATAAATAATCAAGCAATAATTCATTTATATTTACGATTTTCACATTGAATTATGGTAAATTAGATGTAAATATGTTCAATATGTTTCTTCTCCATAATCAAATTTCATGTTTCTTCGTTATTAACCCACAGAGTTGAATGACTATAAATGAATGACAAATAAATTATATACACATGGGTAATAACTAAAATTAAATATTTATGCTCAATGTTATCTGTACTCACTATAATCACATTGTATTAAGCTATAATAGATGATAAAAATTTCTATATTTTTCTTCTTCTCCATCACCAAAATTTTGGGTTTCTTCACCTCTAAGAAACTAAGTTAAGAGACTACAAATGAATGACCCGTAATTTAAACATATGCATAACAATGAAAAATAAATAATCATGCTCAATATTATTTATATTCATCGTATTCACATTGACTTATGGTATATTACATCTAAAAATATTCAATATTATTCTTCCCCATCCCAAAGTTTTATGTTTTTAATCACGAAGCAAAAATCATAATAGTCTATAGTAGATGTAAAAAACTTAGTTATATTTTATTTTTCTACTCCATCAAAAAAATTTCGGTTTTCCCCACTAAAAAACAAAGATAAAAGACTATAATCCATGACATATTTCTTTATATAAAACAGGTAATAGTCAAAATAAATAATCAAGCAATAGTTTATTTATATTTACGATTTTCACATTGAATTATGGTAAATTAGATGTAAATATGTTCAATATTTTTCTTCTCCAGAACTAAATTTCATGTTTCTTCGTTATTAACCCACAGAGTTGAATGACTATAAATGAATGACAAATAAATTATATACACATGGGGAATAACTAAAATTAAATATTTAAGCTCAATGTTATCTATACTCACTATAATCACATTGTATTATGCTATAATAGATGTAAACAATTTCTATATTTTTCTTCTTTTCCATCACCAAAATTTTGGTTTCTTCACCTCTAAAAAACAAAGTTAAAAGACTACAAATGAATGACCCGTAATTTAAACATATGCATAACAATGAAGAATAAATAATCATGCTCAATATTATTTATATTCATCGTATTCACATTGACTTACGGTATATTATATCTAAAAATATTCAATATTATTCTTCACCATCCCAAAGTTTTAGGTTTTTCATCACGAAGAAAAAATCATAATAGTCTATAGTAGATGTAAAAAATTAGTTATATTTTATTTTTCTACTCCATCAAAAAAATTTCGGTTTTCCCTACTAAAAAATAAAGATAAAAGACTATAATCCATGACATATTTTTTATATAAAATAGGTAATAGTTAAAATAAATAATCAAGCAATAATTCATTTATATTTACGATTTTCACATTGAATTATGGTAAATTAGATGTAAATATGTTCAATATGTTTCTTCTCCATAATCAAATTTCATGTTTCTTCGTTATTAACCCACATAGTTGAATGACTATAAATGAATGACAAATAAATTATATACACATGGGTAATAACTAAAATTAAATATTTAAGCTCAATATTATCTGTACTCACTATAATCACATTGTATTAAGCTATATAAGATGATAACCATTTCTATATTTTTCTTCTTCTCCATCACCAAAATTTTGGGTTTCTTCACCTCTAAAAAACTAAGTTAAGAGACTACAAATGAATGACACGTAATTTAAACATATGCATAACAATGAAAAATAAATAATCATGCTCAATATTATTTATATTCATCGTATTCACATTGAGTTATGGTATATTACATCTAAAAATATTCAATATTATTCTTCACCATCCCAAAGTTTTATGTTTTTCATCACGAAGAAAAAATCATAATAGTCTATAGTAGATGTAAAAAATTAGTTATATTTTATTTTTCTACTCCATCACAAAAATTTCGGTTTTCCCCACTAAAAAACAAAGATAAAAGACTATAATCCATGACATATTTCTTTATATAAAATGGGTAATAGTTAAAATAAATAATCAAGCAATAGTTCATTTATATTTACGATTTTCACATTGAATTATTGTAAATTAGATGTAAATATGTTCAATATGTTTCTTCTCCATAATTAAATTTCATGTTTCTTCGTTATTAACCCACAGAGTTGAATGACTATAAATGAATGACAAATAAATTATATACACATGGGTAATAACTAAAATTAAATATTTAAGCTCAATGTTATTTGTACTCACTATAATCACATTGTATTAAGCTATAATAGGTGATAACAATTTCTATATTTTTCTTCTTCTCCATCACCAAAATATTGGGTTTCTTCACCTCTAAGAAACTAAGTTAAGAGACTACAAATGAATGACCCGTAATTTAAACATATGCATAACAATGAAAAATAAATAATCATGCTCAATATTATTTATATTCATCGTATTCACATTGACTTATGGTATATTACATCTAAAACTATTCAATATTATTCTTCACCATCCCAAAGTTTTAGGTTTTTTATCACTAAGCAAAAATCGTAATAGTCTATAGTAGATGTAAAAAATTAGTTATATTTTATTTTTCTACTCCATCAAAAAAAATTTCGGTTTTCGCCACTAAAAAACAAAGATAAAAGACTATAATCCATGACATATTTCTTTATATAAAATAGGTAATAGTTAAAATAAATAATCAAGCAATAGTTTATTTATATTTACGATTTTCACATTGAATTATGGTAAATTAGATATAAATATGTTCAATATTTTTCTTCTCCAGAACCAAATTTCATGTTTCTTCGTTATTAACCCACAGAGTTGAATGACTATAAATGAATGCCAAATAAATTATATACACAAGGATAATAACTAAAATTAAATATTTAAGCTCAATGTTATTTGTACTCACTATAATCACATTGTATTATGCTATAATAGATGTAAACAATTTCTATATTTTTCTTCTTTTCCATCACCAAAATTTTTGTTTCTTCACCTCTAAGAAACTAAATTAAGAGACTACAAATGAAAGACCCGTAATTTAAACATATGCATAACAATGAAAATTAAATAATCATGCTCAATATTATTTATATTCATCGTATTCACATTGACTTACGGTATATTACATCTTAAAATATTCAATATTATTCTTCACCATCCCAAAGTTTTAGGTTTTTCATCACGAAGAAAAAATCATAATAGTCTATAGTAGATGTAAAAAATTAGTTATATTTTATTTTTCTACTCCATCAAAAAATTTTCGGTTTTCCCCACTAAAAAACGAAGATAAAAGACTATAATCCGTGACATATTTTTTATATAAAATAGGTAATAGTTAAAATAAATAATCAAGCGATAATTCATTTATATTTACGATTTTCACATTGAATTATGGTAAATTAGATATAAATATGTTCAATATGTTTCTTCTTCATAATCAAATTTCATGTTTCTTCGTTATTAACCCACAGAGTTGAATGACTATAAATGAATGACAAATAAATTATATACACATGGGTAATAACTAAAATTAAATATTTAAGCTCAATGATATTTGAACTCACTATAATCACATTGTATTATGCTATAATAGATGATAACAATTTCTATATTTTTCTTCTTCTCCATCACCAAAATTTTGAGTTTCTTCACCTCTAAGAAACTAAGTTAAGAGACTACAAATGAATGACCCATAATTTAAACATAGGCATAACATTGAAAAATAAATAATCATGCTCAATATTATTTATATTCATCGTATTACATCTAAAAATATTCAATATTATTCTTCACCATCCCAAATTTTAGGTTTTTTATCACTAAGCAAAAATCATAATAGTCTATAGTAGATGTAAAAAATTAGTTATATTTTATTTTTCTACTCCATCAAAAAAATTTCGGTTTTCCCCACTAAAATACAAAGATAAAAGACTATAATCCATGACATATTTCTTTATATAAAACAGGTAATAGTTAAAATAAATAATCAAGCAATAGTTTATTTATATTTACGATATTCACATTGAATTATGGTAAATTAGATGTAAATATGTTCAATATTTTTCTTCTCCAGAACCAAATTTCATGTTTCTTCGTTATTAACCCACAAAGTTGAATGACTATAAATGAATGACAAATAAATTATATACACATGGGTAATAACTAAAATTAAATATTTAAGCTCAATGTTATCTGTACTCACTATAATCACATTGTATTATGCTATAATATATGTAAACAATTTCTATATTTTGCTTCTTTTCCATCACCAAAATTTTGGTTTCTTCACCTCTAAGAAACTAAGTTAAAAGACTACAAATGAATGACCCGTAATTTAAACATATGCATAACAATGAAGAATAAATAATCATGCTCAATATTATTTATATTCACCGTATTCACATTGACTTACAGTATATTACATCTAAAAATATTCAATATTATTCTTCACCATCCCAAAGTTTTAGGTTTTTTATCACGAAGCAAAAATCATAATAGTCTATAGTAGATGTAAAAAATTACTTATATTTTATTTTTCTACTCCATCAAAAAATTTTCGGTTTTCCCCACTAAAAAACAAAGATAAAAGACTATAATCCATGACATATTTTTATATAAAATAGGTAATAGTTAAAATAAATAATCAAGCAATAATTCATTTATATTTACGATTTTCACATTGAATTATGGTAAATTAGATGTAAATTTGTTCAATACGTTTCTTCTCCATAATCAAATTTCATGTTTCTTTTTTATTAACCCACAAAGTTGAATGACTATAAATGAATGACAAATAAATTATATACACATGGGTAATAACAAAATTTAAATATTTAAGCTCAATGTTATCTGTACTCACTATTATCACATTGTATTAAGCTATAATAGATGATAACAATTTCTATATTTTTCTTCTTCTCCATCACCAAAATTTTTGGTTTATTAACCTCTAAGAAACTAAGTTAAGAGACTACAAATGAATGACCCGTAATTCAAACATATGCATAACAATGAAAAATAAATAATCATGCTCAATATTATTTATATTCATCGTATTCACATTGACTTACGGTATATTACATCTAAAAATATTCAATATTATTCTTCCCCATCCCAAATTTTTATGTTTTCATCACGAAGAAAAAATCATAATAGTCTATAGTAGATGTAAAAAATTAGTTATATTTTATTTTTCTACTACATCAAAAAATTTTCAGTTTTCCCCACTAAAAAACAAAGATAAAAGACTATAATCCATGACATATTTTTTATATAAAATAGGTAATAGTTAAAATAAATAATCAAGCAATAATTCATTTATATTTACGATTTTCACATTGAATTATGGTAAATTAGATGTAAATATGTTCAATACGTTTCTTCTCCATAATCAAATTTCATGTTTCTTCGTTATTAACCCACAGAGTAGAATGACTATAAATGAATGACAAATAAATTATATACACATGGGTAATAACTAAAATTAAATATTTATGCTCAATGTTATCTGTACTCACTATAATCACATTGTATTAAGCTATAATAGATGATAACAATTTCTATATTTTTCTTCTTCTCCATCACCAAAATTTTGGGTTTCTTCACCTCTAAGAAACTAAGTTAAGAGACTACAAATGAATGACCCGTAATTTAAACATATGCATAACAATGAAAAATAAATAATCATGCTCAATATTATTTATATTCATCGTATTCACATTGACTTATGGTATATTACATCTAAAAATATTCAATATTATTCTTCCCCATCCCAAAGTTTTATGTTTTTCATCACGAAGCAAAAATCATAATAGTCTATAGTAGATGTAAAATACTTAGTTATATTTTATTTTTCTACTCTATCAAAAAAATTTCGGTTTTCCCCACTAAAAAACAAAGATAAAAGACTATAATCCATGACATATTTCTTTATATAAAACAGGTAATAGTTAAAATAAATAATCAAGCAATAGTTTATTTATATTCATGATTTTCACATTGAATTATGGTAAATTAGATGTAAATATGTTCAATATTTTTCTTCTCCAGAACCAAATTTCATGTTTCTTCGTTATTAACCCACAGAGTTGAATGACTATAAATGAATGACAAATAAATTATATACACATGGGTAATAACTAAAATTAAATATTTAAGCTCAATGTTATCTATACTCACTATAATCACATTGTATTATGCTATAATAGATGTAAACAATTTCTATATTTTTCTTCTTTTCCATCACCAAAATTTTGGTTTCTTCACCTCTAAGAAACAAAGTTAAGAGACTACAAATGAATCACCCGTAATTTAAACATATGAATAACAATGAAGAATAAATAATCATGCTCAATATTATTTATATTCATCGTATTCACATTGACTTACGGTATATTACATCCAAAAATATTCAATATTATTCTTCACCATCCCAAAGTTTTAGGTTTTTCATCACGAAGAAAAAATTATAATAGTCTATAGTAGATGTAAAAAATTAGTTATATTTTATTTTTCTACTCCATCAAAAAATTTTCGGTTTTCCCCACTAAAAAACAAAGATAAAAGACTATAATCCATGACATATTTTTTTATATAAAATAGGTAATAGTTAAAATATTTAATCAAGCAATAATTCATTTATATTTACGATTTTCACATTGAATTATGTTAAATTAGATGTAAATATGTTCAATATGTTTCTTCTCCATAATCAAATTTCAAATATTTTTCATTATTAACCCACATAGTTGAATGACTATAATTGAATGACAAATAAATTATATACACATGGGTAATAACTAAAATTAAATATTTAAGCTCAATGTTATCTGTACTCACTACAATCACATTGTATTAAGCTATAATAGATGATAACAATTTCTATATTTTTCTTCTTCTCCATCACCAAAATTTTGGGTTTCTTCACCTCTAAGAAACTAAGTTAAGAGACTACAAATGAATGACCCGTAAGTTAAACATATGCATAACAATGAAAAATAAATAATCATGCTCAATATTATTTATATTCATCGTATTCACATTGACTTATGGTATATTACATCTAAAAGTATTCAATATTTTTCTTCACCATTCCAAATTTTAGGTTTTTTATCACTAAGCAAAAATCATAATAGTCTATATTAGATGTAAAAAATTAGTTATATTTTATTTTTCTACTCCATCAAAAAAATTTCGGTTTACCCCATTAAAAAACAAAGATAAAAGACTATAATCCATGACATATTTTTTTATATAAAACAGGTAATAGTTAAAATAAATAATCAAGCAATAGTTTATTTATATTTACGATTTTCACATTGAATTATGGTAAATAAGATTTAAATATGTTCAATATGTTTCTTCTCCAGAACCAAATTTCATGTTTCTTCGTTATTAACCCACAGAGTTGAATGACTATAAATGAATGACAAATAAATTATATACACATGGGTAATAACTAAAATTTAATATTTAAGATCAATGTTATCTGTACTCACTATAATCCCATTGTATTATGCTATAATAGATGTAAACAATTTCTATATTTTTCTTCTTCTCCATCACCAAAATTTTGGTTTCTTCACCTCTAAGAAACTAAGTTAAGAGACTACAAATGAATGACCCATAATTTAAACATATGCATAACAATGAAGAATAAATAATCATGCTCAATATTATTTATATTCATCGTATTCACATTGACTTACGGTATAATACATCTAAAAATATTCAATATTATTCTTCACCATCCCAAAGTTTTAGGTTTTTCATCACGAAGAAAAAATTATAATAGTCTATAGTAGATGTAAAAAATTACTTATATTTTATTTTTCTACTCCATCAAAAAATTTTCGGTTTTCCCCACTAAAAAACAAAGATAAAAGACTATAATCCATGACATATTTTTTATATAAAATAGGTAATAGTTAAAATAAATAATCAAGCAATAATTCATTTATATTTACGGTTTTCACATTGAATTATGGTAAATTAGATGTAAATTTGTTCAATACGTTTCTTCTCCATAATCAAATTTCATTTTTCTTCGTTATTAACCCACAGAGTTGAATGACTATAAATGAATGACAAATAAATTATATACACATGGGTAATAACTAAATTTAAATATTTAAGCTCAACGTTATCTGTACTCACTATAATCACATTGTATTAAGCTATAATAGATGATAACAATTTCTATATTTTTCTTCTTCTCCATGACCAAAATTTTGGGTTTCTTCACCTCTAAGAAACTAAGTTAAGAGACTACAAATGAATGGCCCGTAATTTAAACATATGAATAATAATGAAAAATAAATAATCATGCTCAATATTATTTATATTCATCGTATTCACATTGACTTACGATATATTACATCTAAAAATATTCAATATTATTCTTCACCATCCCAAAATTTTATGTTTTTCATCACGAAGAAAAAGTCATAATAGTCTATAGTAGATGTAAAAAATTAGTTATATTTTATTTTTCTACTCCATCAAAATATTTTCGGTTTTCCCCACTAAAAAACGAAGATAAAAGACTATAATCCGTGACATATTTTTTATATAAAACAGGTAATAGTTAAAATAAATAATCAAGCAATAGTTCATTTATATTTATGATTTTCACATTGAACTATGGTGAATTAGATGTAAATATGTTCCATATGTTTCTTCTCCATAATCAAATTTCATGTTTCTTCGTTATTAACCCACAGAGTTGAATGAATATAAATGAATGACAAATAAATTATATACACATGGGTAATAACTAAAATTAAATATTTAAGCTCAATGTTATTTGTACTCACTATAATCACATTGTATTAAGCTATAATAGATGATAACAATTTCTATATTTTTCTTCTTCTCCATCACCAAAATTTTGGGTTTCTTCACCTCTAAGAAACTAATTTAAGAGACTACAAATGAATGACCCGTAACTTAAACATATGCATAACAATGAAAAATATATAATCATGCTCAATATTATTTATATTCATCGTATTCACATTGACTTATGGTATATTACATCTAAAAATATTCAATATTATTCTTCACCATCCCAAATTTTAGGTTTTTTATCACTAAGCAAAAATCATAATAGTTTATAGTAGATGTAAAAAATTAGTTATATTTTATTTTTCTACTCCATCAAAAAAATTTTGGTTTTCCCCACTAAAAAACAAAGATAAAAGACTATAATCCATGGCATATTTTTTATATAAAACAGGTAATAGTTAAAATAAATAATCAAGCAATAGTTTATTTATATTTACGATTTTCACATTGAATTATGGTAAATTAGATTTAAATATGTTCAATATGTTTCTTCTCCAGAACCAAATTTCATGTTTCTTCGTTATTAACCCACAGAGATGAATGACTATAAATGAATGACAAATAAATTATATACACATTGGTAATAACTAAAATTAAATATTTAAGCTCAATGTTATCTGTACTCACTATAATCACATTGTATTATGCTATAATAGATGTAAACAATTTCTATATTTTTCTTCTTCTCCATCACCAAAATTTTGGTTTCTTCACCTCTAAGAAACTAAGTTAAGAGACTACAAATGAATTACCCGTAATTTAAACATATGCATAACAATGAAGAATAAATAATCATGCTCAATATTATTTATATTCATAGTATTCACATTGACTTACGGTATATTACATCCAAAAATATTCAATATTATTCTTCACCATCCCAAAGTTTTAGGTTTTTCATCACGAAGAAAAAATTATAATAGTCTATAGTAGATGTAAAAAATTAGTTATATTTTATTTTTCTACTCCATCAAAAAATTTTCGGTTTTCCGCAATAAAAAACAAAGATAAAAGACTATTATCCATGACATATTTTTTTATATAAAATAGGTAATAGTTAAAATAAATAATCAAGCAATAATTCATTTATATTTACGATTTTCACATTGTATTATGTTAAATTAGATGTAAATATGCTCAATATGTTTCTTCTCCATAATCAAATTTCAAATATTTTTCATTATTAACCCACATAGTTGAATGACTATAATTGAATGACAAATAAATTATATACACATGGGTAATAACTAAAATTAAATATTTAAGCTCAATGTTATCTGTACTCACTACAATCACATTGTATTAAGCTATAATAGATGATAACAATTTCTATATTTTTCTTCTTCTCCATCACCAAAATTTTGGGTTTCTTCACCTCTAAGAAACTAAGTTAAGAGAGACCCGTAAGTTAAACATATGCATAACAATGAAAAATAAATAATCATGCTCAATATTATTTATATTCATCGTATTCACATTGAATTATGCTATATTACATCTAAAAATATTCAATATTTTTCTTCACCATTCCAAATTTTAGGTTTTTTATCACTAAGCAAAAATCATAATAGTCTATATTAGATGTAAAAAATTAGTTATATTTTATTTTTCTACTCCATCAAAAAAATTTCGGTTTTCCCCATTAAAAAACAAAGATAAAAGACTATAATCCATGGCATATTTTTTTATATAAAACAGGTAATAGTTAAAATAAATAATCAAGCAATAGTTTATTTATATTTACGATTTTCACATTGAATTATGGTAAATTAGATGTAAATATGTTCAATATGTTTCTTCTCCAGAACCAAATTTCATGTTTCTCCGTTATTAACCCACAGAGTTGAATGACTATAAATGAATGACAAATAAATTATATACACATGGGTAATAACTAAAGTTAAATATTTAAGATCAATGTTATCTGTACTCACTATAATCCCATTGTATTATGCTATAATAGATGTAAACAATTTCTATATTTTTCTTCTTCTCCATCACCAAAATTTTGGTTTCTTCACCTCTAAGAAACTAAGTTAAGAGACTACAAATGAATGACCCATACTTTAAACATATGCATAACAATGAATAATAAATAATCATGCTCAATATTATTTATATTCATCGTATTCACATTGACTTACGGTATATTACATCTAAAAATATTCAATATTATTCTTCACCATCCCAAAGTTTTAGGTTTTTCATCACGAAGAAAAAATCATAATAGTCTATAGTAGATGTAAAAAATTACTTATATTTTATTTTTCTACTCCATCAAAAAAATTTCGGTTTTCCCCACTAAAAAACAAAGATAAAAGACTATAATCCATGACATATTTTTTTATATAAAATAGGTAATAGTTAAAATAAATAATCAAGCAATAATTCATTTATATTTATGATTTTCACATGGAATTATGGTAAATTAGATGTAAATTTGTTCAATACGTTTCTTCTCCATAATCAAATTTCATGTTTCTTCGTTATTAACCCACAGAGTTGAATGACTATAAATGAATGACAAATAAATTATATACACATGGGTAATAACTAAATTTAAATATTTAAGCTCAACGTTATCTGTACTCACTATAATCACATTGTATTAAGCTATAATAGATGATAACAATTTCTATATTTTTCTTCTTCTCCATGACCAAAATTTTGGGTTTCTTCACCTCTAAGAAACTAAGTTAAGAGACTACAAATGAATGACCCGTAATTTAAACATATGAATAATAATGAAAAATAAATAATCATGCTCAATATTATTTATATTCATCGTATTCACATTGACTTACAGTATATTACATCTAAAAATATTCAATATTATTCTTCACCATCCCAAAATTTTATGTTTTTCATCACGAAGAAAAAATCATAATAGTCTATAGTAGATGTAAAAAATTAGTTATATTTTATTTTTCTACTCCATCAAAATATTTTCGGTTTTCCCCACTAAAAAACAAAGATAAAAGACTATAATCCATGACATATTTTTTATATAAAACAGGTAATAGTTAAAATAAATAATCAATCAATAATTCATTTATATTTCTGATTTTCACATTGAATCATGGTAAATTAGATGTAAATATGTTCCATATGTTTCTTCTCCATAAACAAATTTCATGTTTCTTCGTTATTAACCCACAGAGTTGAATGAATATAAATGAATGACAAATAAATTATATACACATGGGTAATAACTAAAATTAAATATTTAAGCTCAATGTTATCTGTACTCACTACAATCACATTGTATTAAGCTATAATAGATGATAACAATTTCTATATTTTTCTTCTTCTCCATCACCAAAATTTTGGGTTTCTTCACCTCTAAGAAACTAAGTTAAGAGACTACAAATGAATGACCCGTAAGTTAAACATATGCATAACAATGAAAAATAAATAATCATGCTCAATATTATTTATATTCATCGTATTCACATTGACTTATGGTATATTACATCTAAAAATATTCAATATTTTTCTTCACCATTCCAAATTTTTGGTTTTTTATCACTAAGCAAAAATCATAATAGTGTATATTAGATGTAAAAAATTAGTTATATTTTATTTTTCTACTCCATCAAAAAAATTTCGGTTTTCCCCACTAAAAAACAAAGATAAAAGACTATATTCCATGGCATATTTTTTTTATATAAAACAGGTAATAGTTAAAATAAATAATCAAGCAATAGTTTATTTATATTTACGATTTTCACATTGAATTATGGTAAATTAGATGTAAATATGTTCAATATGTTTCTTCTCCAGAACCAAATTTCATGTTTCTTCGTTATTAACCCACAGAGTTGAATGACTATAAATGAATGACAAATAAATTATATACACATGGGTAATAACTAAAATTAAATATTTTAGCTCAATGTTATCTGTACTCACTATAATCCCATTGTATTATGCTATAATAGATGTAAACAATTTCTATATTTTTCTTCTTCTCCATCACCAAAATTTTGGTTTCTTCACCTCTAAGAAACTAAGTTAAGAGACTACAAATGAATGACCCGTAATTTAAACATATGCATAACAATGAAAAATAAATAATCATGCTCAATATTATTTATATTCATCGTATTCACATTGACTTATGGTATATTACATCTAAAAATATTCAATATTATTCTTCCCCATCCCAAAGTTTTATGTTTTTCATCACGAAGCAAAAATCATAATAGTCTATAGTAGATGTAAAAAACTTAGTTATATTTTATTTTTCTACTCTATCAACAAAATTTCGGTTTTCCCCACTAAAAAACAAAGATAAAAGACTATAATCCATGACATATTTCTTTATATAAAACAGGTAATAGTTAAAATAAATAATCAAGCAATAGTTTATTTATATTTACGATTTTCACATTGAATTATGGTAAATTAGATGTAAATATGTTCAATATTTTTCTTCTCCAGAACCAAATTTCATGTTTCTTCGTTATTAACTCACAGAGTTGAATGACTATAAATGAATGACAAATAAATTATATACACATGGGTAATAACTAAAATTAAATATTTAAGCTCAATGTTATCTATACTCACTATAATCACATTGTATTATGCTATAATAGATGTAAACAATTTCTATATTTTTCTTCTTTTCCATCACCAAAATTTTGGTTTCTTCACCTCTAAGAAACAAAGTTAAGAGACTACAAATGAATGACCCGTAATTTAAACATATGCATAACAATGAAGAATAAATAATCATGCTCAATATTATTTATATTCATCGTATTCACATTGACTTACGGTATATTACATCCAAAAATATTCAATATTATTCTTCACCATCCCAAAGTTTTAGGTTTTTCATCACGAAGAAAAAATTATAATAGTCTATAGTAGATGTAAAAAATTAGTTATATTTTATTTTTCTACTCCATCAAAAAATTTTCGGTTTTCCGCAATAAAAAACAAAGATAAAAGACTATAATCCATGACATATTTTTTATATAAAATAGGTAATAGTTAAATTAAATAATCAAGCAATAATTCATTTATATTTACGATTTTCACATTGAATTATGTTAAATTAGATGTAAATATGTTCAATATGTTTCTTCTCCATAATCAAATTTCAAATATTTTTCATTATTAACCCTCATAGTTGAATGACTATAAATGAATGACAAATAAATTATATACACAAGGGTAATAACTAAAATTAAATATTTAAGCTCAATGTTATCTGTACTCACTACAATCACATTGTATTAAGCTATAATAGATGATAACAATTTCTATATTTTTCTTCTTCTCCATCACCAAAATTTTGGGTTTCTTCACCTCTAAGAAACTAAGTTAAGAGACTACATATGAATGACCCGTAAGTTAAACATATGCATAACAATGAAAAATAAATAATCATGCTCAATATTATTTATATTCATCGTATTCACATTGACTTATGGTATATTACATCTAAAAATATTCAATATTTTTCTTCACCATTCCAAATTTTAGGTTTTTTATCACTAAGCAAAAATCATAATAGTCTATATTAGATGTAAAAAATTAGTTATATTTTATTTTTCTACTCCATCAAAAAAATTTCGGTTTTCCCCATTAAAAAACAAAGATAAAAGACTATAATCCATGACATATTTTTTTTTATATAAAACAGGTAATAGTTAAAATAAATAATCAAGCAATAGTTTATTTATATTTACGATTTTCACATTGAATTATGGTAAATTAGATGTAAATATGTTCAATATGTTTCTTCTCCAGAACCAAATTTCATGTTTCTTCGTTATTAACCCACAGAGTTGAATGACTATAAATGAATGACAAATAAATTATATACACATGGGTAATAACTAAAATTAAATATTTAAGATCAATATCTGTACTCACTATAATCCCATTGTATTATGCTATAATAGATGTAAACAATTTCTATATTTTTCTTCTTCTCCATCACCAAAATTTTGGTTTCTTCACCTCTAAGAAACTAAGTTAAGAGACTACAAATGAATGACCTATAATTTAAACATATGCATAACAATGAAGAATAAATAATCATGCTCAATATTATTTATATTCATCGTATTCACATTGACTTACGGTATATTACATCTAAAAATATTCAATATTATTCTTCACCATCCCAAAGTTTTAGGTTTTTCATCACGAAGAAAAAATCATAATAGTCTATAGTAGATGTAAAAAATTACTTATATTTTATTTTTCTACTCCATCAAAAAATTTTCGGTTTTCCCCACTAAAAAACAAAGATAAAAGACTATAATCCATGACATATTTTTTATATAAAATAGGTAATAGTTAAAATAAATAATCAAGCAATAATTCATTTATATTTACGATTTTCACATTGAATTATGGTAAATTAGATGTAACTTTGTTCAATACGTTTCTTCTCCATAATCAAATTTCAGGTTTCTTCGTTATTAACCCACAGAGTTGAATGACTATAAATGAATGACAAATAAATTATATACACATGGGTAATAACTAAATTTAAATATTTAAGCTCAACGTTATCTGTACTCACTATAATCACATTGTATTAAGCTATAATAGATGATAACAATTTCTATATTTTTCTTCTTCTCCATGACCAAAATTTTGGGTTTCTTCACCTCTAAGAAACTAAGTTAAGAGACTACAAATGAATGGCCCGTAATTTAAACATATGAATAATAATGAAAAATAAATAATCATGCTCAATATTATTTATATTCATCGTATTCACATTGACTTACGGTATATTACATCTAAAAATATTCAATATTATTCTTCACTATCCCAAAATTTTATGTTTTTCGTCACGAAGAAAAAATCATAATAGTCTATAGTAGATGTAAAAAATTAGTTATATTTTATTTTTCTACTCCATCAAAATATTTTCGGTTTTCCCCACTAAAAAACGAAGATAAAAGACTATAATCCGTGACATATTTTTTATATAAAACAGGTAATAGTTAAAATAAATAATCAAGCAATAGTTCATTTATATTTATGATTTTCACATTGAATTATGGTGAATTAGATGTAAATATGTTCCATATGTTTCTTCTCCATAATCAAATTTCATGTTTCTTCGTTATTAACCCACAGAGTTGAATGAATATAAATGAATGACAAATAAATTATATACACATGGGTAATAACTAAAATTAAATATTTAAGCTCAATGTTATTTGTACTCACTATAATCACATTGTATTAAGCTATAATAGATGATAACAATTTCTATATTTTTCTTCTTCTCCATCACCAAAATTTTGGGTTTCTTCACCTCTAAGAAACTAATTTAAGAGACTACAAATGAATGACCCGTAACTTAAACATATGCATAACAATGAAAAATATATAATCATGCTCAAAATTATTTATATTCATCGTATTCACATTGACTTATGGTATATTACATCTAAAAATATTCAATATTATTCTTCACCATCCCAAATTTTAGGTTTTTTTATCACTAAGCAACAATCATAATTATCTATAGTAGATGTAAAAAATTAGTTATATTTTATTTTTCTACTCCATCAAAAAAATTTTGGTTTTCCCCACTAAAAAACAAAGATAAAAGACTATAATCCATGGCATATTTTTTATATAAAACAGGTAATAGTTAAAATAAATAATCAAGCAATAGTTTATTTATATTTACGATTTTCACATTGAATTATGGTAAATTAGATGTAAATATGTTCAATATGTTTCTTCTCCAGAACCAAATTTCATGTTTCTTCGTTATTAACCCACAGAGTTGAATGACTATAAATGAATGACAAATAAATTATATACACATTGGTAATAACTAAAATTAAATATTTAAGCTCAATGTTATCTGTACTCACTATAATCACATTGTATTATGCTATAATAGATGTAAACAATTTCTATATTTTTCTTCTTCTCCATCACCAAAATTTTGGTTTCTTCACCTCTAAGAAACTAAGTTAAGAGACTACAAATGAATGACCCGTAATTTAAACATATGCATAACAATGAAGAATAAATAATCATGCTCAATATTATTTATATTCATCGTATTCACATTGACTTACGGTATATTACATCCAAAAATATTCAATATTATTCTTCACCATCCCAAAGTTTTAGGTTTTTCATCACGAAGAAAAAATTATAATAGTCTATAGTAGATGTAAAAAATTAGTTATATTTTATTTTTCTACTCCATCAAAAAATTTTCGGTTTTCCCCACTAAAAAACAAAGATAAAAGACTATAATCCATGACATATTTTTTATATAAAATAGGTAATAGTTAAAATAAATAATCAAGCAATAATTCATTTATATTTACGATTTTCACATTGAATTATGTTAAATTAGATGTAAATATGTTCAACATGTTTCTTCTCCATAATCAAATATCAAATATTTTTCATTATTAACCCACATACTTGAATGACTATAATTGAATGACAAATAAATTATATACACATGGGTAATAACTAAAATTAAATATTTAAGCTCAATGTTATCTGTACTCACTACAATCACATTGTATTAAGCTATAATAGATGATAACAATTTCTATATTTTTCTTCTTCTCCATCACCAAAATTTTGGGTTTCTTCACCTCTAAGAAACTAAGTTAAGAGACTACAAATGAATGACCCGTAAGTTAAACATATGCATAACAATGAAAAATAAATAATCATGCTCAATATTATTTATATTCATCGTATTCACATTGACTTATGGTATATTTCATCTAAAAATATTCAATATTTTTTTTCACCATTCCAAATTTTAGGTTTTTTATCACTAAGCAAAAATCATAATAGTCTATATTAGATGTAAAAAATTAGTTATATTTTATTTTTCTACTCCATCAAAAAAATTTCGGTTTTCTCCATTAAAAAACAAAGATAAAAGACTATAATCCATGGCATATTTTTTTATATAAAACAGGTAATAGTTAAAATAAATAATCAAGCAATAGTTTATTTATATTTACGATTTTCACATTGAATTATGGTAAATTAGATGTAAATATGTTCAATATGTTTCTTCTCCAGAACCAAATTTCATGTTTCTTCGTTATTAACCCACAGAGTTGAATGACTATAAATGAATGACAAATAAATTATATACACATGGGTAATAACTAAAATTAAATATTTAAGATCAATGTTATCTGTACTCACTATAATCCCATTGTATTATGCTATAATAGATGTAAACAATTTCTATATTTTTCTTCTTCTCCATCACCAAAATTTTGGTTTCTTCACCTCTAAGAAACTAAGTTAAGAGACTACAAATGAATGACCCATAATTTAAACATATGCATAACAATGAAGAAAAAATAATCATGCTCAATATTATTTATATTCATCGTATTCACATTGACTTACGGTATATTACATCTAAAAATATTCAATATTATTCTTCACCATCCCAAAGTTTTAGGTTTTTCATCACGAAAAAAAAATCATAATAGTCTATAGTAGATGTAAAAAATTACTTATATTTTATTTTTCTACTCCATCAAAAAATTTTCGGTTTTCCCCACTAAAAAACAAAGATAAAAGACTATAATCCATGACATATTTTTTATATAAAATAGGTAATAGTTAAAATAAATAATCAAGCAATAATTCATTTATATTTACGATTTTCACATTGAATTATGGTAAATTAGATGTAAATTTGTTCAATACGTTTCTTCTCCATAATCAAATTTCATGTTTCTTCGTTATTAACCCACAGAGTTGAATGACTATAAATGAATGACAAATAAATTATATACACATGGGTAATAACTAAATTTAAATATTTAAGCTCAACGTTATCTGTACTCACTATAATCACATTGTATTAAGCTATAATAGATGATAACAATTTCTATATTTTTCTTCTTCTCCATGACCAAAATTTTGGGTTTCTTCACCTCTAAGAAACTAAGTTAAGAGACTACAAATGAATGGCCCGTAATTTAAACATATGAATAATAATGAAAAATAAATAATCATGCTCAATATTATTTATATTCATCGTATTCACATTGACTTACGGTATATTACATCTAAAAATATTCAATATTATTCTTCACCATCCCAAAATTTTATGTTTTTCATCACGAAGAAAAAATCATAATAGTCTATAGTAGATGTAAAAAATTAGTTATATTTTATTTTTCTACTCCATCAAAATATTTTCGGTTTTCCCCACTAAAAAACAAAGATAAAAGACTATAATCCGTGACATATTTTTTATATAAAACAGGTAATAGTTAAAATAAATAATCAAGCAATAGTTCATTTATATTTATGATTTTCACATTGAATTATGGTGAATTAGATGTAAATATGTTCCATATGTTTCTTCTCCATAATCAAATTTCATGTTTCTTCGTTATTAACCCACAGAGTTGAATGAATATAAATGAATGACAAATAAATTATATACACATGGGTAATAACTAAAGTTAAATATTTAATCTCAATGTTATTTGTACTCACTATAATCACATTGTATTAAGCTATAATAGATGATAACAATTTCTATATTTTTCTTCTTCTCCATCACCAAAATTTTGGGTTTATTCACCTCTAAGAAACTAATTTAAGAGACTACAAATGAATGACCCGTAACTTAAACATATGCATAACAATGAAAAATATATAATCATGCTCAATATTATTTATATTCATCGTATTCACATTGACTTATGGTATATTACATCTAAAAATATTCAATATTTTTCTTCACCATTCCAAATTTTAGGTTTTTTATCACTAAGCAAAAATCATAATAGTCTATATTAGATGTAAAAAATTAGTTATATTTTATTTTTCTACTCCATCAAAAAAATTTCGGTTTTCCCCATTAAAAAACAAAGATAAAAGACTATAATCCATGGCATATTTTTTTTTATATAAAACAGGTAATAGTTAAAATAAATAATCAAGCAATAGTTTATTTATATTTACGATTTTCACATTGAATTATGGTAAATTAGATGTAAATATGTTCAATATGTTTCTTCTCCAGAACCAAATTTCATGTTTCTTCGTTATTAACCCACAGAGTTGAATGACTATAAATGAATGACAAATAAATTATATACACATGGGTAATAACTAAAATTAAATATTTAAGATCAATGTTATCTGTACTCACTATAATCCCATTGTATTATGCTATAATAGATGTAAACAATTTCTATATTTTTCTTCTTCTCCATCACCAAAATTTTGGTTTCTTCACCTCTAAGAAACTAAGTTAAGAGACTACAAATGAATGACCCATAATTTAAACATATGCATAACAATGAAGAATAAATAATCATGCTCAATATTATTTATATTCATCTTATTCACATTGACTTACGGTATATTACATCTAAAAATATTCAATATTATTCTTCACCATCCCAAAGTTTTAGGTTTTTCATCACGAAAAAAAATCATAATAGTCTATAGTAGATGTAAAAAATTACTTATATTTTATTTTTCTACTCCATCAAAAAATTTTCGGTTTTCCCCACTAAAAGACAAAGATAAAAGACTATAATCCATGACATATTTTTTATATAAAATAGGTAATAGTTAAAATAAATAATCAAGCAATAATTCATTTATATTTACGATTTTCACATTGAATTATGGTAAATTAGATGTAAATTTGTTCAATACGTTTCTTCTCCATAATCAAATTTCATGTTTCTTCGTTATTAACCCACAGAGTTGAATGACTATAAATGACTGACAAATAAATTATATACACATGGGTAATAACTAAATTTAAATATTTAAGCTCAACGTTATCTGTACTCACTATAATCACATTGTATTAAGCTATAATAGATGATAACAATTTCTATATTTTTCTTCTTCTCCATGACCAAAATTTTGGGTTTCTTCACCTCTAAGAAACTAAGTTAAGAGACTACAAATGAATGACCCGTAATTTAAACATATGAATAATAATGAAAAATAAATAATCATCCTCAATATTATTTATATTCATCGTATTCACATTGACTTACGGTATATTACATCTAAAAATATTCAATATTATTCTTCACCATCCCAAAATATTATGTTTTTCATCACGAAGAAAAAATCATAATAGTCTATAGTAGATGTAAAAAATTAGTTATATTTTATTTTTCTACTCCATCCAAATATTTTCGGTTTTCCCCACTAAAAAACGAAGATAAAAGACTATAATCCGTGAATATTTTTTTATATAAAACAGGTAATAGTTAAAATAAATAATCAAGCAATAGTTCATTTATATTTATGATTTTCACATTGAATTATGGTGAATTAGATGTAAATATGTTCCATATGTTTCTTCTCCATAATCAAATTTCATGTTTCTTCGTTATTAACCCACAGAGTTGAATGAATATAAATGAATGACAAATAAATTATATACACATGGGTAATAACTAAAATTAAATATTTAAGCTCAATGTTATTTGTACTCACTATAATCACATTGTATTAAGCTATAATAGATGATAACAATTTCTATATTTTTCTTCTTCTCCATCACCAAAATTTTGGGTTTCTTCACCTCTAAGAAACTAATTTAAGAGACTACAAATGAATGACCCGTAACTTAAACATATGCATAACAATGAAAAATATATAATCATGCTCAATATTATTTATATTCATCGTATTCACATTGACTTATGGTATATTACATCTAAAAATATTCAATATTATTCTTCACCATCCCAAATTTTAGGTTTTTTATCACTAAGCAAAAATCATAATAGTTTATAGTAGATGTAAAAAATTAGTTATATTTTATTTTTCTACTCCATCAAAAAAATTTTGGTTTTCCCCACTAAAAAACAAAGATAAAAGACTATAATCCATGGCATATTTTTTATATAAAACAGGTAATAGTTAAAATAAATAATCAAGCAATAGTTTATTTATATTTACGATTTTCACATTGAATTATGGTAAATTAGATGTAAATATGTTCAATATGTTTCTTCTCCAGAACCAAATTTCATGTTTCTTCGTTATTAACCCACAGAGTTGAATGACTATAAATGAATGACAAATAAATTATATACACATGGGTAATATCTAAAATTAAATATTTAAGCTCAATGTTATCAGTGCTCACTATAATCACATTGTATTATGCTATAATAGATGTAAACAATTTCTATATTTTTCTTCTTCTCCATCACCAAAATTTTGGTTTCTTCACCTCTAAGAAACTAAGTTAAGAGACTACAAATGAATGACCCGTAATTTAAACAAATGCATAACAATGAAAAATAAATAATCATGCTGAATATTATTTATATTCATCGTATTCACATTGACTTACGATATATTACATCTAAAAATATTCAATATTATTCTTCACCATCCCAAAGTTTTAGGTTTTTTATCACGAAGCAAAAATCATAATAGTCTATAGTAGATGTAAAAAATTAGTTATATTTTATTTTTCTACTCCATCAAAATATTTTCGGTTTTCCCCACTAAAAAACAAAGATAAAAGACTATAATCCGTGACATATTTTTTATATAAAACAGGTAATAGTTAAAATAAATAATCAAGCAATAGTTCATTTATATTTATGATTTTCACATTGAATTATGGTGAATTAGATGTAAATATGTTCCATATGTTTCTTCTCCATAATCAAATTTCATGTTTCTTCGTTATTAACCCACAGAGTTGAATGAATATAAATGAATGACAAATAAATTATATACACATGGGTAATAACTAAAATTAAATATTTAATCTCAATGTTATTTGTACTCACTATAATCACATTGTATTAAGCTATAATAGATGATAACAATTTCTATATTTTTCTTCTTCTCCATCACCAAAATTTTGGGTTTATTCACCTCTAAGAAACTAATTTAAGAGACTACAAATGAATGACCCGTAACTTAAACATATGCATAACAATGAAAAATATATAATCATGCTCAATATTATTTATATTCATCGTATTCACATTGACTTATGGTATATTACATCTAAAAATATTCAATATTTTTCTTCACCATTCCAAATTTTAGGTTTTTTATCACTAAGCAAAAATCATAATAGTCTATATTAGATGTAAAAAATTAGTTATATTTTATTTTTCTACTCCATCAAAAAAATTTCGGTTTTCCCCATTAAAAAACAAAGATAAAAGACTATAATCCATGGCATATTTTTTTTTATATAAAACAGGTAATAGTTAAAATAAATAATCAAGCAATAGTTTATTTATATTTACGATTTTCACATTGAATTATGGTAAATTAGATGTAAATATGTTCAATATGTTTCTTCTCCAGAACCAAATTTCATGTTTCTTCGTTATTAACCCACAGAGTTGAATGACTATAAATGAATGACAAATAAATTATATACACATGGGTAATAACTAAAATTAAATATTTAAGATCAATGTTATCTGTACTCACTATAATCCCATTGTATTATGCTATAATAGATGTAAACAATTTCTATATTTTTCTTCTTCTCCATCACCAAAATTTTGGTTTCTTCACCTCTAAGAAACTAAGTTAAGAGACTACAAATGAATGACCCATAATTTAAACATATGCATAACAATGAAGAATAAATAATCATGCTCAATATTATTTATATTCATCGTATTCACATTGACTTACGGTATATTACATCTAAAAATATTCAATATTATTCTTCACCATCCCAAAGTTTTAGGTTTTTCATCACGAAAAAAAAATCATAATAGTCTATAGTAGATGTAAAAAATTACTTATATTTTATTTTTCTACTCCATCAAAAAATTTTCGGTTTTCCCCACTAAAAAACAAAGATAAAAGACTATAATCCATGACATATTTTTTATATAAAATAGGTAATAGTTAAAATAAATAATCAAGCAATAATTCATTTATATTTACGATTTTCACATTGAATTATGGTAAATTAGATGTAAATTTGTTCAATACGTTTCTTCTCCATAATCAAATTTCATGTTTCTTCGTTATTAACCCACAGAGTTGAATGACTATAAATGAATGACAAATAAATTATATACACATGGGTAATAACTAAATTTAAATATTTAAGCTCAACGTTATCTGTACTCACTATAATCACATTGTATTAAGCTATAATAGATGATAACAATTTCTATATTTTTCTTCTTCTCCATGACCAAAATTTTGGGTTTCTTCACCTCTAAGAAACTAAGTTAAGAGACTACAAATGAATGGCCCGTAATTTAAACATATGAATAATAATGAAAAATAAATAATCATCCTCAATATTATTTATATTCATCGTATTCACATTGACTTACGGTATATTACATCTAAAAATATTCAATATTATTCTTCACCATCCCAAAATATTATGTTTTTCATCACGAAGAAAAAATCATAATAGTCTATAGTAGATGTAAAAAATTAGTTATATTTTATTTTTCTACTCCATCCAAATATTTTCGGTTTTCCCCACTAAAACACGAAGATAAAAGACTATAATCCGTGAATATTTTTTATATAAAACAGGTAATAGTTAAAATAAATAATCAAGCAATAGTTCATTTATATTTATGATTTTCACATTGAATTATGGTGAATTAGATGTAAATATGTTCCATATGTTTCTTCTCCATAATCAAATTTCATGTTTCTTCGTTATTAACCCACAGAGTTGAATGAATATAAATGAATGACAAATAAATTATATACACATGGGTAATAACTAAAATTAAATATTTAAGCTCAATGTTATTTGTACTCACTATAATCACATTGTATTAAGCTATAATAGATGATAACAATTTCTATATTTTTCTTCTTCTCCATCACCAAAATTTTGGGTTTCTTCACCTCTAAGAAACTAATTTAAGAGACTACAAATGAATGACCCGTAACTTAAACATATGCATAACAATGAAAAATATATAATCATGCTCAATATTATTTATATTCATCGTATTCACATTGACTTATGGTATATTACATCTAAAAATATTCAATATTATTCTTCACCATCCCAAATTTTAGGTTTTTTATCACTAAGCAAAAATCATAATAGTTTATAGTAGATGTAAAAAATTAGTTATATTTTATTTTTCTACTCCATCAAAAAAATTTTGGTTTTCCCCACTAAAAAACAAAGATAAAAGACTATAATCCATGGCATATTTTTTATATAAAACAGGTAATAGTTAAAATAAATAATCAAGCAATAGTTTATTTATATTTACGATTTTCACATTGAATTATGGTAAATTAGATGTAAATATGTTCAATATGTTTCTTCTCCAGAACCAAATTTCATGTTTCTTCGTTATTAACCCACAGAGTTGAATGACTATAAATGAATGACAAATAAATTATATACACATGGGTAATATCTAAAATTAAATATTTAAGCTCAATGTTATCAGTGCTCACTATAATCACATTGTATTATGCTATAATAGATGTAAACAATTTCTATATTTTTCTTCTTCTCCATCACCAAAATTTTGGTTTCTTCACCTCTAAGAAACTAAGTTAAGAGACTACAAATGAATGACCCGTAATTTAAACAAATGCATGACAATGAAAAATAAATAATCATGCTGAATATTATTTATATTCATCGTATTCACATTGACTTACGATATATTACATCTAAAAATATTCAATATTATTCTTCACCATCCCAAAGTTTTAGGTTTTTTATCACGAAGCAAAAATCATAATAGTCTATAGTAGATGTAAAAAATTAGTTATATTTTATTTTTCTACTACATCAAAAAATTTTCGGTTTTCCCCACTAAAAAACAAAGATAAAAGACTATAATCCATGATATATTTTTTATATAAAATAGGTAATAGTTAAAATAAATAATCAAGCAATAATTTATTTATATTTATGATTTTCACATTGAATTATGGTAAATTAGATGTAAATATGTTCAATATTTTTCTTCTCCAGAACCAAATTTCATGTTTCTTTGTTATTAACCCACAGAGTTGAATGACTATAAATGAATGACAAATAAATGATATACACATGGGTAATAACTAAAATTAAATATTTAAGCTCAATGTTATCTGTACTCACTATAATCACATTGTATTATGCTATAATAGATGTAAACAATTTCTATATTTTTCTTCTTTTCCATCACCAAAATTTTGGTTTCTTCACCTCTAAGAAACAAAGTTAAGAGACTACAAATGAATGACCCGTAATTTAAACAAATGCATGACAATGAAAAATAAATAATCATGCTCAATATTATTTATATTCATCGTATTCACATTGAATTACGATATATTACATCTAAAAATATTCAATATTATTCTTCACCATCCCAAATTTTTAGGTTTTTCATCACGAAGAAAAAATTATAATAGTCTATAGTAGATGTAAAAAATTAGTTATATTTTATTTTTCTACTTCATCAAAAAATTTTCGGTTTTCCCCACTAAAAAACAAAGATAAAAGACTATAATCCATGACATATTTTTTATATAAAATAGGTATTAGTTAAAATAAATAATCAAGCAATAATTCATTTTTATTTACGATTTTCACATTGAATTATGGTAAATTAGATGTAAATATGTTCAATATGTTTCTTCTCCATAATCAAATTTCATGTTTTTTCGTTATTAACCCACAGAGTTGAATGACTATAATTGAATGACAAATAAATTATATACACATGGGTAATAACTAAAATTAAATATTTAAGCTCAATGTTATCTGTACTCACTACAATCACATTGTATTAAGCTATAATAGATGATAACAATTTCTATATTTTTCTTCTTCTCCATCACCAAAATTTTGGGTTTCTTCACCTCTAAGAAACTAAGTTAAGAGACTACAAATGAATGACCCGTAACTTAAACATATGCATAACAATGAAAAATAAATAATCATGCTCAATATTATTTATATTCATCGTATTCACATTGACTTATGGTATATTACATCTAAAAATATTCAATATTTTTCTTCACCATTCCAAATTTTAGGTTTTTTATCACTAAGCAAAAATCATAATAGTCTATAGTAGATGTAAAAAATTAGTTATATTTTATTTTTCTACTCCATCAAAAAAATTTCGGTTTTCCCCACTAAAAAACAAAGATAAAAGACTATAATCAATGGCATATTTTTTTTATATAAAACAGGTAATAGTTAAAATAAATAATCAAGCAATAGTTTATTTATATTTACGATTTTCACATTGAATTATGGTAAATTAGATGTAAATATGTTCAATATGTTTCTTCTCCAGAACCAAATTTCATGTTTCTTCGTTATTAACCCGCAGAGTCGAATGACTATAAATGAATGACAAATAAATTATATACACATGGGTAATAACTAAAATTAAATATTTAAGCTCAATGTTATCTGTACTCACTATAATCCCATTGTATTATGCTATAATAGATGTAAACAATTTCTATTTTTTTCTTCTTCTCCATCACCAAAATTTTGGTTTCTTCACCTCTAAGAAACTAAGTTAAGAGACTAAAAATGAATGACCCGTAATTTAAACATATGCATAACAATGAAAAATAAATAATCATGCTCAATATTATTTATATTCATCAGATTCACATTGACTTACGGTATATTACATCTAAAAATATTCAATATTATTCTTCACCATCCCAAAGTTTTAGGTTTTTCATCACGAAGAAAAAATCACAATAGTCTATAGTAGATGTAAAAAATTAGCTATATTTTATTTTTCTACTCCATCAAAATTTTTTCGGTTTTCCCCACTAAAAAACAAAGATAATAGACTATAATCCATGACATATTTTTTTATATAAAATAGGTAATAGTTAAAATAAATAATCAAGCAATAATTCATTTATATTTACGATTTTCACATTGAATTATGGTAAATTAGATGTAAATATGTTCAATATGTTTCTTCTCCATAATTAAATTTCATGTTTCTTCGTTATTAACCCACAGAGTTGAATGACTATAAATGAATGACAATAAATTATATACACATGGGTAATATCTAAAATTAAATATTTAAGCTCAATGTTATCAGTGCTCACTATAATCACATTGTATTATGCTATATTAGATGTAAACAATTTCTATATTTTTCTTCTTCTCCATCACCAAAATTTTGGTTTCTTCACCTCTAAGAAACTAAGTTAAGAGACTACTAATGAATGACCCGTAATTTAAACAAATGCATGACAATGAAAAATAAATAATCATGCTCAATATTATTTATATTCATCGTATTCACATTGACTTACGATATATTACATCTAAAAATATTCAATATTATTCTTCACCATCCCAAAGTTTTAGGTTTTTCATCACGAAGAAAAAATTATAATAGTCTATAGTAGATGTAAAAAATTAGTTATATTTTATTTTTCTACTTCATCAAAAAATTTTCGGTTTTCCCCACTAAAAAACAAAGATAAAAGACTATAATCCATGACATATTTTTTATATAAAATAGGTATTAGTTAAAATAAATAATCAATCAATAATTCATTTATATTTACGATTTTCACATTGAATTATGGTAAATTAGATGTAAATATGTTCCATATGTTTCTTCTCCATAATCAAATTTCATGTTTTTTCGTTATTAACCCACAGAGTTGAATGACTATAATTGAATGACAAATAAATTATATACACATGGGTAATAACTAAAATTAAATATTTAAGCTCAATGTTATCTGTACTCACTACAATCACATTGTATTAAGCTATAATAGATGATAACAATTTCTATATTTTTCTTCTTCTCCATCACCAAAATTTTGGGTTTCTTCACCTCTAAGAAACTAAGTTAAGAGACTACAAATGAATGACCCGTAACTTAAACATATGCATAACAATGAAAAATAAATAATCATGCTCAATATTATTTATATTCATCGTATTCACATTGACTTATGGTATATTACATCTAAAAATATTCAATATTTTTCTTCACCATTCCAAATTTTAGGTTTTTTATCACTAAGCAAAAATCATAATAGTCTATAGTAGATGTAAAAAATTAGTTATATTTTATTTTTCTACTCCATCGAAAAAATTTCGGTTTTCCCCACTAAAAAACAAAGATAAAAGACTATAATCAATGGCATATTTTTTTATATAAAACAGGTAATAGTTAAAATAAATAATCAAGCAATAGTTTATTTATATTTACGATTTTCACATTGAATTATGGTAAATTAGATGTAAATATGTTCAATATGTTTCTTCTCCAGAACCAAATTTCATGTTTCTTCGTTATTAACCCACAGAGTCGAATGACTATAAATGAATGACAAATAAATTATATACACACGGGTAATAACTAAAATTAAATATTTAAGCTCAATGTTATCTGTACTCACTATAATCCCATTGTATTATGCTATAATAGATGTAAACAATTTCTATTTTTTTCTTCTTCTCCATCACCAAAATTTTGGTTTCTTCACCTCTAAGAAACTAAGTTAAGAGACTAAAAATGAATGACCCGTAATTTAAACATATGCATAACAATGAAAAATAAATAATCATGCTCAATATTATTTATATTCATCAGATTCACATTGACTTGCGGTATATTACATCTAAAAATATTCAATATTATTCTTCACCATCCCAAAGTTTTAGGTTTTTCATCACGAAGAAAAAATCACAATAGTCTATAGTAGATGTAAAAAATTAGCTATATTTTATTTTTCTACTCCATCAAAATTTTTTCGGTTTTCCCCACTAAAAAACAAAGATAATAGACTATAATCCATGACATATTTTTTTATATAAAATAGGTAATAGTTAAAATAAATAATCAAGCAATAATTCATTTATATTTACGATTTTCACATTGAATTATGGTAAATTAGATGTAAATATGTTCAATATGTTTCTTCTCCATAATTAAATTTCATGTTTCTTCGTTATTAACCCACAGAGTTGAATGACTATAAATGAATGACAATAAATTATATACACATGGGTAATATCTAAAATTAAATATTTAAGCTCAACGTTATCAGTGCTCACTATAATCACATTGTATTATGCTATAATAGATGTAAACAATTTCTATATTTTTCTTCTTCTCCATCACCAAAATTTTGGTTTCTTCACCTCTAAGAAACTAAGTTAAGAGACTACTAATGAATGACCCGTAATTTAAACAAATGCATGACAATGAAAAATAAATAATCATGCTCAATATTATTTATATTCATCGTATTCACATTGACTTACGATATATTACATCTAAAAATATTCAATATTATTCTTCACCATCCCAAAGTTTTAGGTTTTTCATCACGAAGAAAAAATTATAATAGTCTATAGTAGATGTAAAAAATTAGTTATATTTTATTTTTCTACTCCATCAAAAAATTTTCGATTTTCCCCACTAAAAAACAAAGATAAAAGACTATAATCCATGACATATTTTTTATATAAAATAGGTAATAGTTAAAATAAATAATCAAGCAATAATTCATTTATATTTACGATTTTCACATTGAATTATGGTAAATTAGATGTAAATATGTTCAATATGTTTCTTCTCCATAATCAAATTTCATGTTTTTTCGTTATTAACCCACAGAGTTGAATGACTATAATTGAATGACAAATAAATTATATACACATGGGTAATAACTAAAATTAAATATTTAAGCTCAATGTTATCTGTACTCACTACAATCACATTGTATTAAGCTATAATAGATGATAACAATTTCTATATTTTTCTTCTTCTCCATCACCAAAATTTTGGGTTTCTTCACCTCTAAGAAACTAAGTTAAGAGACTACAAATGAATGACCCGTAACTTAAAC